>OY728125.1:1044860399-1045388414 GCA_963277665.1 Viscum album
ATTAAAACTATAATAACCATATTGATATAATAAAATAAGTATCTAAAATATAATATAATTTTATTATGTTTATATTAAAACCACTTTTAATATCTTTTAAATCCAAATGAAAATGAAATAATCACTCATATGTACATATGTGCTACAATATTTGGGTTGAAATGTAATTAGTTTTTCATCACTACATCTTATGTATGGTTATAAATAGTTTTTAAAATAATATATATTATATTTATTACATAATTATGATTCTTAAAATATTATATAATTCATACTTTCTTACCCTCCCCTCCAATGAAAAACCATAACATCGTTCATGCGTACATGTGGACTACAATATCCATAATACAATTAGAATAGTTTTTGTTACCGTCTCACATGGATTGTCATAAGAATGAAACTAGTGAATAAAAATGAAATTTATAACATAGTTATGATTTTTTAATTGTAAAATATAATCTATATTATTTATTTTTCACCTAATATAAAAATGAAAATGTTGTTTATGCGTATATATGAACTACTATCTCCTTGACCCGATGTGATTTTATTTTCATGATTTTTTAAATGTTTGTTATAAAATTTTAATTAATATAATAAATTATAATTTTTTCATGATTAATATTTTTCATTTGATGAGACAATAATTTTTTTACCATGTTCAACCTAGTGAGATTGTTTTGGGATTGTGAACTTAACAACCTCAGAATTTCTGATACAAACTTAAATGATTTAGTAACTATATAATACATTGTAATAAATTATCTAAAATTATTAATGATAATATAATTTAGATTAAAAATTTTCTTAATAAACTAATTATCGAATAAAGTTGTATTATTCAAGATTTGGAGAACCTATGAAGCTAGATTAGACTTAAAGTAATGATTTTTCCTTAAAAATCTAGTTTTAGATGATTTGATGTTATCTTTTGACTCTTTCTCCCATATATACATGTTTCTTAAATGTTTTGAATAATTTTATTCGTACAGTAAAATGAGTTTTTAAATTCATTTATTTATTTTTCATTCTTTAAAGTGGTTTTAAAAAGTTTCATTTTAATGTTTTCTTTATGGGTTATTTTATAAAATGTTAAAATAATAATTTTTAACATATACTGTGATAATAGAACTTCCAACCATCATGATTGTTATTATTTAAGATGATTCCTCTATAAATTTTCATGTTTTCCCATGAATAGACTATTTTTATATTTTTCTAGGGATTTTTTAAAATTGTTTTCCAAGTAAAACTAATTTCCTACCATATTTTTAAACAATTCCAGAAATTGATTCTACATATGTTATAAATAAAATGTTTTATGAGATTTTATGATGTAAAGGCATGATTATATGTGTTTTTTGTATTTTATATCCGTTAAAAAAATCATGATTAAGGCTTTTCCTTGTATCTTTCTCTAATGGACTAGTTATTGATTTAAGTTTCTGATAAATATATGTTTCAATTTACCAAGTAGCTTATCTATTTATAGGAGTTCTAGTAAGGGTGACTGAAATAGTGATATTAAGATGATGTACTATGGTACCTACATGAATTATATATACTGAAAAAATTATTTTTTTATAGAATTATTTTCTTTTAATAAGGTAATTTTAGGACATTTTTATTGAATTAATGTTTGTGCCACCTTTAAGGGTTAAAAGAATGAATTTCAAGAAAATATTTCCATGAATTTTTATGTTCTACCAGAAAAAATCATGATTATTATTTTCTCAAAAATATTTATTATTATATGATTTAATGAAATCATTGGGAAGTGAAATTGAATTTTTACTATGTAAATGATTATTTTATTCTCTTGGTTGATTATAAGAAAAGAAAATTTTCTATTCAATTTCATGTTTTTAAAAATGGACTATCGAGTTTCATTATTTTTTTCCCTTAATTCAATTTTATTTTCATAACATGTTTTCAAATGTTTATTATAGGTTTCAAGGTTGATTTGAAACTAAATAATGGTCAATAATTCTACTTTGTTGATTCTTCTTAAAACAAGTAATTTTTTTTGAATGAAACATATGTTTAAATTTAGGAATTTATTTTTTTTAAAAAAAATTATCCTCAAATGGAAGTGTATAAATTTTATTTTGAGGGTTTCATATGTGATTTTTTTCCCTATGTCTATAAAAAAGAAAACATAAAAGAAAATGGTAATGTGAGGAATGTTAATAATTTCTATTAAACACATAACTAAGAATTGATTAATATATAAGTTGTTATAGTTGGTATCAAGGGATGTTTTAGATAACTAGAGATGTTAAGAAATTAATAAGAATATAAATTTATGGGAAATTAAAATATAAATTATACTATCATGAGGAAACAATGATGGTATCTATATTTATTTATTTATTTTATGTCTATTTTAGAATATTTTTTCATAGAGAAAACATGGTGAATGAAGTGGAATGAAATCAAGAGGATAATAACCTTCAAAATCATAATGATATAATAGTTGGAATTGGAATAAATATTTTTTTATATGTTAAATTATTTTACGTATTCTATTTATGGTGGTACCCATGCTATATAGATACTAAGGTTTCTAAAATGGAACATTTCTATTATGGACCATTTTATGAAATTGCACCCTATGGATTTTGGTTGAACACAGGAACCAGTGGTATCCAAAGGTAAAATCTATGTCTTGGAGAATAAATTATATGTTTTGCGTTTTTCTAAACATAAAAATGAAATTATTATAAGTTTATCATTTCAAAGTAAAATCCAATCAATGGTGGTTATTGGTTAAGAATTACATGAAAAAAGTATGACATTGATTCCATAGAGTGGATGGTATTTAAGGATTTTTTGTATCAGAATATGTTTCTTAAGGTTGTTCAACATAAGATGGTGAATAAATTTTAAGAACTAAAGAAAAAATTATAGGAAATATATTTCCACAATTTTAGTCCAATTTCCTATATTTTTAATGTATGAAGCAAATTTTATCATATACATTGATAGTAAAATTGATAGTTTATGACTAGGATTTAAAACCTTTCTTTAAAAATTATTGTGCTATCAATAATTTTAAATTTGAGGAAATTTTTAATGAGTACTAATAATGATTTGATAGGTTTTTTGTACTTTTATAATAATAAATATAATAAATAGTGGGTTTCATGAAATGGGAAATCATCCATGAAATAAATTTTAAATGAAGATGAATAATTTTTTATATTGTATTTAATGCAGAAAAAAGAATCTTGGGGATTGATTTTGTAAATATATAATGTGTGATTCATGATGTATGGAGTGAAACTTGGATCTTTATATTAAATTAAGGATTTATGGTGATGGTTAGATTAATTATGATAAGTAGGAAGAGAGATATTTTAAATTAAATTAGATGAGAATTTATTGAGATGTGTGTACGAAGATAATCATGGATGATTTGAATTATCAAGACTATAAATAAAAGGTAGAATAAAATTCATTTGAGAATACATAGGGAAATACAGGCCCATCTAATGAAGGGATGATATGTACATTTATTGTTTAATTAGATTATTACAAAGTCCTGTTTGATTTATTTTCAAAAATTCTATAGTTTTGAGAAATTTCATTTCTTAAATTCATTTATTAAAAAATTAAGTATTAAAATAATTTTTAGTAAAAACACGTTCTATATGTATTTGGGAAAGAATGGTATATATGAATATTCCAAGGAATATATATGTAATTGTTTTCTTGAAAATCATGTTATCATTATAATATTTGATTTTTTTCTTCTAGGAATGGATTGGCTTTAATATTATCCTTCTAAGATAGACTATAGTTCAAAAGATATTATATTCTATTCACATAGGGAGTTTTCATTTGTATATAAGAATTAATTTATACCTATGATAAATTATCAAAATGATGAGAAAATGATTAAATATGGAATTGAATGTTTCATATCCCATATTTTTGAAAACTGGTAATTCTTTCAAATTAGTGAGGTTCCAGTAGTAAAATAAAATATGAATGTATTTTAATATGATTTTATTGGTTTTATTCTTGGTTGGGAGTTTAAATTAACATTTTAATTAGTTCTAGAATATAAGTTAATTTCAAAAACCCATTATCATATATCTCAATAAAAGTTATTTTAATTGAAAAATTTAGTTAACAGAGTTGTTTTAAAATATTTTTATTTATACAAACTCTTCGCATTGGGGTGCTATATTTTTTATGAAAAATTAGGATTAATCTATGATAAATTTAATTGATTATAGATCTCTCAATAACATTAATGTTATTAATAAGTATAATTTTCCTAATATAGAGGATGTTTTTTATCAACACCATGAAGTATCATATTTTTCAACATTTTTCACAAGTCTATATATCATTACCTAAAATTATAGAAGAAACATATAATGAAGATGTAATTTCATATTAGGTATGGGAATTATGAGTTTTTTGTTATTCCTTTCGGGTTGAATAATGCACGTTATGTATTCATGGATATTATGAATATAATTTTCCATGAGAATTTGGATAAGTTCTTGGTATTGTTTATTGATATAATTCTTTTATATTGTAAAATCTATGAGGTTCAATGAAAACATTTATGGATTATTCTATATAAATTTTAAGAAAATAAGTTGTATATAAAATTTAGTAAATTCGAGTTTTAGTAATAGATATTCCTTTTATTAGAGGTATTATTTTTGAATATGGAATTACAATTAATGATACTGAGACTAAAGTGGTTGAGTAATGTCCAATACTGACCAATTTTTATGATATTTTTTTTCTTTAATTGGTTAGTTATTATCTATCGTTTGATGAAAAATGTTCTGGGTTATCTATCCAACTGACAATATTTTCTCAAAATGATGTTAAATTAATCTAGAAAAAATAATTTTTTGAATGTTTCTATAATTTAATACTATAATTAGCTAGAGTAATAATGTTATTCTTAAAATCATGAAATGGATACATTTTCATTGACGGTGATGATTCATCGAAATACCATGGTTGTGTTCTTATGAAAAATGCTTAGGTAATTTTCATTGAATTACTTAAATTGAAAACACGTGAATAAAATTATTCAATTCATGATCTTTATCATGAATCAATTGTTTTTTCATTAAACAAATAAAGGCATGTTCTATATTTTAACGAACCATAATTTTAACTATGGAATTTGCCTTCTAATAATGGTGTAATATTTAGTACTGTAGAATAATTCAGATTCACCACATGATAAATAACTATTATATTAGTTTTAACATTAAATTTAGATAGTATGACCATAAGAATTGAATATATTACAATTGAATAAATAATAGAAAATTAGATAACTAAAATATGAAAATTTGGATATGCCTGATCAACAAAAATACTTTTATTCATGAATAACACTATAGAAAAGAAACAAAATATTATTAATTAAAGATTAATTTTTTAATTAAAAATAAAACCTTGAGAGAAAATATAATTGGATAATGTGTAAATGAAATATGATATATTTATAGGATGTGGGAAACCATATGACTCTTACAAATCAGATTGTTAGAATAATTGTGTGACTGTGAAAATATTAACCTGACTGTTGGAATAGTAATATGGCCACTTATAATATTAACCTGACCTTTAGATGTGTATCCTCAACTATGTTACTATAAAATAATATTTTTGTACATTTTTAAATAAAAATATGGAATATAAAAGTAAATAAATCCATTATAATGATTCAATAAGTGTTTCTATTTATGTAATATAAATATGTTTTTTTGTAATTTTTATAAAAAATAATATAATTATTTAAAATAAAATTTATTTTGAAATAATGGGTTTTAAAATTTACTTTCTGTCTATTTATAATGAAAATTTAATTCCCTATACTAATATATACTTTTTAAAGGGTTATAAAATTGATCATAATATTAATATTCGTACTTTTCAAGTAAGTGAGGATTTTATTTAAATATTAAATTTATCATATTTAGAAAATTTATTTAATAAAATTTATTTCATTTGAGGATTATAACCATCAAAAAATATTATGGTTAATTTTTCATATTTTACAAAAATATTTGAATTTTTGTTGAATTGTGAAATATAATAAAACAAGATAAAAAAATTATAATCTAAATACATTGATATTTGAGTCCTGGATGATATAATAAACCATTAGAACAAAATCACATGAAAAAGTTAATGTATATACTCTCAATAATATAAAATACTGATATTCTTGATACAAAATAATAGACTAATGAATGTAATATTCAAAAACACTCACATGCTCCTCATATAAATACCACCCCAGCCCACCCGATCTCCTCACACCATCTAAGCCTTGGATCTTGAAAATTTTCTACATAACTCATTTCCAAGTCTCTACATGACATTAGAGTTCTTCTAGAATCATCAAAAGACTAATCCAAGGTTTCTTATGTGTAAGTCCAAGAGGATATATCCAAAAGAGAAGGTAATACCCTCCACTAAGTAATTTATTTTTCTTTTTATCCTAATAATCCAAGAATATTCCATTAAAAAATGTCACTATAGGTACATTATTAAATATAATATATTTTTTTTTAAAGAATATCTATCATCCAAAATTTTCACATTTCCTCTTATTCAAAAAATGAAAACATTAACCGTTTTATGTTGGTTCTTCACCTTCATGAGTGATTAGTTTTTATTTCCCGTTACCACAATTAGGGTAGGTTTAAATTAACTTATATTTGTTTTAATTAACATTAATATGTAAATTAATTAGTTTTTCATATGATTCATGAAATATATTCCCATAATATTAAATAAAATGATACTAGTTCTTTATGGTTTGTAAAACTCCCAAAAAATTGACCATATAACATTGATATTTTACTAAATGAATTTTTCATATATTAGAAAAAATATTGACACATAAGAAAAGTTAAATTTATTTAAGCTTATTAATACCATTTACTTTCACATCATGAGTTTTATTATAATTTTAATAGAACTTACATAATCGTACACAAGTGATTTGACCATGGAACCAAGAAACTAATGGTCTATGAAAAGAAATATTATTCATTATATCTCATTAAAATTATTATAAAATTACATAAATAATAATAATAAATCAAAAATTTAATGAAATTTTTATTAATTGAGTAATTAATGGATTTAATTTGATTATTCAAGATATGAAGTAAATGTGATAAATGGTTCTCGACATAAGTCAAGTGATCCCTTTGAACTACCATTTTCTTTAAGTTATGAAATGTCTCTCTCTAAATCACTTTGTCTCTATATTTAATGTTATTTAATGATTCTAAATTTTTTATATATTTCTCTCACATATATACCTAGATTATTCTCCCTTCCATTTAGGGGTTAATATATTCCTTATGTTCATTTATCATAATCATTTCATTTGAAATATCATTGATTATAATATGAGGAAAGATTATAAAACCCATTTCATTCTATGGGAAATGATTATGTTTGTGACAAGTGATAGATTTCATTTCATGGAACACATAATAATGTACATGTTATGATGGGTCCACCCAGATAGTTCTCCAATTCACTTGGTAATTCTTTTGTCTCATGGGATGGTACTCAATGGATTGCGGTGTGAAACTAATCTATGATGGGACTCTATCAATCATGTGATTGTGTCTTAGTAGTTATACTTGACTTATATTTGAGTCATGTTTTGTGTTTATTAGATATTATTAAGATTCCAGGAACTTATGAATCCATTATCTTTATATTAATATTTAAGATGATTATTCATGATCCTTAATTGTTTATGATATCATGTTATGCATTTTGATTTATATTTTTTTCTTTGACATCATTTTTATTCCATTAATTGGATTTATATCACACCCCATTCATTTATGTATTACACATGTTATCATATGAACTTTTAGGGGATGAAATGGACTTAATATCCCCTTATGGAGATTAAAATAAAGAATAAGTTTTTTACTTTTATATTGTTTTTTATGTATCAGGTCATCCAATTTCACGAGGCCTTTTGGTACTTTTGTTTTATATAATAGATATTTATGTTTACAATCATGTATTAATATATTTAAAATTCTTGGGTAACTATAAATATAGGGATAAATGTAAAATATATATTGATAATAAATGGTAAAAATATCTATTCACTATATAAAAGTAAAACAAGAGACATATCATATGGAAAAAACTGATAAAGGATTATGGATTCATGATCCTCTACCATATAAGAAAAGATAATAAAGTAGATAATTCATTAAGTTGATAGAATATTTCATAATTAAAAATTTTGATATTGGAACATGTTCCTATAATTAATTATTTTTTGAATTTGGTATATGAAATAAAGCATGCAGAAACCATTTCTGTTTTTACTTTAACATCATTATTATTATCATTTCTAGAAAGAGTAAATAAATATCTGAAGAAAGTTCATAGAGTGAAAGGAATGTAATATTGGGTTCAGTAAGGTAAATTCCATCACATTAATTTGGATGAATAACGTACTATTAGACTTATAATGTGGTTATGTGGTTGAAGTTATTTTTTTGAAATGGAATTATTTAGTGAAGCACATAACTCTTTATTTTCCTTTTATCCTGTTAGTACCAATATGTAATGAGACCTTAAGTAATAGTTATTTTATTAAGGAATTCAAAAGTATATTTCTGATTTTTCATGAAATTTTTGACATATCAATGGATTAAATATGAATTATTACTACCAAAGGGAATTATTTAAAAAAAATTAGTTCCTCGAAGGGAATGAGACAATGTATCTATTAATTTATGGTGGAATTTCTCAATTCATCTCAAGGTAAAAAATCTATTTGAGTTATTTTTTATAGATTGAATAAATCAAAACATTATTCTTAAATTTAATATACAATTTATTGGTATTATCTTTTATTAGATTAATTGAAGATAATTTCTAGTAACATTTTAGCGACCCGACCCCAGAAGCCTAGAGTCAGTTCCTTACTTTATTACATTGTCATGATTACAAGGAATTAAATCCCAAAGGATTCATTAGTGAAGATTTTTTGAAAAACTACACAAATACATGGATCCAATTTATTATTATAAATAGAAATTAAAACATAATATGTAACAAAATATAATAAAATTCATCCAGGAATGCTCATTCAAAGATCTCTTCTTCATAAGCTGGGGAAAGGAAAAAAGATAAGTTTTAACTCAAATAATCTGTAAAGGATAACTAAAATAGAAGTAATAATTAATAAATAATCATAATAATTATGTAATGGTAAAATAAATTGATCATTGATACCATTTAATTAATAAACTATAAATGAAATACAACCATATATTTTGTCATAGTGAAAGTATTCTAGATAATAATAACTAAAATAAATGTAATTCTTAATCATTAGATAACAAGTTTCCCCGGAACATGGAACATTTTACAACACAAAATTTAACAATATCGTTTAAAATATACTAGTTACAAACCGATATTTATTGTCCATCATTAAATCTACAATCAAGACCTTTCAATAGATATTTTCAAACCAACTGGTTACTAATACGATGTGTTTGTCCAACTGAATTCATCCCATGAGACACTATTTCATTGAGGGGCTTACATTAATTGGTCCCTAACCCATGTATTTCATGTAAAAATCATTTCTAATATATCAAATAATTTATTTAAATTCATAAAAAAAATTCCATGTCCAATATATGTATTCAGTAATGGATACAAATTTATCAATATTTCCCCAGCAAATCAAATAAATTTTAAAGTAAAAACCATATGTAAATATAGTATATAGTTTATTAAAAAATAATATCTATAATAAAATAATATTTATATCATAGATAAATATAATTTTTAATGAGAAATGATAGTTATAAAGTGATTATTTATGAAAAAGTTACCAATCACAAAAGAAAGTGAGATTGATATGATAACATTTTACACTTGGTAATTTTCATGTAAAATCCATTTTAATGAGATAATTTAAATAAAAACATTAAATACCATGATGTTAAAGGTATTTATGTTATAAAATATCAAAATGGGCTGTATATACACCATAAAAAATAATTGTTTATTAGGAAATTTATCTTATAGGTGTAAAAAGTGAGATGAAAATCTCTTGCCTTGAGTCTAACTTCTCACGTGGGTCATTAAATTCCTAAATATCAAACTTATGTAAATAATTTAATTTGTTGTGAAACTTTATATATTTTATTATTACTTTAATTTCACTTATTACAATGTTTTATATGACTACTTAAATAAAAATGTTTATAATGGGTGTTGTGACCAAATTTGGTGCATGTATTAAAAATAACTATGGTAGGTAGACTATCGTCAAATGGTTCATTGTATAAACATATATAGAATAATTATCATGAAATAATTATCATATTTATACCTCAATTACTATTTTAAAATCAATCATGAAATATGTTTATGGAATATGAAGCTACCGTACAATCATGAAGACGGAAGGTCGTATGTACGCATGAGTAACATCCACATTTTTCAATTATCATTATAGAATAAATTTAAGTTCCATTTTATCCTTTAAAAATTATCATTAAATAATAAATATTCTTTTATTTAATCATATATAGTTATTTAGAAAATTCTTGTGATGTTAAAGGAATCACATAGCATCGAGGTTGCGGTAGTCTACGAGTCCACGAATGATGTTATCGCTTTTTTTAGTATGTGGAAAGGGTAACAAATTAAATGATATATTATATTTATAGAAAAGGTAATTATTTAATTAATATCATATTTATTTAATGTACTTCATTTATTTATAATTAAAATCATCTTTAATTTATTCTATGAAATGTCTGAACGTGTCACATTACTTTGAAGAGGTGGTAGTCCACACGTTCACAAATGATGTTACTATATTTTAAAAAATGGAAATAATGAAGTTATGTTTAATATAAAAGTTATAAAATTACTAATAGAAAATAAATATCATATATATCATATAAAAATCGTTTGTCCATAAAAATTCTCAACCATGAGAGGTGGTAAGGAAAAAAAGAGTCACATCATTTCGTGAGGAGGTAGTCCACCTTATATATGAAAAGTAATTTTATTACCCATTTGATGGAAGTGTGTGTAGGTATAGGTTGAAGCATTAACATAAATATATCTCAATATATTTATTATAATGACATTTTTATATAATCATGGAATAATAATAATTTAATGGTTTGAGAATGAAATTAAATAAAACTGATCGATGAAGAACGTTACCTCTTATTTCTCGTAACACCTTTTGGTTTTAACCAAAGAACTTCCCTGGATTCCTTTCATCAAAAATTTAGTCATCTAGGATTATGGGATTTATTATGGAAGAATAATTGGGTATTTTTTGGATTAAAAAAATTTATTGAGAGGTCTGAGGAAGTGTGATGGGTGAGTACCATTTTCTATTGGAGGGGAGTGGAATTCTTGTAAATATAAAACATAAACACTATTGGGACAACTCCCATACCTCAAGTGCCTCCAATATTAACAAAACATATATTAATTTGATATTATGGTCGATAAATACCTCTAACACACTAAAATAATTTAATTTTAATAATTTTTTTCTTTATCTTCTATGTTTCTCCACATTTTACATTTATGTTTTTTATTTAGGTAAATAGTTTTATAACCTAATAAAATTATCCCTAAAAACTAAATTAAAGTGAGTTTTATTATGAAATATAGTCCCACTTTATTATAAATATAATAACTAATTTAAAAATTAAAAATATCATGTGGGTTGTAAATTAATTTTAATAGAAGCTCATATAACATGTAAAAACACTACTTTAACATGAACAATGATAGCAATGTTTTAACTATTTAGGGGTAAATATCATTATTAGAAAAGATAAATTGACATATAAATAGAAATTATTTGATATTTATTAAAATTTAAAAATAAATTTTCAGACTACAAAAATTATAATAAATTTAATTCATATAATAAAATATCAATTATTTTAAAATAACATTAATGTCAATTTGGACATTAATTAATTAATTTAAATTCAAAAATATCAAGACATTTATGTAATTAAAATATATTAGGTTCACATGTATTTAAAATTACCTATTCATTTAAAAAATAAGGGAACATAATAACTCATTCAATTTTCATTAATTATAATATTTTTAGTATCATTTATTTTATTTTATTATTATATAAATAATCACTGCTGGGGAGTTTAGTAAGCAATTTAAGTTACTAATTCATCCCTAAAAATTAATTACAAATTATCATGATACAAATAACTCATTTATATTCCAAATGGATATGTATAATTAAAAGAATGATGTTTTTTCTATATCTCCGAGCTTTATAGATATAAAAGGTAAAGAAGATTCCTTTTTTTCTTGATTTTTTCCTTACATAACTTATTATTTAGGTAACATTCAAGGAAGTGTATCACACTAACTCCTAAAATCAGAACCCATAATGGGTAGGGTCTAAATTTGGGTATCCAATTGATTCTGTACAAGTTTCAAATACATTTCCCCCCATAAGATTAATGTTTAACTACCGAGTAAACTATTTTTTACCTTAATCACTGTAAATAAATTTAATTACTTTCTCTAATATTTATTTTGTCAAAAATTATGTAGATTTTATAAGAATATTAATATTATACTGATTCTAACTATGTATAACTATTTTCAAAAATTTAATTCACAATAGTGGCAAAAAATAATTTAAAATTATTCCGGCACATGTGGGGAGAAAACAGGGATTAAAGTGAAAATTTTCAAAAGTTAGTTATTTTTTATACCCAAATTCAATATAAAAACGATTTTAATTTCATATTGGGTTTATAGATATATAATTTATCTGTTTTTATTTTAGAACAAACTTGAAATATAATTTAATATTAATAATTATTTAAAATATATGGATGGTTTCCACTAAAACGTATTATTTTTCATTATTCATCAAAAATAAAATTTCTAAAAAAAATACCATATATTCAGAATACGATAGTTTTTAGATTCAAAAATTCAAAAAAGTTGTTTATTTTAAAAAATGAAATTTATAAAAGTGTCAAATTTTATTTTTAAAATAGGTGTGCCATTAAAAGGTGTAATAATCAGATTTGTGGGTAACACAATCTAACTCAGTGTTGTGTGTAGTGTAAGATCAACATGGTGTTGCATATAAATAAATCTAAAAATAAAATTAATTTTATTCTAAAATGAATATAATTTAATGTTTTGGGGTGTTGAATTCTCCCTACCTTAGTTAAATTGTGTGCTCATAATTAAAACATGGTCTTTGTAATTGAGGAATTGTTTTTGAAAACCTTTCATTATATATAGGGTTAATAACACAGATTCTCAATATTATTGAAAGGAAAATGAAAATGTCACCACACTACTACACTTTATAAAAGGATAACATTAGTAAAATCTTGGACATGAAAGATAAATCTATCTATAATGTTCTGATGGAGGGTGATAGTGAACATGTTTAGCTAAAAGTTGATGACCACAAGGCAATAAACCACAGTTTTGAAAAATATCATCGGTATCATGAAAAATAATGAAAACTGAGAAAAAATAAGTTTCAAAACCTTTTTACTTAGATTTTAATAACTCTTTCACTCTCTATAAAATATATGTTTCTTTTTCATAAGAATAATATTATCCTTTGGTTTTTCCTTTAACTACTCCAATTCATCTCTTAGAAAAAGTTTCATAATATGGTGACCTAATACATCAATATCTAAAAACTATTCCAAATTTGATTTTAAATAATTTCGTAAATGGTAAAATTTTCCAAAATATTATGATCCAACAATTTAGATAGAAGGTAACTAAATTTAAAAAATGAACTTATCTAACAACATAAAGTGGATCCTAATTTTCACATACCAAAAACTAAAATATGGTAATAAATTTAATTACCATAAAACCATGTTTAAAAAATGGATGGATCCTCATTCCTTATATAGAACATACATTATTAGATATAACCCGTTAATCCAAAAAATGTTGTAAAATCCATCAATTGTGGCATAAACCATACTATCAAAAAATCATTAATTATTTCCAAAGTAATTTTTAATAACTACTCTAATTTATCTATATAAATCATCTCTTTATATAAACATCATTGTCCCAACATTAAGAACATGTTAGCAATTATCTTTCCTTGATCCATGTGGTTTAAAAATAGTTTATCTTAAAAATAAATAAATTTTCTGATTAACATTCAACATACGCTTTAAAATCCTTAATGAAAAGTACTACATTACAAAACTTATATATTTTTTAATTATGTTGACCAGTAAAATATTGATAAAGTACATAACCAACATAATTTTTTAACAAAAACTTAGACATATTAATCATTTATCTTCATCTATGGTAGAAGAATTTTTTTGACCATGATCCATTAGCCTCTTTAGGGGTATATTGCTTTGAAACACATGACACTAATTTTCATAGTGTTCCATCTCATTATAGTTGAATCATTGTACATTGGAAACCATTTTTTATCCTTTCAATCATAATCACTATGTCATCTATATACATACTTTTATAAAACTCCCATTCAATTCAATAATGTTCTAGGGTGATTATTTCCACAATTATTACATAATGTTAAATACTTATTTCCCTTATTACATTTATTTATATTTTCCCAAATATCCTCTTGATCCCATGATTCTCTAAAAACCCATAATACATAGATAATTCTTTCTCTATCTCCTTAGAACAGGATACAATGTCATCATATGATGATAATTCTTAGGAGACTAGTTCCCTTCGAAATATTTTCTTAAGACCATAATATAAATGATCATTTTTTAATCTTTGGATCATGTGCATTAGTGAGGTTCTCATTCATTTTGATAGGTTCCAAATCTAATTTATGACTTTGAATATATTATATTTTTTCATGTATTATCCCAAAACTAGTGAAATACTTATCACAAAGTGAAAAATTTATGCACATATTATATAATAATAATAAACATGGTTTCTTTGAGATATTATTTTATAATTATCCTCAAAGTCTTTCATAGGGTTATGTAATATAATATTCATTTTTATAAATCCAGTATCCATGGTTTCTACGAAACGTTCAATAATACAAGCTATAGTGACCCGACCCTAGAACCCCAGAGCTGGTTTCTTACATTATTGTATTTGCATGATTACAAGGAATCAAATCCCAAAATATCTATTAGTTTAGTATTTTTGGAAAACCATATATATACATGGAACCCATAAACATTATTAATGGAAAATAAAATAGAATAGATGAAATATATAATAAATTTTATCCTATTAAAAACATTCAAATATATCTTCCACATAACCTAGGGAAATGAAACCGAATAAGGGTGAGTTAAAATTATTAGTAAGGGATAAGTACAAGGGGTCTGTTAATTTTAATATGATCATAATAAATATAGGAATGTAAATGAAACTGAACACACAAACCCTTTAATGAATAAAATGATAATGAAATGCATTTGTGGATTTTTTTCATAGTGAAAATCCTCTAGATAATAATAACTAAAATGATGGAAATTCATAATTATTGGACCTAATATTACCCAAGTAGATAGAATGATTACTAGAAATGCCTTTACCAATATGTATTAAAACATAATATTTACAAAAAAAATTTGTTTTATTTAATCTTTACTCTACTGTGAATTCCCTTCATAATATAGTTTAAATCATAATGGTTATAAAAGAAAAGGGTTTTTCCAATATAATTTGTCCTATGAGACTATGGATGCATCAATAAGCTTACATTAACTAGTCCCAAACACTTGTCTTGAATGTCCAAATAATTCATCATATATCAAATAATATAATTAGTTTCACAGAAATAGCGCAATATCAAATATCCATATTGAATAAACGATACCAATTTATGAATATTTCCACAGTAAATGAAATAACATTAAAAGTAAAAAATATTTGTAAATATGGTATAAGGTTTAAAAAATTATTATATCCATAATTAAAGAATATTTATATCACAAAGAAATTTAATTTTCAATGAAAATTATTATAACAATGTGATTGTTTTACTAGAAAGTTAATAATCACAAAATAAAGTGATATTGCAAAGATAAATTTTACCACTTCGTAATATTCAAGTCAAAATCCATTAGATGAGATAATTAAAAGTAACAAAATTAATATACCATGAAGATAAAAGGATTCATGATATAATATATCAACATGGTATGTACATACACCACATAAAAGAATTAGGTGGTGAATATAATATTTATCTCATAGATGTAAAAAGTGAGATAAAAATATTTTAACTTGTGTAAGACTTATATGGTGTTCCTTTATCTTCTAGAATAATAAAATTATGTTAATTAATTAATTTTACTGAGAAAATTTATAAATTTTATTATTAAATTTATTTCACTTATTAAAATGTTTTATAAAAAAACTTAAATAAGTTTATTTCAGGTATTTTGTCCAAATTCGGTTCGTATGTCAAATATTACTCTTGTAAGATGATAATGGTAAATTGGGTCCTTAATTAAACATATCCATAATAATTATCATGGAATAATTATCCAATTTATTCATCAATTATTATTTTAAAACTAATCATGATATATTACTATGAAAAATAATCCAATATTGCAATCAGGTATATTGTAGGTTGTACATACACAGAAGTAGTGTTTGAATTTTTTAATGATCATTATAGAAAGAAGGTAAGGAAATTTTTATCTTACCTTAATCCTCATTATAAAATAAAAAATGTTATTTAATCATATATAATTATATATATAATTATTTTTATGTAAAAGGAATCTCATCTCCCCGAAGAGGCGGTAGCCCACACATCCTTGAATGATGTTATTACTATTTTTTAGTGTCTGAAAAGGGTAATAATGAAAATGAAATTTTATTTTCATAGAATTTAAATTATATTATTAATATAATATTTATTTATTTTATGTCACATTTGTTCAATTAAAATCATCCTTAATACATTCCATGTAATGTGTGAACATATCACATTTCTTGGAGGAGGCGGTAGCCCACACATCCATATACGATGTTATCATATTTGCACCAAATGGAAATAATGAAGGTATGAGTTATATAATAATTCCATAAGTATTAATAAAACATAAATATTATATATATCATATAATAATATTTCTTACATCATAATTCCAAACCATTAGAGTTAGTAATGTAAAAACAAATGACATCGTTTCGTGAGGCGGTAGTCCGCCGTTGAGATGAAAATTAATTTTATTACCATTTTGATGTAAGTGTGTATAGGTGTTTGTTGAACCCTTAAAATAAAATAAAATAAGTATATTTATCAAACTTATGTTATAACACAATCATTTAATATTTATAATTTAATGGATTGAGAAAAAATAAAACAAAATTGATCTTTGAATAATGTTACCTCTTTTCAGGTAACTCTTTTAGGTTTTCACTAAAGGACATCCATGGTATTTTCTGCCCAATTTAATGATTCTAGGTTGAGGGGATAATTTTTTGGTTATTATATTTCTAGGGTTTTGATTTCTCAAACATTTTGAGTAATGTGATGAAGTGTGAGGGGTGAGTGTTGTTTTATAGTGGAGAGGGAGTGGCATTCTTAAAAATATAAAAAGGTAAACATTATTGGGAGATCTCCCTTACCATATGTGCCTCCAAAAAAATAATAATCGATTAATTTAAAATTATGGTTGATAAAAACCTTCCACAACACAAAAATAATTTCATTTTTCTAATTTTTTTCATTAACTTCTATCTTTCCCCACATTTATCATTTTGGTATTTATATTGGTTACATGTTTTCTTACATAAATAATTTCACCATCAATAATAAAATAAACTAAGATTTACTATAAATAATACAAACAATGAATTATAAATATGTCATCTATTTGAAAAAGTAAAAATATATTGTGGGTTGGAAATTGATTTTAATAAAAGCATATATAATGCACATAAAAACTACTATAACTTGAACTGTGCAAACAATGATTTCAATTTTTAGGGGTCAATATGTTCATTATAAAAGATCAATTGGTCCATGAACATATTTTATATTTATTAAAATTTAATTTTTTTAATAATATAGTTCTTTTAATAATTTACTTCATTTAATAAAATATCACTTGTTATAAAATAACATTAATGTCAATTTTAAAATTATTTACTTATTTTAGAGGTCGAAACATAAATAAAATGATGGAATTAAAACACATTTAAAAGGTATGTAACATTACCTATTCATCTAAAAAATAAAAAACATAACAATTCATTCAATTTTCATAACTTTTAATTTTTCTAGTATCATTTAATTTATTATTAACAAAATAATCAATGTGTTGGTGCTTATTAAGAGTTTTAATTAACAAATTCATCTCAAAAAATTAATAATAATTTATCATGACCAAAATAACTCATTTAAAATCCTAAATGATATATATAACCTAACATACAATTTATTTTACAAATATAAATACATTATAAATGTTATGTTTAAAACTGACCACTTTTTGCCTTTTTCCTTACTTAACTTGTTATACAGGTCACATTCATGGAATGATATCTAAATAACTCATTAAATTATAAAAATATAGGGGATATTATTTTAATAGGGGCATAAAATGGCTTCTGGAAATCTTTCTAGGTCAATTTACCCCTTAGTTGTAATGTTTAACCACTAAGTGAACTACTTTTTACCTTAGTTGATGTAATTAATTTCAATTAGTTTCAGAAATATATTTGGTAAAAAATAAGTTAATTTTATTATAATATAAATAATATAATAATTAAAACTATTTATATAATTTTTTTAAATTCAATTCACATAATTGAGAAAATTAAATTCAAAACAAATTTGACACACAAGGAAAGAAAGAAGGGTTCTTAAGTGAAAATGTTCAAAAGAAAATTTTATTTTTAGATCTAAATTCAATATAAAAATTGTTCAAATAAAAAAACAGATTAATAAAAGTATAATTGATCTATTTTGACATTAACATGAAATTAAAATACTATTTAACCTTAATAATTATTTAATCAAGAAGTAAATTTCAATTAAAATGCATTATATTGTATTATTCATCAAAAAACTATACTTATAAGAAAATTAAAAAAATTGGCCCTAATAAAATTTTGGAATTACTAATACAAAAAGGAGATAATTTTGGAATATAATATTTATTATAGTTTCAAATTTTATTTTTAAATAAGGTTCATCATTAAAAGGTGGTAAAACTCGATTTTGCGTGTAATTCAAGATAACTCAGTGTTGTGTGTAGTATAATCTTAACCTGGTGTTTCATATAAAATAACATAGAAAAAAATAAATGTAATACTGAATATGAAATATATTAATTTCTTAAGGTTGTACTACTATGGAGTTTCTATACCTATTTTATCTGACCAAGATCCTAGATTTACATAAAAGTTTTATAAGAGACTTTAGAAGATGATGGGTATTGAGTTAATTTTTTAATCTAGAATTTCTTCTACAATATAAGGGGTAGTTATAGTGAATGGTTTATCCATTGGAGGGTATTAATTGATATTTTCCTTGGTATTTTAAGGATTATCATATGTTCTTCTTGAAATTGTGAAATTTTCAAAGAATAATAGTTTCCATTCCATTATACCGATGTCACCTTTTGAGGAAGTATATAGAAAGTGATGTAAAACATCATTATATTGAGAAGAATTCAATGAAAAAATGTTGGGACTATAATTTATATATGTGTTGGTTAATGACTAATAATGATCTTTTTTATTTCAAAATTATATTTAAGTAAAAATATGTGAAACACAAAATAAAATGATACAATAAATAACCAAAATCAAGACTACTAGGAACTACCACTCCCCTACATCTACATTGTAATGTCACAATTCCAGTGCACTAGACCGCTCGACAGGATGTCCCGTGCAAGGTTTGATGAGCTTCGAACTAATAGAAATTTCATACCCTCTCATTCATCCAAATATGAATGGACATGCACAGATGAATTATTCTTGCTCTGATCATCATCTGGAAGAAAAGATCTATTATTTGAGGTAGGAGAACGTTTTTCTAAAGTGTCTCCAGGGAAAATTACTTTTAATTTTGGGAGCAAATGAAAATTATTCTTGATTATAAAGATCTATTGTAATAAAATATGTTAACTCACAAGGTTAAATTTTATAAAAGAACCACATGATTGACAAATAAATATGTGAACATGAAATGGCTATGAGGGAAAATATCTCAACTTGTCTAAGTGATGAATAAAATTTTTAGTATGAAATCTCATTAAGGTGGAAGAATATGACATCCAAGGTAATTTGAAAAATATATCCATTTCCTGCCTAATTAACATTAATTATTATAATTTATTGATTCACATTCATTTAAATATTTTTATAATATTTATCAAGTTGAAATAAAAAAGATTTATACTAACAAAAGTATTTCGAGCGTATTACATATTTAATTAAAATTTTAAATTTATATATTTGAGATATTTGATTTAATAAAATGAACATATTTTATATATCATTATATCATATATTGTATAGTGTTTATTTTTTGGTTTCTTAAATATTTATTTTTAAGTGAATAGTGAAAATATTGATTCATATAAAATGGAAATTTATTTTCAAATATTTATAAATTATCATTCAAATTTTGGTTGGATTAAATGTAAATTTAGTCTTCTTTGATTATGTATAATCCAATTAACTCCATATTATGTATAGTAAAATTGATTTTGGAATAAATTGGTTTTTAGTATTGAAAACACATTTTAGAAGATTTATTTCTCATTGTGTTTTGAAATCCTATATCAAAATTATTTTCCTAAACTTCTAAAAAAAAATTCTTTAATTTTTTTAATCAATTAATTCAAATATTATAATGAAGTTATGTTTATTTATAGTTCATAATGAATAGTAACCATGGTAAATTATTATCACCTCAATAAAGAGTAAACTGGGTTAATAAGGGAAAAAATTGTGATAAGATCATAATATATTATCTTTAATATTATTATAGGAGAGAAATTTAACCCTTATCCCATTATATTTAAACATGAATTGTTTTAGTGACACATGACCCTAAGAGTAACTTAATATTATTTTAAATTGTTGAATAATTACATGAGTGACACTCCCCTCACTTATAAAATGGAACATCTTCTCCACTCTTATTATCATACATTGATCCATTTAACACAACCAATACCAACAAAAATAACTTCTTGATATCCCTCCACAAATCCTAGAGGTCATCATCTCATAAATAGAAACCTAGAAGGGTTATGCTATAAAATAATAGGAGGGTTTCCAGAGAAGAAGTATAACTCATAAAAGTTGGTTTTGTTTTTATTTATTTTTCTATCTTCTTCAAATATATAGTAACCATACTAATATAATTATAGCATTATCTCTAATATACTCATATTTTGATATGTATATGGTATAACTCTTTTTTATAAACTCCAAGGATTTATTATCGTCTGCTAAGACTGGGGGATCAATAGTAGAATGATTTTATAAAATATCGTACAATTAATCCTCTTGAACTTGTTAATTTTCTCAAATAACTAAATATTATTTTTTAATCCAAACTCATATATATTTTTAAAAATAAATTTAGTAGGATACAATATTTAAAATTCTATAGTAAAATTTATATTCCCTGATATGTTGGTTACACCCCAAAAAATGGATTCTGTACTATCTTCAACATAACTTTTGAAATAATGAATCCATTGTTCCCTCTCAGCTTCAAGAGTCCATTGGAAGAAACTAAAATAATTATTCAGGGATGATCCACAACTAAAATGTTCTCCATGATTATCGATGACATTCTTCCTCTATGGTCCTATATGATCAGGCTTCCTCTTGTTAAATTCTTCAATGTCTTCAGCAGCTAAATGCAGTAGGTCTGTTGGACCAGAAACACTTCTCAGATCTTAAATGATCCAAGTCTCCCAATCATCAAATATGCAGTTGTGTCTCCTTCATGAACTCTTAGATTCAAATCTCATTCTTCAATATAATGATGTACCAAGCTTCTAAAAATTCTCTTACACAATTGTAAAAGGATCTATTAATAATTGTTTCTTAATTCGTCATCCCCTACACAAAATCATATATACACAATAAAAAAGTGTGCATATGATATATCATTTATTGCATAATTTAAAGGAGTTATACATAAAATGTTTATTTTTCATAATTTAAATACCCATAATGTATCAGGATCAAACTCATTTCCATGAAAATTTGAATAATCATTTTAAATTTTCTTATATTTCCCAGTTTGATAGTTTCATTTCAATGTGTTATAAAAAACCACATTAAACTATTCATTTTAAATACCCAATAATTCTTTGGGTATTTAGAATCATTGTGCAGATCAGTTAAAATACAAAAAGGAATTCTACACTCTTTATTCTTCACATAGATAAATAATTATCATGACTCATATCTTATTAATACTATTTTAAATGACCTTCAATCGATATTCATTTAAATACCCATGTATGTTAATTTATGTCATTCATATTATTTAAAAATTCCTACATGATTTGATCCAAACTATTTTTCACACTGTAAAAAGACATTATAGCCCATTCAAATTCAATTACATGTGGCTTCAAATTTCATCTGCAGCCTCATTATCACCCATTGTATGAATTAATTGGAACATTTAATTTTATATTCATGAATATAGAATGCAATTGATTAGTAGATGTGGATAGTATGTATTGTCTTATTTTATGTATACATCTGTAACATAAGCTGCATGTATATCACATTATTTAAAATATGCCACTAAAATATACATTATTATAAATCATCCAAAGTTCGGTATTTGATTCATTCATTTAATCAACTTTTTTCTTATAAAATTAAACATATGTGAACATATCATGAAAGAATATTATATGTAGATTTAGCATTGAGTTATGGTTTTCATCAGGGGAAAATAGATCAGTCATGAACACCTACTCGATCAATTATTAAGGATTGGAATGATAAATATGGATTATAAAATGTGGGATATCCATGAATAGTTGAAACCTCATAAAAGTGATGAGGATGATGATGGTTAAAGAGATTAGATTCCCTAGATTTGAGAGATCGGGCATGACACATTATACGTGTACGTTTTGAATGGATGAAATATAACCTTGAATCTCTACCACGCATCGTTTTTACTTGATTGAGCTGCACTTATTTTGAAAATGAGTTCCTTCCCTATCTCGATGTATTTATGGGGTCCACTCCTATCATCGATGCCATTCAGCATTTCCACCCCTACAGCGTGACCCACTACCCTTGTCAACTGACTCATGCAAGCCTGTGAACCTCCATCTGCACACCCACTACCCATAAATTTGATCTATCACACATTACACTATGATATTTCAATGATCTATAACTCCCATATTATTGAGGCCTCCTCGCACAATGTAGGATTGAGTTGGTTCCTATACATTCATGGATGTCGAGTATTTTTATTGGATTCAGATAAAAATGTTTTCCAATTTGTCATACAATTCCCTGAAATAACTCAAATAGTATTCATAAAATATTCTTCTTGAAAAAATATAATCATATTTCACGTGGTCTTCACAAGTAATACTCCACATGAAATATTGGAATTTTATATGGCCTTCTTCAATTCCTCTTTATTATTATATTTTTTTGTATTATTTAAGCAATACTTCATCATTGACATAATTCATTTACATTAAACGAAAGTTTCAAAATCGTAAATATTTCAAGTGGAATTTATCATATGTGACATCAAATGATAATAAATCAATTTATAACAATTTTCTAAGAATCTTGACTTAAAATATTGAATCCTTAATTATGAATGAAAATATGAGGCTTAATAATGTCCCCTTTGTATTATTTTTTCAATAAAACTTCACATTATAAAATTAAATATTTTTTCAGAATGATTTTCTCCCCATTATTAAAAATGAAATGAAATGGATAATTGGGAACTTCAAAACTCATCTTTCTTCTCAAATAACCTTATATTATTTTTAAAGGAATGAATTATATCAGATGATATATAAAAAAGATCCTAAAACTAATAAACTCGAAGTCAACATGGGATATAATGATATATAAAATAAAAGATAGGTAACCATGTTTTCCTAATATGTTAAAAAAATTATCACATGTGATACCATGTTAAAAAAATCTCAATTACAATGATAGGGGTTGTTAGGACAAGAAATATTTGATTATATTCACACTTTATCAAACACATCAAAAAGATTATGTATATAAGACTAAACCTTCCTCTGTATCATATTTTTATCAACCGAGACTTCCATTAATGTATCAAAATGATAAAATTGATTCATGGGTAGTAATTATGATTTCCATACCTTATTTCTCATGTATTATTCACCTTTGGGGATTCAATATTCTTCTTCATCAGAATGGATTTAAAAGGATGAGAATTAATGAAATAACTCATTATAATTATTATATAAAAGTTTCATCCACCACAATTACTTTCAATTAATAGCATGTTAGCTCCAAAACACCTAAAATACTAGGTAATATGTAGGAATCTCATTTTTCATTAATAAGACACACTCAGGTTATATATATTTTCTCAACCTTTCCTACTTTTTTTTTGAGACATAACTTGGGTGACGCTTTATTTATCTTCTGGATAGGACAAGGTTGTTTATTTATTTTAGGGTTAGTTTTACTTACTCATAAATTACTCATGGATTAGAAGAATAGTCATTTAATGTTTTGATTCATTCATAATTTTCTCACATACTTCCTATTTATTATTTATATTTTTTGGTATGATTTTGTCATCAAATCTCCCGCTTGATACTTTACTCATTTAGGGTAATGATATATTAATGTAATATTAATAATATTTGTAAAAATACCTCCCACAATATAAGTAATAAATTCTAAAATATTATCTTTTAGATTTGTTCCAACTCTATCCATAATTTTATTATTGATGTCCTCCTTCAGAATAAGTCTTTTTTTATAGGATGAGTTGGTTCTCATAGCACACTACTCTCTTCTACTTTTGTGAACGATTTCGTCATAACATGATCCTTCTTGTATATACATGTACTATTAGGAATAAAAATTCTATTTTCAAAATTAAAAGGTTCACATTTATATTTATTCTCTCCTTATTTATAAGATTCTCTATTGATCCTAAAAGATTTATTAAAATATTCTCAAGATTTAATTAAACCATGTTGAATTATGATACATATAAATTGTGTATCAAAAAACTATTCATATATAGAAATCAACTTCTCCTCAGGATGACATACTACCTTATCTTGTTTTTGAATTCTAAATTTCTAATCCTTGGTTTCTTTAACATAAGTTTATTTTTTCTTGATCGTCTACTCCTTTTTATTATCAGTAATTCTTATTTAATTATTATTTTTATCAGTAGCTAATTTATTGTTTTATTTTTTTAGATATTTATTTTCTTTTTTTAGGTGTCTAATAATAATTAACAGATATAGGTTACCCTAACAGCTAGAACCCAACCTGATCCACCACATACCATAATGGAATTCATAATCCGTAAAGGCTGGTGACTAGCACCCAGGCATCCAAAATAACCAAAAGTAAAAATATAACCAAACCTGAAATAGATGAAATGGAATATATAAATCTAAATAGTAAAAAAGAAACATTAGAAGAAATATATATTCCATAACTGAAAGAAGGTATAAAAGCAATACAACTCAATGCTAATAGAATATATCCTAATTAAAGGTCCACCATAAAATGAAAAAATAGAAATTGGATAATCCATGAGATAATGTAGAAACCTTCTCAACATATCACCACTATCTACTCATAACCAGTAGATAAAAACCAAACCACCTCACTACAATTCCTTCTTTTTTTCATTTATCAAAATACATAACCAAGTATACACACCACTGAAGGGGTGTTCAGGTTGTGAGATAACATGATCAGTGGGATCCCACCCCGGATTTCAATATCAAGTCTCTATACAAACTATCATAAAATATGAATTTAAAAAAACATGGCATGATAAGTAATAAAGTAGTTTCAAATATGAAATTTTTGTTAAATATTTTTCTTCTTTCCATTGATCTAAAAAACCAAGTAACATTGTTTTAAAGCATAATTTTCAAATTAAATTATCAATTTCAAAGTAGATATATATAATCCAAAAAAAATAAAAAGATAATTAATAGGTAAATCATTTCTAGGATCCCTACATGTGAGGAAAGAAGACTAACAATACCAAAATCAATGAATGGAGTACAACCATTTCCATAGAACCTGACCATATGGAGCATAGGAACACCACATGATTTAACCCCACAACAATGTCAATCAAGTACCTAAAAGTATGTGATAAAGGGGTATAGGAACACCCCATGAATGAACCCCATAATAGTAAAATAGATGATGTCCCCTTACTACATTATCCTCTGATATACCAAAGGGTTCACATGTGCTACATCTTCCCAAATAAATATCAAAATGGCTTTTCACTCTCAATTTCCAAAAAAAACAACTTTCTTTTGTTAAACCTGTATGAAAATAAATTTTAAAATTACTTGACAATGTCCATTTTCCATTACCAAAAACATGGGAAACCACCATTTCCTTCAAACCCATTTCACACAAAAAAATAATGCCACATTATTTATAAAAAAAATTATACAATAGGAGATATCATGGTTCATTCAAAAAATGAATGATACATAACAACCTACCCCAACATTGGTCACAAATGCTGGCAACATGAT
This sequence comes from Viscum album, assembly GCA_963277665.1. Classification (NCBI taxonomy): domain Eukaryota; kingdom Viridiplantae; phylum Streptophyta; class Magnoliopsida; order Santalales; family Viscaceae; genus Viscum; species Viscum album. Next base: position 1,044,887,213 of record OY728125.1, read on the forward strand.
CTACCAACCCTAGAAGAAATAAAAAAATAGAAATGGATGCCATAGAATTAAGTGTTGAATATTATTATCTTATTCGACAAAGAAAATTTATGGTGGAGAGGTTGTATGAAAATATACCCCCGAGACCATGAACCCGCCACACCACAACCAACAAAGCATTGAAATTTGGAAGATAACTTCCAGACAGATATATAAGAAATCAAACCAAAATTATCAACACATGATTTTAGATCAAAACAATCATCCAATATGGTTGTCATAACCAAGGTCAATGATGACACAAAAAGACTACTTACCAAATCGGATCAACACAACCCCTATAAAGATCAAACAATGAACAGAGAAATCAATATGGAGTGGAATTAACCCAAATCACACATGGAATCACCTAGGGTATGAAGTAATATGAAAACTAATTGGGAGAATGGTTACATTTGTAGTGTGATAAAACCTAACAAGAAAAATGATTTATAGTGTAAACACCAATATTATGGTGTAAATATCACGTAACACATGTAAACAAAAGTAATATTTCACCATGGATTAAATTAATATAGAGTAAGGTTATTATTGAGTAATATAAGGTCTTTTGTAATTATAGGAAACTACATTGTAAAATGGATTTTAGGGATTTAAGGATTATTTTTCTATAAAACTTCTTATGGTTGATTCCCTGTGAAAGAATTACACCGTAACATAGAACCTACGACGTAAAAATATCCATTAAACATTATGTAAGCCAAGATCATAGAAAATATCCAATTTAATCCTTGAACATAAGATTAAATCCCTCAAATAAATCTAATATCATACCTTATATTCCAATAATTCACAATATCCCCACCATTATACTTTTTTTCCCATGGAATAATGTGGATGATTGGTGCTTTGAAAAGAAGGCAGGACACTTCTAATTCCCTAATATTTTGTGCTCCTAGGCCTTCAGAGAATCTCATCTATCTTACCATGACACCCTAACTGATGGGATTGAATTCCCATGCAATACTTTCACATATTAATCAACGATATCTATTGGTTTCTCAATAAATGAATCATCTGGCTCTAAATTGATTCCTTCCCAACTCAGAACATGAGATGGATCCTGATGGTATCTTCTAAGATGAATTATATGGAATGAATATTGAATAAACATAAACTAATATGGTAATTACAACTAATTTGAAACTTACCCAAGCCTCTCAGTTAACTAAAATGGTATAACATATCTGCGAGCCATCATTCCCTTTGTCTAAGTTGATGGCGTTACAACCAAAGAGAAACCTTCAATAAAATCCGATCACATACAGAAAACTCTATATTCGATGATATACATATTATTTATTTTGACTATAATATATAACCATTTGCAAATATATAACTATAATCCTCACTGATGTCTCTATAATAAGACTCAATCCCACAAGATATGCATTTCCCATCTCTTCCCAATAATGAGGTGACCTATATGGGTGACCATACAAAGACATCAAGGGTTATATTTTGATCAATAATTGGTAACTATTATTATAAAAATACTCAAACATTCATGTATATAAATCCATGCATCCACTAAAATCCAAGATTATTGAATATGGCATATCCTCTTAGATCTGAATCGCATGCACTGTATGATCGTCTATCTATGGATGGTAAGTTGTACTCAACCTAACGTGAGTCCCCATTTCCTGTTGGATGATCTTATAAAACCTGGTGGTAAACTTATAATACATGCCAAAAAAATATCATAGGTAACCCCATGTAACCTCGAAACCCCCTTTATATACAGATTACACAAATATAAAACATTAGTCATGTCCCATATCAGAATAAAATGAGCAAATTTCATCAACTAATCAACCACAAACCAAATGGTATTCATTTCTCATGTTCCCCATCGTAATTCAGAAACAATGTCCATTAAAACCTCACCCCAATTTTAAACTAGAACTTTAAGAGGTTAAAGAAAAAAATAATGTTTCATTTGATTTACCTTTATCTACTCACAGATGTAAAAGTGGAAGACATAATCTATATGGTCATTCTTCATACCCAGCCACTAGAATCACTACCTCATGTCACCATACATCATTTTAGTGCTCATATGAACATCCCATGAAAAAAAATTTAGTAAAAATGTTTAACTCCTCACAAATACTGGGATGAAAAATTGATCCCCAAAATAGAGGGTACCGTTAGAAGAGATAGACCACCTAGAAATGGTCTCCCCACCAAATAGGGTTTTTGTAATTCATATGACTTAATTATACTACAATTTACCCTATATAATAGACTCAATGAGGGATGATGATAACTAAAAACTAGTCCTAATAACACCCACACCTCTCCCCAATCATCCATGTGCAACCGAGTGAAAAGGCCCATAAATTTCTACACATTTTTTGATTCCAATATATCCCATGATGATGAATTGTTATTAATAGAATTTATGATGACATTTAACTTAAATAAGGTATAGGGGATGAAAATTTCAAATGTTTTAAGGTATTCAACCTATCTCATCTCTCTAAGATTTAATTGTATATGAGAAAATATCTAGCTCCAACTCTTATGGTTAGAAAAAACATTGAACCACTCCCGCAAAAGGTAATTCCTCCAACACCTAATAACATGCATAACTATAATAGACACCAAATAATGAGTGGGGTAATTCTTACCAAGTGTTCTCAGTAGATGAAAACCATAAACTAATACTTGATCATCCTACATAATCATGAAACCCAAACTAGAACTAGATGAATCATAGAACACCACATACCCCATACTAAGATCATATAAGATCCAAATAGGTTCTAATTTCAAAAGGCATTTCAACTCATCAAAGGAAATATGACATAATACATCTCAAATGAATTTCAACCCATTCTGCATAAGAGCAGTTAAGGGTGAACCAATCATTGATAATATCTCAATGAACAGTTTCTAGTATCTAGAAACAAAAATGAATCTCCTAATCTTAAATTTGTTTTGTGGGTCCTCCAATGATGATACATATTTAACTTTCATTGAATAAACTAACAATCCATCTTCATAAATCATGTTCCCTAGGAACATAAATTATTGGATACAAAAAATAAATATAAAAATAGCTCTATAAAGATAATAAATCTAAAACATTTACATTACCAGATATAGATGTTTCCCATTCTTAGGATCAAATCTCAAATAAACCATAATATCATCCATGAACACTACCACACAATTGTTGAGATAAATATGTAATATAGAATTCAACAGATATATCAAAATAGAAGGAGTGTTAATCTTCCCAAACACTATTACAATATATTCATAATGGTTATACCTACTCATGAATGATTTATTTGTTATATCATACACCCAATAATTGAGATGATGATAACGCAACCAAAGATCAATCATTAAAACCATTTTTCCACATTTAAATAATTGAATAAATTATCAACAAGTGAAAAATGATATTTATTCTTAACATTCATCTATTTTTACTTACCATAGTCCACAAAAAATAAATTTGAAACATTTCCCTTCTTAGTAATGAGGATAAGGGCATGGAAAGGTGACACACTTGGGATAATAATACCCTTCACCATCAAATTGTCCAACTGAAACGTGAAATATTTTATCTATTATAGTTCATCATGATAAGAGGGTATTAAGAACATCTATGTACCAATCAATAAATAAATCACAAACATTACATACCTTTTTTTCAGGACTGGGAAAGTCATCTGGGTATAAATTAGGAAAGTCCCTTGAAACTATGGAAAGATTAAGAATGGAAGAAACTATTTCATGCTTAGATGCAATAGTAGACAATAAACTCCCAACATCTGGTTGGTAAGGTCCTACATAACCATACCTCAGATCCCACTCTCTGAGTAACACTCTAGTAATCCCACATATAGAGTTGAACATGACCCACTGTTGATAAAAATCAACCTTAGTATAATGAGTGATATGCTAATCCATCCCGATATAGAGTTCAAATGGATTCATATCGAGAAAAATGAAATCTAATGCTAATTATGATTAATATATTGATTGAGAAAAAGAACGAAATTGAAACCTATTCTCTCTCATATTCCCTAGAGGTGTCGCAAACTCCATGATAAAGGACATGATATATGTTGGATGTTTCATAATGAAAACAAAATAAGAATATATAATTGAGTAGGATGTACCATTATTAAATAAATAAATCACTACAAAAGATTAAATAATTATGGTTCCCCTAATCATCACATGAATCATGTAAAACTCTGTTATAATACATTCCATTATGTGATGGTCATTCGGTCTTAAGGCCTAATGATGTATACCTATGGTATTTGAATATTCTAATTGTCCCACAGTGCCCTTTGGAGTTGATTATCCATGACCAAAAAGGGGTGTAGACATAGACCGATAGAACCTCTATAGATGGACATAGTATCCATAACCATTGAATATATTTTTAGGTACTAGAAAAAAACAGGGTGTTATCAACCTTATAACACTAGTAATAACTCACTGGAGCACTATTGTCTATAATTTATGGTGTAGAGGAGGCACACTAATAAGAACCACCCCACTACACTTCTGATACAAATGATACATTGTCACTTTCCCATACTCACCACTGAAGATGCCTCTTGGTGGAAGAGAAGGGTTATAATAACCAATATTTCCTACTATTTCCCTTTCTACCATCATATCCCTATCAATAATCTCCAAATAAAAAGAAATATTTAACAAAAATACACGTGATAAAATATATGGTTCGAAACCCTATAGGTACTTCAGATATTTCAATTGATAATTCTTTACTACCTCTAGAGAAAAATGAACCAACTCCGCAAATTGATTGGTGTACAACAACACTAAACATTCCACATATGAAAAATAGTGGAACTCAAGTTAATTTTCCATCATTAGAGATTCAAGGAAGAACTTCTAATATAATATGGTCATAAAATTCTTCACATCTAAACCCACATGTTCATTTGTCTATGACATTGAATCCCACCATCTCTTATTGTGGCCCTCAAGTTTGAATGTTGAAAACATTTCATTGATGGTTTCAAATGAATCTATATATTCAATGAACCAATCTGTATTTTATAGCTAGTCATCCACCTCTTGGGACCCATTAATACTCTTAATTTATAGTGGCTTCTTGCAAAAGAACTCCCTACATCTATTACTTCCTTGTCCATCTTCTGGTTATACAATAAAAACTATTTTTAGGACTTGTTTTATATTTTGGTATATGGAATCAATAGGTCACATGATTTCCTCAATCAAATTCTAATATATATGATGATTCCCTTATGGATAATCTGTTACACCCTCGAGTAAAACCTATGAAATTATTTTTATTGGCATTTCATAACACACCAAAAATTAAAGAAACTATAAAACTATAAAATAACCCCCGTTCAAACCATAAAACCACGAGTAGAAACTGAGATTATGACTAAGAACTAAAAACAAGAGATAAACATCCCAAAAATCCTAGGTTAACTTGAGTCTCATCACAACAAGAGTTTTCTAGGCACTCACCAGAACTTCCCTCTCATGAATCAAAAATCATATCTTCAGTAAAAAAAATTCCCAATATACTAACTCTTGAATGAATACCAACCTTTAAGAACATTTTTTAATAAACTGACTTGGGAAATCCTAAAAACTGGAACCCGAGATGATCCACCACATAACAAAATGACAATCCTTATCCCAAAAAGCTGAATAATAAAACCAAATAATCAACAAAAATATAGGGAACAATTTTTATGAACTTGAAATAAATGATATGGAATATAAATAAATAGAAGAAATAAATAATGGAATAAAGGTATATGACTTGACTGAAATAATATGATAGAATTCATACAACTCAAAGAATTAATTGAATACCAAAAGAAAAATTCCAAGATAAATTTAAAACCAAAATAGAAACTCACAACTACATGTGATAAGGTGGGAAACTCCACAATTTCAAACCACCAGCTAATTATACACAACTGACAAGAACCTCACCCAATCATCGTGGAATATTGCTTTTTTCCAATATCAGAATACATAACTAGGCCTAAAAATGTTTAAGGGTTGTAATGTGTGTGATCTGAAAAACTCATTAGAATCCCATCTATGTTTTACATATCAAGTCTCTATAAAAACAATCCCATTGTGCTAATTTAAAACAAAACATTTAATGTTAAGTAGTAAAGTATTTTAATATCAAAATCATGATAAATGATTCCCTTTTTCCATAGGTATAATATAAACCAAGTAAAATAGTTTTAATCTATAATTTCCAAATTAATTTATCAAAGTCAAAGAAGTTATATCAATTCCACAATAATACAAATCCATAGCAGATGTAAATCGTGTGATGAATCACTATATGTCAAGATTCTAGATTACTCTTACTAAAACCAACCAGTAGTGAAAAAAGTCCTTATAAAATATTCATATTGATCATAAAAAAACTTCATGTGTAACACCCCAATAATTTTAAATAACACTATGTCTAAAAGCATATACAACACGCAACACTCTGATTAATGAACCACGACATATTATTAATATTCAATTATTTAAATCTTATCATTATAACTTAGACATTAAATTGGAGGGTATGAATAGGATTAAATATATTATAATATATATATATATATAAAGGCTATAATCAATATAAATTTATTTATAAATTCCTAGGAAATGAGTTTTCAATTTTTATTAAAGACATTTATTCTTGAAAATATTTCCTTAAATATGGGTATAATTTTCTATTTATGATAAAATAATATTATTAATTTTGTTATATATTATTAATTTCATTGTAAAAAAAACCATTTTTAAATCATAATATTTTTATTATCTTATAGTTATATTTTGGTAGTTTTATTAAAATATTTATTTTTTAGTGAATAAATATATATACCGAATTTTTTTAAATGTCATTTCTTTTATTAAATTAAATAATTTAAAAGTATAATTATTATTTTAATTTAATTTAAAAGTGACTTATTTTTTATTTAGTTCCATATAATATAATTAACTAAAGTTAAATCACTTTAAAAATTTATTTTAATATATGTTTATTTTTTGGATTTAAATTGAATATATGAAAAATCTTTTAAAGTACATATATTCCTCGATATTAATTTATTCAAATAACCTATAATAAAGAATTTTATAAATTAAATCTATTAATTATATATCTATTAATTTTAATTTTAATTAATTTAATTATGATTTATAATCTTATAGTTAATATGAGAACATATCATTGTTAAAAAAATTCATTTTTTGAAAATCCATTTTTTATACGTTTTAGAAGATTAATATTAAATTTAATTCTTAAACTCATGTGATTTTTAATTAATAAAATAAATTCCATATTTTTAATCTGAAAAATTAATTTAAGGTAAAAAATTAATCTTAATTTTTTTATCTTAATTTATAGTAAATAGTAAAAACTAGTAATCATGGTGAAAATATAGAATCTTAAAAATAGAGTAAACATATAGTTAAATGGAATTATATCATTAAAAAATTTATACTTTTTAGTGTTGGAGGTTTTTATTTTCAATGAAACATATCCACTTGAATATTTATTACTTTTTAACGAACATGCTGATATAGTGACTTCCCATTACTAAATAGTTCTTTGCACTCAAAAAAATATCACGTGACATCAATTATTAATGGACACCCCATCCCCAAACCTATTTAAACTTATAAATATATTTATCTCCACATAAACCTAAATGATTATCTCCAAAAAATCATTATACACATTATAGTGCTTCTGGTCTTCACAAAATTCCAACTTTTTTCCATAATAAGATATCAAAATGAGATTTTTCTAAGTGAAGGTATTCATCTTTATAGAGCTCCTTCTTTTTTACGTAATCTTTTTTCAGCATAAATTATGTATTATAAATTCCAATATAAAAAAAGTATTATTTTAATATATACGAAGATTTTATTACATTTTTTGATTAATATTTATTCATCTCTTTATATATAAAATGTGAATTGAAACAATCATTCATATTAGTAGAGGACAACTACCTCACAAACCAATGTAATTAATATTACATCATCAACTCTCACATCTATTCACAGTGACAGATTTAATTTTTATATATTATATTACTGAAATGTTAATTATTCTATAAAATTAACATATCCTATACCTTCTAACCATACCGTCCATTGACAAGTGATAACATCATTCTTGTGTATATCAAATTACCACCTCAGGAGGCGATGCAATTCATTTTCTTATAACCGCGTCACATGGATGGAACATAAATGTTTATTTAAATAAATAATATTAAATACATGATATAATAATAATTATATAATGAAAAAATAACATTTTCCTTCCTTCCATCGTGATCATTGAAAATGAAATCTTTACTCATGTGTATGTACGACCTGACATCTCTTTGATTCTAACATTGCTCATTTTTAATAAACGTATTCATGGTATATTTTAATGTTATATTTGATATAAAAAATTTATAATTATTTCAAAGTTTTTATTCTTTATTTTATGAAAAATGATCCATTTTACAACAGTCAAACAATTGACGATGTTTCGAAATTATGTACTCGGGGTCTTCAAAACACCCGAAGTGGAAAAAATAGAATACATGATTAAATTTATCCTTAAAATAAATGAGTTTATTTTTTTAGTATAAGGTATTAAACATCTCGATGATTTTTGAGAAAAAAAATAATTGATATAGGTTTATTATATATGAGATAAATGACATACACAACAAGTTTGGACTAGAGGTAAGTGATTTTATAGCTCAATTTCTTTATTCGGTTAATGTACTTCTTCAGTGTCTTTGATCTACTAATATTTTGAGTGTAATTACCATTTAATATTTTATGTTTCATTCCATATTTTATTATTTGTTCTTATATTTGAAACACATAATAACACCATTTATTAATTCTTACATCAATGACATGATCTTTGGAAGATTTTCTCAAATCACTTTTTCTTCTGTGATACAAATGCCTTATCTCTGACTTATTCCTTTGGGTGGAATATATTCTTCCCCATTGATGTGTCATTTAATTAATATTATAATTTTAATGGTATTTATTTTTCAAGGGAATTTATTTCTTTCGTGTGCATTTGGATTAAAAAGTTAACAAAGTGATAAGAGTTTTCAAATCAAAACATCCTTCTTTTAGACACATGTTATTTAATTCACCCAATTTATTTTATATGGTTTATATACTTATTCATTAAATTATATATCATGAGTATTTAATAACTAATAGTATATAATCTTCCAATTCATTTATTTAAATCATGTGGTTTATGATTGAGAAGATACCAAAGAGGAAATAGTTTATTCTTCAATCGTGTTTTAATCAGGATTATTTATGTCTGAATTTCATTTAAGTGAATTTATTTTACAATTTTCTAACAAAACTGTTATAATTTATTCTCCTATATTTTTTCATATAATTTCAATGTAAAATTACAATGTTCTAATCTTTGGTCCATCAAATTTTTTAGAAATTGTTCTTAGGAAAAGCCAATATTATTTCACTATTCAGTCGAATATTCTTTTTCATCTATAAAATTATTTAATTAATATGTGTTAACAAATATTTTAAATATTATATAATGATTTATTAATGAAAACATTTCCCAATTTTGACTCTTTTAAAAACATTATGAAAGTAATATTCATGCATTTTTTTAAATGGGGTACTTTTTATCCATTTTACAACAATGTAAAAGTATTTTTTTTACTTGTATGGAATATAATGAATTTCCATTATCGTAACTTGTTATTTATAGTAATGTTAAATTATATTTTTACAAGGATATTATTAGTGAACATTTTTTCCCAACATTCTATAAATTTTTAGTTTCTAAATGTTGATTTCAAATTGAAAATGGTATTTTCCTAATGAAATATTTTATAAGATCTTTTGAAGATGTTTTCATCAATGTTCATAACCATTTAATGTTATGAATTTCTTATAAATTAAATATATATGTACCTTAAATATATAATTAGTTCATAACTTTACATTGATTGGGGAATATATGTCTTAAGTTCATTTATAAAATGCCTTCTTTATAAGACAACATTTGATTACGACAAGTTCCATGATTATTCATCCCATTTCTTACTATGGTTAATTTTTATGTATACTGGTTAATATTTATTCCCTTTATGAAAAAAATAAATCATGAAAATATTATAAGGGGTGTGACATGATAGAGATCTAATGCATTGGGTAAGTATTTTGTCTCATAAGGCATCCAATATGTGATTAAAGAGTAAGAATAATCCATTAAGGGATATTTTCCACCATGTTATATTATATAGAAAGTTAGTCGTGACTCATTTTTTTTCATGTTATATGTCTCTTCCACATTTATTATATTTGAATCATCTAATAATACAATTTTTTTTTGTTCAATCTTAATTTATTACTCTTGATGCCTGTTTTTTATGAAATCATGTAATACCTCTAACACATATTTTATGCTTCCTTACCATGTTTATTCCCTTACAAGGATTTTATGCTTAACCCTTTTTCCTATGCATTCCCCAGGTTATCCCAATAATTTTATGGATATCTAGTTTATTTAGATTCTAATTACGAAGAATAATTTTTTTTTATTTTAGAATCACTCTGATGTGTTGGGAGCCTAGTCCTTTAAAGACACAAGGCCTTTTTTATCCTTGTTTTGTATTAATGGATTTTTATTTCAAAAATTATACAATAAATTGTGGAAAAAGATTTGGTCACTCTATTTGGTGTCATAGGAAAGGTTTATTTAATATTTGGAAACTTGGATGAGAAAAATATAGTGAAGACCCAAGGTATAATTCTAAGGATAATTAAAATTATATAAAAAATCTATGAATTTTTTATAAGGATTGAGGGAGTGGTTTCAGAGTAATTACTTCCCTATATGGATACTAAAAGTTGATGTGAATCTAGAATAGTTTTACCTAGCGGTAATAAATATGAAAAAGTTATATTTGTTCTGAATCACTCATTACACAGTGCATTCCAATGGGCCTTGATGCAGAATGGTTTTGACACTTTTAGGGTATATGTTTTAAAAATTCAAAATCTATTTTCAGACTATTATAAAGCAGTTGAATCAATTTTTAGGTTAGAAAAACTAATAGGAAACATTACTAAGCGTAAAAAATATCAATACATATATAATCATAAGTTACAATATACTTATCATTTATAAGTAATTAGTTATATGTTTATATGTTTCCCCTTTTAAATATTAATTCACTCTTATATTATCTCTTTTATTATTTTCAATTAATAATGGAAAATAAGAGAAAGCAAGTCAATAAAAAATGTGATGGGAATTTAATTGTTTCCCTGATGAAAATTTTAAAATAATGGTAATAGATTTTAGACATCTTGTGATCATGAAAAATGATATCAAATTAAATTTAACAACTATAAAATTGTTTAATTTCAAAAAACGTCATAGAAGAAAATGATGGAATATTCTAGAAGATAAATTTCTAATGATGATAAAAAATAGAATATTCAATTTATTACATGAAAAAAATTTGGGAAGTGGATCCATGGAAATTTCTTTAAAGAAAATATAAGATGTTTTTTTGTTTGGTAAAGGAGCCCACAATGAATCTAATTTGTGAAGAAAATTTTAGATTCTGGTAACCAAGAATCATGAAAATAAAGTTAATCCTAAGTCACCATTGATAATTAAATGTCATAGATTTTGGAAACATGTTCATTGTTTGATTCAATGCCCTAATACAAGGATTAATTAATAAGGGACAATGTTATGATAATAATTTAAGTTTAATGATTAAAGTGATTAGGTTTTGGATCTCAAGATACATATTGTTGAAGTATTTTTATCGATTGTATATTATTTATAAGAATCATGAAACACATAAGGATTTTTTTGAGGTATTTTTTTATGTATTTGATAAAATATATTTAATAGTACTAATAACTGAGAAATGTTATTTAATGGTAAAGTGTTATTTTATATAAAAACACATGAATGTGAAAAATATAACTTTTGAAATCGGTTTGATATTATGATAATAGTATTAAATTAAGATTATTTGATTTTTAATAAAACAAATTATAAAATAATTTTTTAGAACAAATTAATTTTATTATTTATTTAATTGTGAGGATATTCATGATATTTTTTTGAATGTTATATATATTATAATAATATATTTTTATAAAACGAAAACTTGCATGTCAGGTGACAACTCATTGTATCTAGTTAGGAAGCAGGGATATAACCCTTAATAGATGGGTAATAAGGTTGAAATACATACCACTAGCATAAAAAATGTACTAGTTATTATAAAATTTCTTTTACTTAAAAAATAATATTGATAAATATTAATTAGATTTTAGGAAACATATTTTTAGGATAAAATCATTTTTAATTTATAGTATTTTGAGGTGATTACTGATATCATGAGAAATTTATTATTTTATTTGGGAATATTTAACCCTTATATATAACATTAGGATTATCCTAAAATATAATTTGGGAAGAACAAAAATAAATTTTTAAATTTTTAGGTTATTTGGGATGTTGGTTTTTTGAATTATTTATGCTTAACATTGGATTTGGTGATTAAGATGATGGTTTCTTAATATTCTGAATTATCTTTACTTGATATAAATATTTGTAAATTTTTTTAATAAATATAGACAATATTAATATCTTGGTATAATTGTTTTGTATAATGTGGTCCAATAGAAGTTAATTTTAATGCTTCAAGCATGAAAAATTCATCATAAAAACTCATCGTTTAGACAAACAGATGAAAATGTGTTGATAGATGATTAATGGATTAAATTATAATTGTCTTATAAGTTTATTTACATATTTTCTTGGTATATATGTTAAAATTAACCATAAAATACTTGTAAAAGACCTTGAAATAAAAATGTTATTCAATTTTGAAAATTTGATGGTCACTTTTCTCTATAAAAAGTTGGACATCATCTCATAAATGGATCTTATTTTCAAATACATGTTTTCACTTCTAAGAAATGTTCTCATAATTGGGAAACATGACTTGTGTTATTACATTAGACCTTCATATTTCCTTTTTCCTCTTTAAAGATGTGGTTTTATTAAAACTTTTTTGTGATGTGGGTTTTCAACAGAGTAATTTTAAAATGTCAAACCCTTGACTACATAGAACACTTTCAAATTTAAAGGTTGGAATATTTTATGGGAGGTATAATGTAACACCCATATTGTTTTCAAGGACACCATGTTTGATATCATTTACAAGATGTGACACTAAGAGTAAAGGAGCCATGCCATATTATTGAAATACTTCTATTTAAATATGACTATTATAAATAGTCTTTCAAATTTTGTAAGTATGAATAAAATTAAATAAATTATGAAATATATTTAAATTTTATAATAAATTTAAATGATTATATTAATTCATAGTAAATATGAACTCAATATTTAATGAATAAATTTATTCCAAAAAAAATATATTTTTTCATAATGGGAATTTTATTCTTATTTTGGATAAAATTTATAATAAATTTCTAAATATTTTAGAAATTTTATTTTATAATATGAAAAAAAATTTAAATCATTATAACATTATTAACTTAGGGTAAAGTATTTAGATTGTTTGAAAACATTTTTTTGTGAATAGTGAAAAATATAATTATTTGTTAAACTGTCATTTCATTTAATAAATTAGTAGTTTAAAAATCATATAATTAATTTACTTTTATTTAAAAGTAAAAAATTATTCTTTTGTGCGATATAATCCAATTAATTTCATTTTAATTATATTTATAGTAGATTTTAATATAATTTATTTTTCAGTTTAAATTATTTTTAACATTTTCAAAGTTCATAATTTTCCTCCATTTTTATTTATTAAAATAAAATATAATTATGAATGATTTAAATTATATTTTTCATATTATATATCTTTAAATATCAATTAAAATTTATATAATTATTTTTTCTACTCATAAATTTGATATACGATCATCTATTTCTGGATATATTTATTTAATGAAAAACTGTATTTCGACATGTTTTATGGGTTTGGATTTTAACTAAATTCTACCAATTATATGATATTAATTTTAAAAAATTTATTATATTATTTCAAATAATAATAATTTCTAACAGTTAAAAACTTCAGCTTAATATTTTGGTCACAAAGAATATTAAAAATTAAAAAATCTAGTACTATTGCGAAAAATTATATTGGTAAAAAGAGAGTAACCATAGATGAAAATAAGATTACACAGTTCAAAATGTTTCAGTTTTAAGTTTTGAGGGTTTTTCAAACATATCACCCCTAAATTAAATTTTTTTATAAATTTTGGATGCACCTATCTTGAGTGTGACATTCAAGTATTGAATAGTTTTGGGAAATTACAAAAATTTCATTCATCCACAATTATAAAAGGGATCCCAATCCACTAACATATTTACACCTATAAAGTCATTTTTATAAAAAAAACAACCATTATCTCTCCCTAAAATCCAAATACACACTATAGATATTATGGTCTTCCCAAAATCCCAACCATAGGGTCTTTAATAAAAGATCTAACGGTGTTTCTTCTAAGAGATGGTACTTGTCTTCAATGAGATCCTTCTTTTTTTGAGTTCTTTGTTTTCCACATTAATGTTTTTATAATAAATTAAAATATAATAAAACAAGTATATAATATAAACTGGGATTTTATTTTGTTTGGGGAACAATTTTATCCATTTAAATTTCTATCAAATGGGGAATGAAACCGTCATTTGTGTGTATAGCAGACTACCACCTCGTGAATCAATGTAATTGATTTTACATTATCACCACTCATGTATGTTAATGATTATGTATTTAATGTTTATATATGATATTAATTACATATTAATCATTATAAAAAATTAATATATCATTTAAATTTTTACTGTACCATCCATTGAAGAATGAAAACATCGTCCGTGTGTGTGGAGGACTACCACCTAGCGAAGCGATATAATTCAGTTTTTTATTATCGAATCACATGGATTGAATATGTAAGTGTATTTAAAGAAATAATGTTATATTTATTATATAATTAACTTTAAATAAAGATATAATTATAGTTTTCTTACTTCCATCATGATCGTTGAAAATGGAAATGTTACTCATGCATTTGTATGGCCTACCGTCTCTATACCTATAACATAGTTCATATTTCATAAACATATTTCATAGTTGGTTTTAAAAGTAAAATTTATGTATAAAAATGATAAATATATAATATAAATATTCTAAAGATGATTTAACAATGACCATATTGACCATGGTCAACAAACTTATGCTGTTTTGAAATTATGAATTGAGGATCCTCAAAATTCCAAATGTGGACATCAAGGAATATGTAATTTAATATGACCTTAAAACATGAGATAAATTGTTTATGTATAAGTTATTGTACCTAGAAAAGGTTCTTAAAAATTTTAAATAATTTTATTATATATGATCTAGAGGATATACATGATACGTCTTGACTTAAGGTGAGGGATTTTATAACTCAATTTCTTTTATTAGGTTAATTTACTTATTCAGTGTCTTCGATATGTTAATATTTTTGTGTGTAATGAAAGTTTATTATTTTATTTTGTATTCCCACTTGTTTATGTGTAATAAAATTTTAATCAAATAATAAAAACATCAATTAATTATCACTTTAATGACATTGTATTTCTAAGGGTTTCTCATCTCACTTTTACTTCCATGATACATATACCATATTAATCAATAATTCATTTATATGGTTCATATAATTAATATTTTATATGTTATAAACTAATTTTTTTATCAATTATATTTAATGTTTCATTTTATGGTAATTATTTCCTAGAGATTTTGATTCAAAATCTACTATTGTAGTAAAGGTTTTCTTCTCAAAACATACGTCTTTGAGCACGTGTACTTTTATAAACCTAATTTATTTTATATGATTTATATAATTATCCTTTATAATTTCTATCACTAATCCTTCATAATTAATGGTATATTACATTATAATTCATTGATTCTATTCATGGGGACTTTTATTTTAATGTAACCAATGTGGAAAGTGTTTGTGCTTCAATATCATTTTAATTGGGATTTTTTATGATTGAATTTATTTTAAAGAAAATTATTTTATAATTATCTAATAAAACCCTTTAATTTTATTATCATCTTTTCATTTAGGAAATTTTCATGTAATATTTTATCTCCATTATTTTGAACATAAAATTATTGAAACTTTTGTTAACAAATCCAAGCATTATTTATCTTTTTTGTTGAAAATTTCTTTTCTACCATATCTACATATTCAATAAAAAAATTTATGAATATTTTAAGATTGTATATTGACTTATTAAATTCATTTTTACCCATTTTTTATCTCTAAAAAATTGTTTTAGATGACTCTTTTGACCATTTTTGAATGTTATAATTTTTAACCATTTTACAATAGTCTGAAAGGAATGTTTTTTATTTTATATGACATATATTGAATTAACTGCTTTAATTACCTATAATTTCATTGAATGTTACTTTATAATATTAAAAATATATTTTAAAAGAAAAATATTTAACTATTATTCAGGAAAATGTATTTTTAAAACGTTTTTTTAAAATTGAAAAGGGTATTTTCCACATGAAATAGTTTATGTGATATTTTAAAGAACTTATCATTCTTGATGAGAAATTTTGATGTTATGGGTTACTTATAAATTTAGTGTATATGAATCTTAAATATATACCAAACTCATTCTACATTCCTTTTATTGGGTAATATATGCCATCTTTTTATTTATCAAATGCCTTCTTTATGAAATCTTCTTTTCTTATTCCATGAGACAAGATTACACAACCCATTTATTTTGGTGGGTGAATTTAATATATATGAATTAATGTGGACTTCCACTGTGGAACAAAAAAATTGAACTTATTATTATGGGTGAACACATATATCACTTCAATTCATTGGGTAAATCTTTAGTCTCATGAGGTATCATTTATGGATTTGGGTTTAAACCTAATACAATATGGGACTTTTTCCAGCATGTGATATAATCTAGGTAGTTACATTTGAATCATTTTTATGTAATGTTATATGTTTCTACAACATTTCCTATGATTCCATGATCATATGATACATATTTCTTTAACTTATTATCCCAATTGATTACTCTTAAGCCTTTTCTTTTATGATATTATGTTATACCTTTGACTCACAAGTTATGATTTAGTACCATGCATATTATTATGATGGGTTTTTAGAACAAACCTTTTTCTATATATTATCTAGATTATCACATATAGTTTTTCGAAAAAAATTGAATTTTGAGCTCATTGTGGAGGTTAAATATATTTTTTTTCAAGTATCACTTTGATTTATTATGATCCTATTCTTCCAAAGGCACTTGAAATTTTTTATCATTATTTAGTATTCAGGGGTGTTTTTTAAAAAACAGAAACTAATATATGTAAATGGATTATGATGCTATAAATTAGAATAACCAGAGTCAATGGAGTAGAAGAAAACCCCATGAGTGAACCCCCTAGTAATAAGGACTATGACCCCTATAAACACCTTCCCCCTAAATACCCAACTCCTACCTTGTATTGAAAACTCCCAAATCTATTTGAAAAGTTATTTTCACACTCATGTTTAGAAAACCATTTATATCATCAAACCAAATTGAAAATACATTTCATAATGATTTGAATATAATTATTTTTTATTTTTAAAAACCATCTAGAATCCACATTTTCTTTCAAACCCATCTACACATAGAAAACAATCATTCTAAATTTTTTATAAATCAATTTAAAAAATATGATCAGTCGCAGTTTTTTCAAGAAAATACTAGATATATATATATATATATTAAAACCTACATCAAATCTGGTAAAAAATGCCCGAAATGATATGTACGAACACTTGAAGGAATGAAAAAACCATAACAGAGGCCCTATAATAGATTCTTGCCTCTTAGAATAACAACACACACAAAAATAGATATAGCAGGGGGTATATCACAACACACCTAAAATAACATGCACGTGTCACCTAATGAAAAAAAGGACCAACCCTAAATAGATGATTGCACAATGGATCTAGAAGGTATAAAATAAAAATCCCCAACAAATTATCAACACCGCATTAATTTACATCCATAAACATAGCCAACACGACTTCTGTGCCTAAAGACAACAAATAAACAAAAAGAATTATTTCCAGTAAGAAGTGTCATGACCACTAGAAATATACAACACCAAACAAAGAAATCAAAAATGAGAGGGATTGACCCAAATAAAAACTAGAAATTCATAGGGTTTAATCCTAGAGTGGAATCTAAATTAGATAAGGGTAACACATAAAACATGAAAACCCCTACTTGGTAAAATGATTTACAACATAAACAAAAATATTACATCCTAAATGTCTTACAACTCAGGTAATATAAAGAAACATCTCTATGGATTACATTTATTTTGGGTGATGATAGTATGGAATAAAATATGGTATTATGACAAAAATATAATTTAAGTAAAGAAAATGATTTTATATCTCGAAATATTTTTTATTCTATAAACCATCTTCAAGTGGGATCCCATTGAAGGAATTATTCATTAATTAAGAACAAAAACCATAAAAAATTCAAGAAACTAGTTTCACCCCATGTTTTGTACCAAACTCCCAAAGTGATATCTAAAACCAAGAAGAAATACCTAAAACAAGAAAAAGATAATACCATAAAATCCAATATATCATAGTAATATTTCCAATAAAATATTCCAATATAAATTTGTGTTCCCATTAATCCTTTTCCCATTATTATATTTCATCATATCTACTTTATAAATCAAATCATTTTCAACCCTATATAATAGTGAGAATTCACTATAAGAATCAAAATATGAATTATAATTATCTTAATTTCACATAACAATTTTCATTTTTTAAGGTGTATTAAATCTCATTATTATCCCCTTTCTTCATCTTGGGTCTCTATCCATCTGAGTTATATTCCTAAACCTATATATTTGGGAAATGTTTTCCAATATGATGTATATTATCACAATTATAACAACTTGAATTTTTTTTACATTTTACCTTCCATATTTACTTTTAAATTTTTTTAGAGAATATCCATAACCTTATTAAAGTCCTCCTCATGTTCTATAGTGTCTGAGTCACATAATTCCACAACCTCCACTTATTTTATGACTTTTCATTTTCTCAAAGCCTCAAGGGCCATAACATCTTAGGATTTGTCCTTTAATGTTGGTTCATTTCTCATATCTTATGCACTTAGTATATTATATATCTCATAAATAGTAAAATATTTTTTATATTATAGGGATAATATTTTTAGATCAAACCGATATGGAATATTCTTCAATAGTTTTTTAACAATAAAAAATCAACAATATTCTCTCCAAACCCCCTGATATTACTCATAATATCCTTAAATATTATTAAATATGCATCAATGTTTTGAAAATAATACATTTTTATGTCTATAATTATGTTTATATATACCTATACCTTCATTTACTAGAACATGGTGTCTCTTTACTAAATACTCTTCAATTTATAAAATATTTCTTTAGTAGTTTTAATACCCATAACTTTGGAGAATTGTTTTTATGAAAATGTTATAAAAATATAATTTTGATCCCTTACATATCTATTTATATTCATATTATAACAATTTTTCTTAGGTTAATCCTTAATAGGGGGTTGAAAACCCACTATAGCAATAAATCTATCTTCAAGTCCATGTGAAAGGAGGTAAGGTAGAATCTTGTTCCTCCAGCTCTGGTTGTATGTGTCATCTAATATAGGAACTCCTCAACTGATAACTAAATTTTAATTTTCCATTATTTATTTCTTATTTGTATATTTATAAAAAGCCTACTTTGATTTCAATTGTAGATTCCAAGGATTAGTTAACTACCTATAATAGAGGAGGTTCAATTTTTGGTACAATTATTTTACAAATTATCATAAAATTTATCATTTTGAAAATTTTAATGATCATGAAACAATCAATATTATATCTCAATATCACAATAATTGTAGTTTTAATAATAAATAGACTATACCATAGTATTTATAAGTATTTTATAAAAGGAACACTTGTTCCCATGTGGTTTATACCCCAAAATAGGGATTCTCCACTATCTCCAACAAAACCATTACAAAAAAGAATCCATTATTCATTATTTTCTTCTAAAGCCCACCGTATGAAACTACAACACTTATTTAGGGATTATCCAATTATAGAAATATATTCAAAATTCTATATTGATGTATTATATAATGAACTTAAAGGATAATGTTTTATAATGTATAATTTTTCAAGGTCATCAATAGAAAAATGTAGTCAGTATGTTGTCTCAGATACTGTTCTCATATCCAAAATGATCTAATTCTTTCAATATTCAAATACATAAGTGTATTTATGTCATAACTTTTCCTATTGGGGCCCGAGCCGCAACTCCCCAAGCCCACATCCAATAGGCCAGGGGCTGGTGACCAGCACTGATTTGGCATGCTACTAACATGGGAGGCATTTCTTATAGACATGTACACACGCAAACACATCTCCAAGCCCGAAAATCTAAAAAGTGAAAACTACTAAAAATGGGAATGCATGTAGACACTAAAAATCTAAAACAACAGAGTATGACAGGAAAGTAAAGTACATCAAGTTTAAATCCCTGGGCCGAATGTACAAGCCCACCAAAAGAAATTCTGTAACAAAGTCCAACCTATAAGGAAAGGTACTGGGACTACAATATGTAGCCATAGAAACACACCTCAGCCTACCTGATCTCACTGAGCACCACCAGGTCCTTGTCCACCTAGAATCCTATCAAAGGCTCGCTCGTCTGCATAGGACACGACACGTTCAGGAAAATCCCGTGCAGGGGTGAGTATAACAATACCCAGTAGGAGACCCCAAAACCACAAGGGAAATACAAAAAGGGCAATACCATAAAGGAAAGATACAGTCATCTCCACATAGTATATGTCTACAGAACATATATCAAGAATATCTAGAAATACACATATACGATCGTCTATCGTGAAACGACCACTACGATCTAGCTCAAAGATTCCACTAAGCATGTAACAAAGAGAACATACTCATAGGTCTGAAGAGAGAGATACAAAGTACACGTTCTGGGAGAACACACTCCACAAGTACTTGAGAACATTATGCTCATATAAGGATCACAACTAATATCCATGGGGAGATTCCAACGTCTCAGTATGAACTAATCCTCTAAGTAAAGGATCATCGCCTGGGTAAAGTTGGTCACATCGATACCAAGAACTCTACCTAGGGTTCTAGGAATGAATAGAGTATCTGGATCTAAGTCTCACAGAGGGGATTACAACAACTCTATTCAGTATGTCCTGCTGAAGGGATCATACTCCTATATGTAGGAAATGTTACTGGAAACCTTCATGAGAAAGACCAAGGGGACGAACCCTAAGGAAACTAGCCAAGTCACAGAAGGTAACTGGATAAAGCCATGAATAATTGGTTGCACGGCGTGTAGTATGTTTACACGCTGTGTTCATTGACTCCGGGTACTGCCCATGTAAACGGCCCATGTAATCCATTCAAGCTGTGTAAAACTAAACTACACAGCGTGTATAAGAATCACATGACGTGTTCCTTGACTCCGGGTACTGCCCGTGTAAATGGCCCGTGTCATTCGGCATGTCTGATAGAAAGTAACTACATGGCATGTAGAAGAATCACACACCATGTCTGAGCACCTGGGCTATAGCATCCCTCCTTTTTATAACATAATCTTTCATTACATTACACAAAACTGAGGATCTTTAAGGTCTAGTGTCTTGGAAACCAGGAACATAATATATGAAAACAATATAAAAAATTCTTCTTAAACACTTGAAAGTCGTCTCCTTAAGTTCATTCTAGGTTCATTACTGCATCTCATAACCTGGGGACATACATCAAAAGAAAGGGTGAGCAGAAGGCCCAGTAAGGGAAACAAGAGGAACATTTTACATGTAAACTTGATATACTTCAATAAGGACATGAAAAGAACTTTAAGGAATGAGAAAGAAATCATGAGGCATTTCATAATAAAAACAAAATTTTTCATAACTTGAAGATGTGGCTACATCATTTAACATAGACAATCATGAACATATCACCAAGGTCCATCTCCAAGGTGTCATTTGAAAATTACCAAGGTTATTCACCAAGGTATCGTGAAAATTGTAATCTCTAGTGGTTACATCATTACCCAATGCATTGGAGCGCTATCAGGGCGCACCCTTAAATTTGCCTTTATTATCATGTGAGCCACATATATCATCATCAAACATTTCATAAATAACCCATATAGCATAAAATAAATGGGTTTCATTTCATAATCATAACTTTTTAAAAACTGCTTTAAAGACATGATCTTTATATCACTTTAAAACCCACAGAAAAGGAAGGTGGGTCTCATGTATGTAAATCCCAGAATTTAAAATAGAACATTTTGGTATATATGTGAATACCCCTTTAGAAGAAAGATCTTTTAGTATTCACTTAATAAAATAAAAGAACTTTAGAAAAAAAAGAGAGACATTTTGAGACAGAAATTCTGCAGCATAACAACAATGTTTCGAGGTTTTGGAAGACATTAAAAGAGAGGTAAAATGGGTCAAACATTCATAAATGACCCATAAAATAGTACATGGACAGAATAAGAAGGATACATGATCATGGTAATGAAATTTCAAGGACATACCATTTGAAATGAAAAACATGGAAGGAAGAAAAAAAAATTAGATTTCTCTTATGAAAGTTCGGCAGCCTAACGGCTTTACTTAAACATCGACAAAAATGATTTGAAAAGATCAAATAGGGTCTCTCATCATGTGAACATAATAGTTCAGTATGATAGATATAGATATAATTCCCCAACATAACAAAAAGGAACTTGAAATAATTGACATGAAAGTAGAACTTCAAAACGAGAAGGGTGAAGAACCACTTAAAAATTCGGCAGCCTAACGACGCCACTTAAAACTTCAAAATACTGAATTGAAGCGATCAAATGGGGTCTCTCATAATATGAACATAAGAGTCCAGTATGATAGATATAGAGATCATACCCCAATATAACAAAAAGGAACTTGAAATAATTGACATGAATGTAGAACTTCAAAACGAGAAGGGTGAAAACCACTTAAAAATTCGGCAGCCTAACGGCGCCACTTAAAACTTCAAGATACTGAATTGAAGTGATAAAATGGGGTCTCTCATCATATGATCATAAAAGATAAGTATGATAAATTTAGAGATCATACCCCAACATAATAAAAAGGAACATGAAAGACTTGAATGAAAATAGAACTTGAAAACGAGGAAGGTGAAAGAATCCCTTAAAAATTCGGCAGCCTAACGGCGCCACTTAAACATTCTTAAAACGAATTGATGAGAGAAAGGGGGGGTCTCTCATCATATGAAAATGAAATAGGCAGTAGTATGAATATAAAATAACATCCTCCAACATAAGAACATGGAGTATAAAAGAAATGACATAAAAGAGATTACTTGAAAAGAAAGAGAGAGGTCGGATCCCTTACCTTAAAATGTAACTCTTAAACCTCAATGGTTGGGACCTTGAGGGCTTGGAAGCACCTTGGGAGGACTCCTTGGGAGGTAATGAGACCAGAAATTCGTTGGGAATGAGTGGGGAGTCGAATGGATGAGAGGAGGGCTTGGTATTTATAGGGAAAGTGAGGGGACAAGGCATTAATGGCCAAGGGACACCTCACTAGTGGTTTTGGCAAAACCATGGGCTTGCCCATGGTATTTGCCCATGGTATTTTCCACTTGGGACACCTCACACCTTATCTTACTATTCATAATTCGACCATATTTAATATATACTTAATACATCATTTAATGATGTCATTAAACACCCGTAACTTAAAAACTATACTTTCACTATTCACCAAAAATTCAACATTCTCAGAAAAAACCCAAAATTTCACATTAACAAAATATCAATGCTCTGATTTCAAAAATGAAATCCATTTTATAAAAATAATTTTCTAAATATTTTTAATTTAATTTTTAAATAAAAACACTATTCATCAAAAATTCATTTTTTCAGAAAAAACCCCAAAAATTACCATAACATAATATCGATGCTCTGAGTTCAAAAATAAAGTCATTTTTATAAAAATAATTTTCTAATTATTTTTAATTAAATTATTAATTAAAAAACACTATTCACCTAAAAAACTAATACTTGAATAATAGTTAATGATACCGTTATTTAACTATTTTATTGAATCACATTACTTAATCAAGGTGCCTAGATTATTTTGAAACTTTTTTTAAGTGAGATTACTAATCCATTTGGTCATATTACTAATCCGAATCACTATTCATAATTTACTATTCATCAAAAATCAAGTTGATCTTATTAGACTCTAAATTTAGTACTGAACATAATTGCAGAAGACCATTTTTTGAAAATAATTACACATTTTTAATTATTTAGGGTTTACATAAACATATTTAAAATATCCTTTTTCTAAAATTCATCAAAAATATGCATACTATATTTATCCGGTCATTTCAAAATTAATAAAAGAAATCGAAATTTTATTTAAAACAAAGGATTACACAAGACAGTTACGGTCTCCTTACATAGCCCCTTATCACACCAGCATAGGACCTAAGTGTAAGGTGTGCTAAGGTGAGAGAATCCGAGGGAGGCTCGGCCAACATCGCACGAGTAGTAATTTCTATCAGTTTGAACTTCTCGCGAAGGCGATCCCGTTCTAGCTTTATACGATGAAGTTCAGCTTGGGTTTGGTCCAGAGCAAAGCCCAGTGGTGCTACCTCCTTCCCAAGTTCTGTTAGATGGGCTTCGATCGGTCCAAGACTGCTGGGTGAGGCCATCAAATCTTCTTTCTATATTAATTAACCAAGATTGCTTGTATTTAGAGACAATAGTCAAAAATGTTTAGTTTACAGTGGTCATATTGACCAATGGTCAAATAACAGTCAAAACCCAACAGTCTCATTTTAATTATACTCATGTTACCAAATGAAACATTTTTGTTGAGTATAACAATAACACATAAAATTAAGAAACAAAATTTATTTAAAAAAAATTCGGGTCGTTACAATCTTCCCCCCTTAAGAAATTGCGTCCTCGCAATTTTAAAATTGGGTTTTGAAATTTCATTGAAAGTCCCACATCGGAAAAGGAGTCAGTAAAACTATTACTTTAAAATAATGAAAGGGAAGTATAAAGGTCACCCGAGTTAACCCACACTAGGGTTCCATGTAGGAAAACATGGACATGGAGGAAAAAACAAAGGGTCAAGTTCTAAGGGAGAGTGATAGAGAACTTGATTAGGAGAAAGTTAACCATGAGAAAATCCCAAACTTATGATGCGTGTAAACGGTCTTTGATTACCTAGTAGGAAACATAAACCAACAACATTTTTGTTTTACATTTATTTTCATAATTTTGAGGATTTCATTTACTACATAGAACAAAAACATAAGAAAATATACCTACCTTCAAGTAGAGTTTCATCCTTTAACAAGTCCCTACCAACACTAATATTTTCTCGAAATTATGAGAATTCAAAAACACTTGGTCTCATAAAAGCACAAGAATCATCTTCTATAGAATCACATAATCTACAAAAGATTAACTATCTATTTCTTCTATCTTTAAACATTATCCCAAAAACAGAAAGGTTAAGGTAAAACAACTCTTCAAAAAGAAAGAATCCAATAGGAATGGAAACTACTTTTAAATCATCAAAGTTCCATGGTACTACCCAAAGTTCATCATAGACAATTACATAAATAACGGTCCTTAAAATTCCTCAAAACAAACCAAACTAAGATTGAAACCCAAATACAAGAAGGATTTGATAACATAGTCTTCCAAAACAATTTCATTGTTCATCTCCAGACAACATCAACCACTCCTAACATCTTATAAAAAAAGTAGCTAACCTAAACATATTTTACCCAAGATAGGTTATTCATTCCCATAAGTAACCTAAATTACTATAAGTTCACCTTAAATTCATCAATTCTTCAAAATATAAGTCAACCTTACTCCTCAATGAAAATACCATAGTAATCTATTTACCTCGATCAAATATGGTTCCCGAAATAATGAACGTCTTCCAAAATAATAATCATATTTTAATCCCCTAATCATCCCTGTCATATTAATACAAAAATCGTCGCATTTCTTATCACATTGGTTGTCGGAACATGTTCTTCCATTTCCCACCATTTACTAAAAAGAGAAAGCATAATTAGGGGCTTAAGTACTTAGCTAATAATCATGAAAAGGAACTGAAAGCATATAAGGATAACATGTATATGGAAGGTATACCCTAACTTTTGATCTCCTAGGTTCCTATCTAGGTTATGAATGATCATATATTCTTATGTGAACCTTTATTTTATTTTATCTTTGTTCCTTTAACAATGGTTCATACCAAGATTATGAATTAACCAAAGCATATCCCCCGGGAGTGTCGTAACCAAGAGTGCAGCAAGGCCCGTTGTCGTGTACCAGTTCCCGTTCGAGTCTAGCTCAAAGCGGTGTTTTCGGGTTTTACCCCTATGTACATCTGTGCCAGAGCCACCTCTACCTGCTCGTATCCAGACAGGGATGTATTTGCTTGGCAACCCCTTACTCAATACTCACCAAAATACCAGGAAGATTTCCTATATTAAACTTTTCTATAGGGTTCCTCCTAGAGTTTTCATATCCTAATTTCCACAAATAACTAAACCATACTTTGATACCAACTATAGCATCCCACCTTTTTATAACATAAACTTTCATTACATTACACAAAACTGAGGATCTTTAAGGTCTAGTGTCTTGGAAACCAGGAACATAATACATGAAAACAATATAAAACATTCTTCTTAAACACTTGAAAGCCGTCTCCTTAAGTTCATTCTAGGTTCATTACTGCATCTCATAACCTGGGGACATACATCAAAAGAAAGGGTGAGCAGAAGGCCCAGTAAGGGAAACAAGAGGAACATTTTACATGTAAACTTGATATACTTCAATAAGGACATGAAAAGAACTTTAAGGCATGAGAAAGAAATCATGAGGCATTTCATAATAAAAACAAAATTTTTCATAACATGAAGATGTGGCTACATCATTTAACATAGACAATCATGAACATATCACCAAGGTCCATCTCCAAGGTGTCATTTGAAAATTACCAAGGTTATTCACCAAGGTATCGTGAAAATTGTAATCTCTAGTGGTTACATCATTACCCAATGCATTGGAGCGCTATCAGGGCGCACCCTTAAATTTGCCTTTATTATCATGTGAGCCACATATATCATCATCAAACATTTCATAAATAACCCATATAGCATAAAATAAATGGGTTTCATTTCATAATCATAACTTTTTAAAAACTGCTTTAAAGACATGATCTTTATATCACTTTAAAACCCACAGAAAAGGAAGGTGGGTCTCATGTATGTAAATCCCAGAATTTAAAATAGAACATTTTGGTATATATGTGAATACCCCTTTAGAAGAAAGATCTTTTAGCATTCACTTAATAAAATAAAAGAACTTTAGAAAAAAAAGAGAGACATTTTGAGACAGAAATTCTGCAGCATAACAACAATGTTCTTAGGTTTTGGAAGACATTAAAAGAGAGGTAAAATGGGTCAAACATTCATAAATGACCCCTAAAATAGTACATGGACAGAATAAGAAGGATACATGATCATGGTAATGAAATTTCAAGGACATACCATTTGAAATGAAATATAGGGAAGGAAGAAAAAAAAATTAGATTTCTCTTATGAAAGTTCGGCAGCCTAACGGCTTTACTTAAACATCGACAAAAATGATTTGAAAAGATAAAATAGGGTCTCTCATCATGTGAACATAATAGTTCAGTATGATAGATATATAGATAATTCCCCAACATAACAAAAAGGAACTTGAAAGAATTGACATGAAAGTAGAACTTCAAAACGAGAAGGGTGAAGAACCACTTAAAATTTCGGCAGCCTAACGACGCCACTTAAAACTTCAAAATACTGAATTGAAGCGATCAAATGGGGTCTCTCATCATATGAACATAAGAGTCTAGTATGATAGATATAGAGATCATACCCATTATAACAAAAAGGAACTTGAAATAATTGACATGAAAGTAGAACTTCAAAACGAGAAGGGTGAAGAACCACTTAAAAATTCGGCAGCCTAACGGCGCCACTTAAAACTTCAAGATACTGAATTGAAGTGATCAAATGGGGTCTCTCATCATATGATCATAAAAGATCAGTATGATAAATTTAGAGATCATACCCCAACATAATAAAAAGGAACATGAAAGACTTGAATGAAAATAGAACTTGAAAACGAGGAAGGTGAAAGAATCCCTTAAAAATTCGGCAGCCTAACGGCGCCACTTAATCATTCTTAAAACGAATTGATGAGAGAAAGGGGGGGTCTCTCATCATATGAACATGAAATAGGAAGTAGGATGAATATAAAATAACATCCTCCAACATAAGAACATGGAGTATAAAAGAAATGACATAAAAGAGATTACTTGAAAAGAAAGAGAGAGGTCGGATCCCTTACCTTAAAATGTAACTCTTAAACCTCAAAGGTTGGGACCTTGAGGGCTTGGGGGCACCTTGGGAGGACTCCTTGGGAGGTAATGAGACCAGAAATTCGTTGAGAATGAGTGGGGAGTCGAATGGATGAGAGGAGGGCTTGGTATTTATAGGGAAAGTGAGGGGACAAGGCATTAATGGCCAAGGGACACCTCACTAGTGGTTTTGGCAAAACCATGGGCTTGCCCATGGTATTTGCCCATGGTATTGGCCACTTGGGACACCTCACACCTTATCTTACTATTCATAATTCTACCATATTGAATATATACTTAATACATCATTTAATGATGTCATTAAACACCCGTAACTTAAAAACTATACTTTCACTATTCACCGAAAATTCAACTTTCTCAGAAAAAACCCAAAATTTCACATTAACAAACTATCAATGCTCTGATTTCAAAAATGAAATCCATTTTATAAAAATAATTTTCTAAATATTTTTAATTTAATTTTTAAATAAAAACACTATTCATCAAAAATTCATTTTTTCAGAAAAAACCCCAAAAATTACCATAACATAATATCGATGCTCTCAGTTCAAAAATAAAGTCATTTTTATAAAAATAATTTTCTAATAATTTTTAATTAAATTTTTAATTAAAAAACACTATTCACCTGAAAAAACTAATACTTGAATAATAGTTAATGAAACCGTTATTTAACTATTTTATTGAATCACATTACTTAATCAAGGTGCCTAGATTATTTTAAAACTTTCTTTAAGTGAGATTACTAATCCATTTGGTCATATTACTAATCCTAATCACTATTCATAATTTACTATTCATCAAAAATCAAGTTGATCTTATTAGACTCTAAATTTAGTACTGAACATAATTGCAGAAGACCATTTTTTGAAAATCATTACACATTTTTAATTATTTAGGGTTTACATAAACATATTTAAAATATCCTTTTTCTAAAAGTCATCAAAAATATGCATACTATATTTATCCGGTCATTTCAAAATTCATAAAAGAAATCGAAATTTTATTTAAAACAAAGGATTACACAAGACAGTTACGGTCTCCTTACATAGCCCCTTATCACACCAGCATAGGACCTAAGTGTAAGGTGTGCTAAGATGAGAGAATCCGAGGGAGGCTCGGCCAACATCGCACGAGTAGTAATTTCTATCAGTTTGAACTTCTCGTGAAGGCGATCCCGTTCTAGCTTTATACGATGAAGTTCAGCTTGGGTTTGGTCCAGAGCGAATCCCAGTGGTGCTACCTCCTTCCCAAGTTCTGTTAGATGGGCTTCGATCGGTCCAAGACTACTGGGTGAGGCCATCAAATCTTCTTTCTATATTAATTAACCAAGATTGCTTGTATCTAGAGACAATAGTAAAAAATGTTTAGTTTCCAGTGGTCATATTGACCAATGGTCAAATAACAGTCAAAACCCAACAGTCTCATTTTAATTATACTCATGTTACCAAATGAAACATTTTTGTTGAGTATAACAATAACACATAAAATTAAGAAACAAAATTTATTTAAAAAAAATTCGGGTCGTTACATGGGCTCGCTCTGTGTATGATGTCCATGTGCCCATACACGGTCTCTGTTCGTGTTGTCTACCTCTCTACCTGCACAAGGGGTATCCCGTGTATCTAGACGGGTCTGGACGGGGTGGGGTATACACAGTGTGTCCTTGGCCGTATAGCCAACTCGTGTCCGTGTACTCCCGAAGTACACTCCAGGTAAATCCGCCGACGAACCCACACCATGTCGCCCATACTACACGCCGTGTAGTTGGGATTTATCATGAATTTTCGTCTTCCTCCTCACATCGCGGATGATCCTATGGATCCACTATTTCTTGTCCATTCGTCCCGGTACTCCATGTATTGGTTCGTTTCATCATACGAACACCGTAACGGGTGTTTTCGGTCCTTAAATTGGATCATAAACCATGAACGATCCATCCAAATAAAAATGCCCGAAAAATCATATCTCTCGATCCTCTGTGAATTGTCTTCCGAAACTGTCATCGCACCTACATGCCATTCCTCCGGGGTTGGATCTACAATTTGGGATCATTGCGTCACAGAACGGATGCATAACGATCTGTCATTCATGACCCTAGGAAGAACGCGAAGAACATGAAGAAGAGAAAGGGGATAAATCCAATGAATCAAATTTGAGGAATGAACCTACACCTTCGTTCATCCCGGAGTTGATCCACTCCCTTTAATAGGATTAAATGGAGCACAGAAATCAACAACAAAAGATCAACATGGATTCAATATCCCAAAATCCCCGCAAAGCACCATCTCGCAAGAACGATAGATCCATGGACTAATCTATTCATGGATTAGACATCGTTCTACGTAGAAATCATGAACGGGATAGAACTCACAATTTAAACATCCTACCTGGATTCTACGACATTCGTTGGTGAAGATTTGGTCACCGCTTCATCGTCGCAGGAAAAAATCGTCAGGAATGTCATTGCTAGGTTGGGAGGTTTCCTCCAGAGCCTCCAGAGCTGCCAAGGGTTTCAGGGTTATGGGTTTTCTAAACCCGGACCCCTGGGCTAGCCTTTATTTAAAAGGATATATATATCCCTGCAACAAATTTAATAAAATATTTTAAATTAAAGATTTTATTATAGTTACGTCCAAAACCCAAATTTCACCACCGGCCTGCACCAGTTTATGTTAGGTCACTTCTATGGTAAACCCACTGCTCTGAACGCAATGGTGCCATCTGATTTTTGATCTGATCAACTGTTCGGGAGTTATTACACATTTTCAGGAAAACTACACGCGGACGTAATTTAATTATTAAATTAAATTCAAACATTTGTTTCGGGCTCACCGGGCCTCAGAACTGCACGTCGTCTTAGATCCTGGTCTTGAAATAATTCCTGTTATTTTTAGTAATAATGTATAGAAAATCTGAGAAATTACATCACACCGACCATAGGGATTTTACGTCCCCGAAAATCAAAAACAAAGGCTACTAAAAAATATGTGGGTACTGCACACAAATCTGAGCCTCCCCCTCCCATGTGCTCTCCTGGAGATTCCCGTACTGCCACCGGACACGAACCAAGGGAATAACTCACCCAAGAAGGATCATCTTCAGCCGATCCTCGATCTCCACTAGTTACTCATCAAAGGTCGCACCATCATCGATGTCCAGCTCGCCCTATTTGATGACGTGCGATGGATCATGCACGTACCTCCGTAGCTGCAACACATGGAAGACGTCGTGTACCTGGTCAATCTGAGGAGGAAGAGCCAGGAGATACGCCACCTCGACAACTCTACTCATATTCTGAAAAGGGCCAATGAACCTCGGAGATAGCTTTCCACCTCATCCAAATATCCATTATCCCCGTCTAGGTGAGACCTGAAGGAACACTTGGTGTCCCTCCTTGAACTCCAAGGGCCTCCGAATCCTATTGGGATAAGACATTTTCCGACTATGTGCAGTATTCATCCACTCCTGGATGACCTGATCCTTCTCTGTAGTTGCTTGCACTCTCTCTGGGCCCATGAGTGATGACTCTCCTCGGTTAGTCCAGCAATGTGGTGACCTGCAGGGTCGCCCATACAAAGCTTCGAATGGTGCCATACCAATAGTTGAATGATAACATTTGTTATAAGAAAATTACACCAATGGCAGGTGATCTTCCTTGGTATGACTGAAGTCAAGTATCCAATCTATAAGAATATCCTCTAGGACCTAGATGGTCCACTCTGTCTGACCATCATTCTGAGGATGAAACGTTGTGCTCAAGCGTAACTGAGTCCCAAAAGCTTCCGGCAATCCCTTCCACAACCAGGATGTGAAACGATCATCACGATCTGAGATGATCATGGATGGAACTCCATGAAGTCGAACTATATTTTGCACGTAGAGGCGTCCCAAGATCTCCACTGAACTCTGCTCCCGTATGGATAAGAAGTGGGCCGACTTGGTGAGCTGATCAAAGATCTCCCAGATGGCATCATGTCCCCTGGACGTATGTGGTAAACCCATCACGAAGTCCATGTATATCCCGTACCACATCCACTATGGCACCTCAAGGGGCTGAGTCAAACATGTTATAACCTGGTTCTCAGCCTTTACTTGCTGACAAGTAAGGCACCGAGAAACAAACTATGCCACACTCTTCTTCATTCCTGGCCACCAGACCTGACATCGAAGGTCCTGATACATCTTTTCCATGCCTGGATGCACCGTGAAAGGGGATGTATGGAAATCTCTCAGAACCTCCTACAAAATCACTGGTACTACTGGGCTCCTTCTGAAAAGAACAACATGCTCCCCACCTGGTGAATATCCATCAGTCGCAACACATGTGGATATCTGAGCACGTAGAGCCTCACAGCTAGCATCCTCACGCTGTGCTCCCCTGACTCATTGTAAGAGTGGAGGGGTAACAACAATAGATTGAAGGTAAGATCCCTCGTCTCCATCCATGAAGGATAACTATAAAGAGGCCACCTGTCTCATTGCCTCATCTAGAAACTACAAACTAGATCTCCTACTGAGAGAAACATCCACAACGTTCCCCTTCCCAGGAGTATAAACAATCTCAAAGTTGTAATCCTTGGAGGAACTCCAGCCATCTTCAATGTCTCATATTCAGATCCTTCTGAGAAAAGATATATCTTGAGATTCTTGTGATCAGAGTAAACGTTAAACCGCTCACCCATCAGCTAGTACTGCCACATCTTCAATGCGAATACTACCATTGCCAAATCAAGATCACGGGTCACATAGTTCTGCTCGTGGGGACTCAATTTGTGTGAGCCATAGTCAATCACCACTTGCCTATGCATCAGGACACAACCAAGCTCGGTCCTTGATGCGTTGCAGAATACTACGTACTCGACCCCCTCCTCTGATAATCTCACGCTCGGGGCGCTCGTTAGACTCTATCTCAACTGCTGGAAAGCCTGTTGGCAACTCTCGGTCTACACGAAAGGAGGCCCCTTTCATGTCAAAGCTGTCGTGGGTGCTGAAATACTGGATAAATCAAGAATGAAACTCCGATAGTAGCCTGAAAACAGAAGGAAACTCTGCAACTCTATCACACTCAGGGGTGGATTCCATTATAACACTGCCTCTACCTAGGCTGGGTCCACTACTACACCATCTGATGATATAACGTGTCCCAGAAAGTGGACCTCTTGTATCCAGAACTGACACTTCAAGAGTTTCCCATTCAACTGGTGCTCTCGGAGTGTGTCCATAACCATCCTTTGGTGTCTCACATGATCCTCCTCAGACGCAGAGTACACAAGGATATCATTGATGAAGACCACTATGAAACGATCTGGATAGGGCTGAAAGATCTGGTTCATGAGTCCCATGAACACTACTGGGGCGTTCGTCATGCCGAAGGGAATCACTAAGTACTCATAGTGACCATAACGACATCTGAAAGATGTCTTCGGTATATCCTCATCTCGTACTCGCAACTGATGATACCCTGATCGTAGTTAACCCTAGAGAACCATTGTGCCCATCTCAACTGGTCAAAGAGGTTATTGATCCTCGATAGTGGATACCAGTTCTTTATGGTCACCTGATTCAGGCACTGATAATATTCACATAGCCGCAAGATCACGTCTTCCTTCTTGGAAAACAACACTGGGGACGCCCATGGTGAAATGTCGGGTCTCACAAAGCCCTTCTTCTGCAAGTCCGCCGGCTCCACCCTCATCTCATGAAGCTCTGCAGGAGCCATCTGATATGCTGATGCTAATATCGGTGTCATACTGGGTTGCAACTCAATGTAGAAATCTATCTTCTGATGGAGAGGTAGTCCGGGGACATCCTCTGGAATAATGTCCTCATACTCAGCAGCTACTGTTGGAAACAAGAAACTCGTAACATATGCCACACCAAGGGCTAGGCTATCCAACTGATAGGATATTAGTTGCACCTTCCTACGTACGAGTCCATCATGTGCTTCCTGGGTCCCTCTTTCACCAAAAAAAAAGAGAGAACCTCGTTTCATCACTGCGGACACAGCACACCCTTCGCCTAAAATAGTCGATCTGGGCATGAACTATGGATAGATAGTCCATACCAATAATTAAATCATAAGGCCTCGACACTACCACCAAGAGGTTCCAACTGAAAATATTGCCTCCAAGGGTTTGGTCACATTGCCTGCAAAGGTGTGTGATCTCTGAATCTTCTCCAATCGGTGTTTCTAAGTGTAAAGGTCGAGTCAACGGCTCAACTGGAATCTCAAGGTCTTGAAAAAGATAAGAATCCAGAAAGGAATGACTAGAACCTGTGTCTATCAGTATGAGAGACAAAGTAGAAAAGAAATATATTTTACCTCAAATCATCCGGGGAGTACCTGGGTCATATGCCTCTACCACCTGATGTTGTCCCTGCCTCTGTCCACCAGCTCCCCGAGCATGGGGTGGACCTCCTGGGGATGGTGGTGGTAATGTGTCAAAAAGCCGACCACCTCCAGCTGCTCTCCCAGATCCTATACCGTGTCCACCACCCCACAGAACTGTCTTCTCCACA
Organism: Viscum album; assembly: GCA_963277665.1. Lineage (NCBI taxonomy): Eukaryota > Viridiplantae > Streptophyta > Magnoliopsida > Santalales > Viscaceae > Viscum > Viscum album. The sequence continues at coordinate 1,044,922,496 of OY728125.1, forward strand.
TTTTGCCTCTTCCCCAGTGGTCCATCCACTACTCCCGTGTCAGTAGTACGACAGGTAGAACAATCTCGAGAAAGATGTCCCCTGCCATCACATGAGTGGCATCTCTTCTCTCGAGGATGGATGGATTTTCCCAATGAACCATGTATGGCAGATCCCCTGTCCTGGGATCTTCTCTAAAAGCATCTCCCACGCCTCGGTCCCTGACGTCGGCTTCCTGCTACCGAGGTCTCTACTCCAGCTCACTCGCTACTGACAACTGTCGGTTGTCTCTGCTCTGCCAAGAAGCTCCCAACCACCAAATCCTGCTCGAGCACCCCAGCATAAGTATGAATGCTCATAGGGATGATTCTAGATCGGATATCTCTCTGCAAGCCCCGCTCAAAATTCCGAGCTCTAAAGTAATGATCTCTGACTATATCCAATGAGTACTACAAGAGGTCGGTAATCCTCGATGAATAGTCATCCACCATCATGGTCCCTTGCTGGAGCTGAAGAAGCTCTTGTATACATACTTTTCTCAGGGTAACTGGTGAAAACTCTTCTCTAAAGAGATGCTCAAACTCCGACCATGCAAGAGTCACCTCACCGTGAGTCTGAATAACCAAACTCCACCATCGTCTTACCGAGCCCTGCAGGAGGCTCACTGCCTGGATCAGCATCTGGTCTGCTGGTGTCCTGACAAAATGGAAGACTATGGCCACTACCTCAAACAAGTCCTCTACTGCCTGAGGGTCAGGCTCACCTCAATCCCTGAGGTGTCTCTGTCTCTGAAACTCGTGGTGTGCGCTCAGCCTGCGCTCCTCCTCCACTGGTACTGCAGGCACTAAACACTGCTCCACTGGTGGTGGGATAACTGGAACACCACCCGATGGTAAGACTGGGGGGGATATGATCCCTAAATCGAAGATTCATCACTGAAGGGGTCATCCTCGTGACCCAGCTTTTGGATCCTAGCGGGTGCGCGTCACAGAGTCATCCTATAATAAAGAAAGATTTATCTCAATCAGTGAGTATATATAGAGATCCGACTCAAGAAGGACATGGAAACCACAAACCATTCCTATATGATGCATGTACCATTATTTTCCCCTTCAACTAGTGTTCTCATGTTCTTATTCAAAAAGAATGTTATCATAGTTCTGGTGTATGGATAAGTCGGCCGCCCGCACCAACACTAGGGTCCCTAGACTAAAATTTGAACTTGAAACACTTAACACTATTTCCCCAAACCAACTCACAGACTCTCGGTCCTAATTTAGAACCAACCAACATTGATACCACTCTGTCATGACCCGTCCCCATGGGGCCCGGGCTGCAACTCGCCAAACCCACCTCGAATGGGCCAGGGGCTGGTGACTAGCACCGTGTAGGCATGATACTAACATGGGAGGCATTTCTTATAAACATGTACACACTCACACACATCTCTAAGCCCACAAAGAAAAAAAGTGAAACCTATAAAAATGGAAATGCATGCATACAATAAAAATCTCAACCAACAGATTTCAACAGGAATGTAAAGTACAACAAGTGTAAAAACATGGGCCGAAAGTACAAGCCCACCAAAAGAAAGTCTGTAACAAAGTCCAGACTATAAGGAAAGGTACTGAGACTGCAATATGTACCCATAGGAACACAGCTCGGCCCTCCTGATCTCACTGAGCACCATCCGGTCCTGGTCCACCTAGAATCATGTCAAAGGCTCACTCGTCTTCACAAGACACAACACGTGCGGGAAAAGCCTGTGCAGGTGTGAGTATAACAATGCCCAGTAGGACACCCCGGATCCACAAAAGAAATACAAAAAGGGAAATACCATAGAGGAAAGATACAGTCATCTCCATAGAGTATATGTCTACAGAACATATAACAAGAATATCCAGATATACTCTTACACGATCGACTATCGTGAAACCACCACTAAGATCCACCTCGAAGATTCGACTAAGCACGTAACAAGGAGAACACATTCCAAGGTCTGAAGAGAGAGATATAAATCACTCGTTCCTGGAGAACACACTCCACAAGTACTTGAGAACATGATGCTCAGATGAGTATCAAAACCAATAGCCATGGGGTGATTCAAACAACTAAGTCTGAACTAATCCACTAAGCAGAGGATCGGCGCCCCGGTAAAGTTGGTCACGTCGATACCGAGAACTCTACCTAGGGTTCCAGGAATGAATAGAGGATCCGACTCTAAGTCTCACAGAGGGGATTCCAAAAACTCTATTCAGGAAGTCCTCCTGATGGGATCATACTACTATATATAGGAAATGATACAGGAAACCTTCAAGAGAAAGTCCAAGGGGACGAAACCTAAAGAAACTAGCCCAAGTCACAGAAGGCAACTGGCTCAAGCCACAAAGAATTGGTTACACTATGTCTAGTATGGTTACACGCCGTGTTCATTGACTCCGGGTACTGCCCATGTAAACGGCTAGTGTCATTTGTTCAAGCTATGTAAAAATCAACTACATGGCATGTATAAGAATCACACACTGTGTTCCTTGACTCCAGGTACTGCCTATGTAAACGGCCTGTGTCATTCGTCCTGTCGGATAGAAAGTAACTACATGGCGTGTAGAAGAATCACATGTCGTGGTCGAGAACCTGGGCTCGCTCTGTGTACGCTAGACATGTGCCCGTACACGGTCTATTTCTATGTCGCCTGACCGTGTACCAGCACACGGGGTATCCCGTGTACCTAGCCGGGTATGGCCAGCGAGGGGTATACACGGCATGTCCTAGGCCATGTACCCAACCTGTGTCTATGTACTCCCACAGTACACGCCAGGTAAATCCACCGATGAACACATCCTGTGTAGCCCATACTACACGCCGTGTAGTCGGGTTTTTTCCAGAAATGCCGTTTTCCTTCTCGTGCCGCGGCTGATCCTCTGGATCCACGGTTTCTCATCCGTTCATCCCGATACTCTAGGGATTGGTTTGTTTCATCACAAGAAAACTGTAATGGGTGTTTTTGGTCCTTAAATCGGATTATAGTCCTCAAACAATCCATCCAATGAAAAATGCTTGAAAAATTATATCTCTCGATACGCTCGGAATCGTCCGCTGAAACCATTGTCGCACCTCCATGACATCGCTCTGGGGTTGGATCTACAATTTGGATCGTTGCGTCAGGGAATGGATGCGCTATGATCCATTTTTCATCGCCCCACGAAGAATGCAAAGAAGAGAAAGGGGAGAAATCCAATGAAACAAATCTGAGGAACGAACCTCCATCATGGTTAATCACTTTTGATGCGCTCCCCTTAATAGGATTAAAGGGAAATGAAAAATCATCAACAAAATATCAACATGGATTAAATCTCCCAAAATTCCCACAAAGGCCCATCCCCCAAGAACGATCGATCCACAGACTAATCTATTCGTGGATTAGCCCATGTTTATCATAGAAATCAAGAATGGGGAAGAACTCACAATTTAAATATACTACCTGGATTCTGCGGCGTTTGTTGGTGAAGATCCAATCGTCTCGTCGTCATCACCGACGAAAATCGTCAGGAAAGTCATCGCCGCATTGGGATGTTTTCTCCAGAGCCTCCAGAGCCACCAAGGGTTTCAAGGTTATGAGGTTTATAACCCTGGACCCATGTGCTAACATTTATTTAAAAGGATAAATATATCCGCTATAATAGATTTAATAAAATATTTTAAATTAAATATTTTATTATGGTTACGTTGAAGAAACAGATTTCACCATCGGCCTACGCCAGTCGATGTAAGGTCTCTTCTAAGGTAAACCCACTACTCTGAACGCAACGGTGCCATTAGATTTTTTATCCAAGCACCCGTTTGGGATTTATTCCACTTTTTCAGAAAAACTGCACGTGCATGTAATTTAATTATTAAATTAAATTCCAACATTTGTTTCGGGCACACCGACCCTCCGAATTTCACGCCGTCTGAGACCCTGGTCTCAAAATAATTCCCTCTATTTTTAGGAATAATTTATAGAAAATCCGATACATTACAATGAATTTCAATAAATCCCAGATTAGCCTGTATTTCATCAATAAAAATATGTATGAGGATTCTCAAAATTCTCTTGGCTAATGGATTCAATATCTATCACTATTTTTTTCTTAATTCATCATCATGTTCTTGTGGAAATCTATCCAAAATAAAAAACAATATTCTAGGTAAGATATATCATTGATTCCATAATTTAAATGTGTTATAAAAAATAAATTTATTTTTCTCAATTTAAATACCCATAAAGGATTGATAAAACAATATTTTTTGAATATTTTATTGATAATAAATGAAATAATTTCCTCAAATTGTGCTAAATATATTCATTTATACAATATTTGGGATTAGATCATTTATTAGAAAATTTGAAGAAAATTCCAATTTTACCCATTTAAAATAAACTTTAGTATTTTGAAGATAAATATTTTAATATTTATTATTTGAACTTATTATTTTGTAACAGTGTTTCTAACTTAAATGTATACAACTTTTATTCAGGACACTAGAGCTAAATAGTGCATTTGGATGGAGTAAATTTCCCATTAAACCAATGGTGGGCTGGACTCGGCAGAATGGACATGGGTTCAGTATTTGGGCCGTATCTTCTACATCCGGCATTTTATTGAGCCCAAATATTGAGGAAATCTCAGGAACATTATTGGGAACAAATAATCCATCTGGATGGCCTATCAATTTACACTTTTTGGAGGTCAACTAGGCAGTACAACTTGGAATAAAATATTTGGCCGAGTTTTTCATTTCACACTTAAAACATTATGTAACCCTAGCCCTCACAAACTATATTTAAAGGGGGGTTTTAACTATTTGGGAGGGATAGTTGAGGATTTTAAAAGGATTTTACAAAAGTGTTTCTTTTTTGATCCCCTCACAACTCTTGGAAGAAGTAAGTATTTGTGCAAATGTCTCTTCCAAAAAGGCTCTCTTCTCCCACCTCCTCTTTGTATTTCTTTTCTTTCATGATTGTTTCATGAATTTTTATTCAAATAATCTTCTATGTTATTCCCTTTTATTCTTCAATTAATCTTATTAATTGGGTGAGAATCAATAGTGGAGACGAGATTGGGTTCTACCCTTTCAATCCTTTGCTCATGCAAAACATCTCCTCAATGACTACACCGCCCATGTATGAGTAGTTCTTTTTAGTATTCGATCAACCTCTATCATTCTTCATTTAATTATTTTGAATCATTGAGATACTTTATTTCATTTAATATTATCCATGAATTGTGTTTTCAAATTGTAAGGAACTAAGAAATCAATTAAATAATTAACACAAAAACATGCAAGGTCGAGATTTTGTGTAAATTGTGAGAGGGAAATCTTAATCGTTAATACAAGACCACATGGGATAAATTTGTAGAGTTCAAATATAATCCCAAAACACAATTCATCCTAATTTAAAGAATGTATATGTGATCTAATTAATGACTAACCATAACATAACCTTAGAAAAACAATCAAATCAGGGTGATGAGATTGCGTGTTCCGAAGCTATCCTAGGGTTTAAGTAAATCAATATTTATGGTTAAGTTAACTCTTGTAGGGTTTAAGGGTTAACAAATTAGGGGATCATAATTAAGTGGATATTGATTTAAATGATAATGATTAATAAGTAAATTAAGAAGGAGAGTTAGATCGATTACGCCTTTTAAAATATTTTCTAAAAAACATCTTCTTGTTGTGTCTTTTTAATTAAACATCATTTCAAAAATAAAACAAAAAAAATATTCAATCTTATTCCAGAAAACTTCTTCTAGATTCATAAACTATAAAAAACCCCAATCCTTTAACGTAGTATTTTTATTCAATTCTATTTTGTTTTTTATAATACCTTTAATAAATTGTTAAATTCACTTCCTCTTTTGAGAGAGGACCTTGGTCAGCCACTCTGTTGCACCTAAGTACCCCAAAATCACACTAATCATTTGAGGGTGCCCACGACAACGCTCTTTAAAATTGGCACTGATTCTAGGGAGGAATGTATTTTATTCAACTAATTAGAGGTATTTTTTACTTTTATTTTAATATTTTATCTTCTTTTATTTCTTTCTTCTTTCCCCTTTTTCAATTATCTTTTTGGTTTTCTATTTTCTTTTTTTGGGGAACATCTAATCAAACTTCTTATAATTCAATTATGGTCCACTTTTATTCACTTAATTTTTCTATTTCATTGATTTATGACATGAACTAATCCTGAGGATCTGTTAGATCATGACCCTGAGATTGAACGTAGCCTTAGGGTGCAAATCCGTAATTCTCAGTCTACGGGAAGTGTCGACATTTACCCAACTGGGGAATTCCTCCACTCTAGGAATTTTCAAATTCAAAACACTTCTATGTCCAAATTCAAATAATAACCAATGGCTAAAAATAATGGAATTGAACTTAATAGAACCATTCGAGAATTGGCTACACTGGATATTAACTCTCAACCAAATTGTATTGCATACCCGAACCTTGAATCGGACTTTGAATTGAAATATGGATTAATTCACCTTCTTCCAAAGTTTCATGGCTTATCTAGTGAGGAGTCCAACATACACCTTAAGGAATTTAATGTGTTTTTCTCAACCTTTAAACCAATAAATGTTTCTAAAGATCAAATCAAATTAAGAGCATTCCCATTCTCACTTGATCGAGTTGCAAAAGATTGGATGTATTATTTGAAACCTGAAGATGTAACGTGTTGGAATGATTTGAAATGTCTTTTCTTGAAAATATTTTTTCCAGAATCAAAGAAAAATATCCATTCTATAGGAGATACCGGGTATCAAACAAGCACAAGGGGAGTCAGTGTAAGAGTATTGTGAGCGATTCAAGAAGTTCTGCGCAAGCTGTCCGCATCACCAAATTAGTGAGCAACTCTTCATCTAATACTTCTATGAAAGACTCAAACCCATGGAGAGGAGAATGTTGGATGCTTTAGTTAGAGGAGAATTGGTGGAAAAGACACATGTAGTCGCACTTGCATTGATCAACAGGATGGCCCAAAACTCCCAACAATTTGGCGATAGAGGTACACAAAATGTCAAGGGAGTAATCAGGTAAGTCCATATTCCCTTGATAGTCATTTGATTGACACCAAGCTGGAAGAATTGATCACTATGGTGAGGCAGATTGCTTTGGCTCAAAAGACATCCTGACCCCCTCCTTCAAGGCCTTGTGGTACTTTCACTGAGACAAGCCACCCAACTGACTGTTTCCCACAACTCCAAGAAACAGAAGATTGTGCAGCAGTGTTCCCTGGGAGACCATATCAGCAGCAACAACAACAACCATATCCCCAAAATAAGTTTGGTCCAACATATAACAAAGGATGGAAGGATTGATCGGGCATGAGGTATGACTCTGGAAAAAAAACAAATGCCCTCTTTTCAACACAACTTCCTGCAGACTCCACCTTACTAGCATGGTTTCCAACAACCCCAATGGAGATTTGAAACCCAAGCATGAACAAGCCAACAACAAGGGAATCCCCCACCTAAGGTAGATTCTAACACTGATGACCTTTTGAAAAAAATTGTGCTTAATCAACATAATGAGCTAAAGGGTCAAGGTTCGGAGTTGAGGGAGTTGAAGACTCAAATGAGCCAGATTTCCACTGCCCTCCATGAAATTGTGTGTAAGAATTATGAAAATTTACCTTCCCAAACCACTCAAAATCCAAAGGGTAATGTCAGTTCCATCACATTGAGAAGTTGGAAGCAAATGAACAGTACATATATACCTACCATTCCACCAGGCTTCACCTCAACTCCAAAAAATCCCATTTCTATACCAACTTATGAGAAATCCAAGGAGAACGATAAAGGTAAGAAAGAGAATGATGATGTTCCTCCTAAACCCATTCCTTTTCCAAACAGGGTTGTTCAAACCAAGAATATGGATGTATAGGTGATGCAAAAAGAGGTTTTGGACACATTCAACCATGTTGAGATCAACATCTCTCTACTTGAAGCCATCAAAAAAATCCCAAGGTATACCAAATTCTTAAAAGAACTATGCACCAATCTAAGAGGGCTCAAGGGAAATGAGAGGATCAATCATGGAAGGAATGTGTCAGCACTCATTACACCAACTCTAGAAATGCTGACAAAGTGTAAGGATCTAGGGAAATTCACCATCCCATGTACCATAGGGGAGTTTCACTTCTCTGATGCTCTTTGTGATTTAGGAGCTTCAATAAACGTGATGCCTCACTCTGTATTCTCTTATTTATAGGTTGGTGAGTTGAAGCCGATGACAGTAGTGGTGCAGTTGGTAAATAGTGCTACAACATATCCAGTGGGAGTCCTTGAGGATGTACTTGTCCAGGTAAGAGACATGATCTTTCCAGCAGGCTTCTATGTGCTTAACATGGAGGATGATTAGGTAAGTTCTCATGCCCCCATTATCTTATGTAGGCGCTTCCTCAAAACTGCAAAAACTATCATAAATGTCAATGAGGGTACACATTCCATGGAATTTGGGGATGAAGTTCTAATATTTAGTGTTATGGATTCTATGAAGTACCCCTCATAGGATCATTCTGCATTTGTTATCTACCATTTTAAACAACCTAGTAGAAACACCATGGAATTGTATTTTCCTATGATTAGGGAGATTATGAGTATTGGTTCTTGTTTGATGTCTAAGAGTACTTGTACACCTATTTCTAAGGAATAAGACTCTTTAAGATTTGATTTTGAAATGGAGTGATATTCTGATTTTGATCATGTGAACTCTGATTATGACATGACTATTGAGTATGCTGATGGATTTGATGCTTTATTTTCGGATTGTGATGATTTCTATTCTGATACTGATGCTCTTTTTGCACATATTTCAGTTCCTACTATGTCTCCATCCATACACCACCCCCTACACTGGAACTCAAGACAATGCCACCAAATCTCAAATACTCTTACTTGTTATGTGGTAAAAAATTACCTGTTATCATTGATAACAATCTCCCTTTTGAACATGAGGAAAAACTTTGGAATCTTTTTATGGAGAACATCAGGGCAATCGGGTGGACCTTGGATGACATTTCAGGTATTAGCCCCTACATTTTCATGCGTATAATTCTTTTGGAGGATGGGGCTAAACCAGTGAGGCAACCACAAAGGAGACTCAATCTAACCTTTCTGGAGGTTATTAAAAAAGAGGTTGAAAAATTGCTCGAGGTAGGTACAATCTATCCCATTTCAGATTATCAGTGGGTAAGTCCTATTCAGGTTGTGCCTAAGAAAAGTGGTGTTAATGTTGTTAAACACGAGAAATCTGAATTAGTTCCATTGAGGGTACAAAAAGTTGGCGTGTGTGTATTGATTATAGTAAACTAAATCATTCCACTCGCAAAGGCCATTTCCCCCTCCCATTTATTGATCAGATGCTTGAGAGACTGGCTAGGAAGACACACTATTATTCCTTGGATGGATTTTCTGGCTATTTTCATGTTCCCATTGTAGAAAAGGACCAGGAGAAGAAGACATTCACCTACCCATTCGGTACATTTTCTTACTAAAGGATGCCATTTTGACTTTTCAATTCCCCAGGTACCTTCCATAGATGCATGATGAGTATTTTTTCTGATTTTATTGAGACCCGCATGGAGGTATTTATGGATGATTTTACAGTGTATGGATCCTCATTTGATTAATTTAGAAATAGTTTGGGGAAGGTATTGAATCATTATATTGAGAAGAATATTGTCCTGAACTTTGAAAAGTGTCATTTCATGGTAGAGCATGGCATTGTCTTAGGGCATGTAGTGCCAAAACACAGGATAGAGGTTGAAAGATCTAAGATAGACATTATTTCATCCTTATCCTATCCCTCATGTGTGCGTGATGTTAGATATTTCCTAGGGCATGCAGGATTTTATCGGCGCTTCATAAAATATTTTAGTAAGATTGCACTTCCAATGTCACGATTACTTCAAAAGGATTCTGATTTTGTATTTGATGATTCTTGCAGGACTTCCTTTGATGCGATAAAGATGTGTCTGAACACTCCACCTATCGTACAGCCCCACGGTGGGAGATTCCTTTTGAAATTATGTGTGACGCATCCAACTTCGTGGTTGGAGTTGTCTTATCTCAGTGGGTGGAGGGACGTTCACATGTTATCACCTATGCATAGAGGACTTTGGATTCTGCCCAATAAAACTACACCACAACAGAAAATGAGTTTCTTACTATTATATTTAATTTAGATAAATTTAATTCATATTAATTAGGATCTAAAGTAGTTGTTTTTTCTGACCATGTCGCTTTGAGGTACCTCCTAAAGATTCCAGATGCAAAGCCCAGGCTGATCTGATGGATGCTCCTTCTTCAAGAGTTTGACATCGAGATAAAGGAAAAGGAGGGGTCAGAGAACATGGTGGAAAACCACATGAGTAGGCTTACTCACACATTAGATGATGAAACCTTGGACCAGGTACCACTTTGGGACACTTTCCACGATGAGCATCTTTATTCCATCTCAGGTATGCATCCTTGGTATGAAGATTTAGTTAACTACCTTGTTTCCTCTGAAATACTTGAAAATATAAAGAAAAATCATGTCCAAAAAATTAAAAAGTGAGTCTAGGTTTTATGTTTGGGATGATCCTTACCTTTGGCGCATGTGTAGTGACCAAGTCATTATGAGGTGTGTTCCTGATCAAGAGTTTGAGTATGTTTTGCATTTCTGTCATACACTTGCTTGTGGTGGACACTTTGGACCCCAACGGATAACAAGGAAGGTTTTGGACTCTAGATTATATTTTCCTAGAATATTCCATGATGCCCATGTGTTTTTTAATTCATGCTCTCATTTCCAACACACTAGGAACATTTCTTGGAGACATGAGATGCCCCAACAACCCATACTATTTTGTGATATTTTGATGTATGGGGAATTGATTTTATGGGTCCTTTTCCTAGTTCATTTGGATTTTTGTATATTTTGGTTGCTGTTGATTATGTGAGTAAATGGGTGGAGGCCAAGGCCACCAGGACAGACGATTCTCATGATGTAGTGAATTTTTTCAAGGCTCAAATTTTCTGCAGGTTTGGAGTACCAAAGGCCATCATCAGTGACCAAGGGACACACTTCTGCAATCAGAATTATTCTTCCCTCCATCGAAAGTATGGGGTGACACACAAAACATCAACACCATACCACCCCCAAACAAATGGCCAGGCTGAGGTTTCAAATCGTGAGTTGAAACAAATTTTGGAGAAAACAATGCATCCAAATAGGTAGGATTGGAGAAAGCTCTTGGGTGATGCATTGTGGGATTATAGGATAGCATACAAGGCACCCATTGGTATTTCCCCATTTTATATTGTTTTTGGGAGAGCATGTCATCTCCCCGTGGAAGTTGAGCATCAGGCTTATTGGGCTATAAAGAAATGCAACATGAATTTGGCCCAAGATGGAATCCAAAGGAAGGTGTGAATTCAAGAGCTTGAGGTGATTAGATTTTCCACATATGAGAACTCAAGGCTCTACAAGGAAAGATCAAAAGCATCTCAGGACAAAATGATCCAACAAAGGGAGTTTCATGTTGGAGAGAAAGTCCTTCTCTATAGTTCACGACTGAAGCTAATGCCTGGAAAGTTGTGTTCCAGATGGTTTGGTCCTTATGTTGTGACTAATGTTTTTCTTTATGGTGCAGTGGAGATCACACAAGAGGACACATGAAGAAGCTTTATAGTCAATGGGAAACGTTCGAAGAGGTACATTGAGGGACTTCCTACTAATGCAGTGGATTTTATCACACTACATGACCCCATGATCACTTGAGCACATTAGGCTGTTCCTTACCATTTCACTTTTATATTATTTTTCCTATTTAGAAATTCTACATTTCACGTGCATATATCATCTCATGGGTTTACATAGTGGATAATTAAATATTTTAAGTGTGTGGGAGAGAACCTTTTAGTTTAGTAATTTCAATTCTTTTCCTGTTTAAAAAAAATTGTGTGTTTTTCAAATTTTGTGTGTTTATTTTTCAATTATATTTATGTTTATGAAATTTTTGTGCTGAAATGATTCACGTCACAATTTTGAAATGCATATCAATGAGTGAAACAATTTTTCCCATGAAACTGAGCTTATATGAATGCTGAAAATGACTTTGTTTCATGTCCAAATAGTTAGCAATTTCATGAAAAGTACACTGAATTTTGAATCCCAAGCCACATCTCACTGTCTTTATATTTGAAACCACATTCCTGTGAGGATTCTAAACCATTATTTTTATATTATCTACATTCACCTCACTTCTCGAGAGAACCAAACCATGCTTGATTTAACCAGAATTTTATTTATTCCTGTCAAAACTTGAGGTTTTGAGGTACTTATGTTTAAATGATTGAGGCATTTGTTTTGACATAGAGCCTCTATTTAAAAGAATATTTTTTTATATTGACATACCTTCAACATTTAATCCTTTTATCCCTTAGAAGACATGATCAACTTATTAGGTTAGCCACATTACAAGCCAATTTTCCCTATCCAACCTACTCATGAAATGAAATTTCATAATCTAGTTGAACTTAACTATCGGAGAAGCTATCTTGTGTTGTGCTACCACATTATGTGATTATTTGGGTGGAAAATTAAATTTTGAAAAGATGTGTTTACAGCTGATGAAAATAATTATATTGAATGTTGTACCTTTTCTAGAGCTTTCATGACAAGTGAAGCTGTGCCTTTTCTGAAGCTTCTAAATGAGGTTGAAAGCTGTGCCCATCTGGAGCAATCAAAAAAATCATGTTTGAGAAGATTGACATTTTTACTGTAGAAAGGTTGAATGGTGTGCAAATTCCTTTATTTTTCATGATGATGGAGCTGAATTGATACTATGGGGATTGAGGAGAAGGCCATATTTAAGTGAAAATTAGATTAATGCAGTTTTTCTTCAAAAAGAGTCAATCCCTCCTCATTCAGCCTCAAAATTTTTCACATCTAAATCCTACCAACGCAAAGCCATAGAAAAACCCTGAAAAGTCATCATGATAAACATATGTCCATGACTCACATCGGGTAGCGTCGTAGGAATTTATCAAGCCTATGGTGACCCTTGTATGAGTTTGGATGTGAAAGACATTGCAAAGTAAAATTGATATTTGTGTGATAAGAGAAAATTCAAGCGAGGTAAGTGTTTTGTGCATGGGAAGATAAATAAAGTGGAAATATATTGAACGATATAAATGAAGAACTTGAAATAATTTTTTTTATGAGGCATGATATATATGGTTTCTTGGTGAGTAATTCTTTGATCTCAAGGATATGTGTTTTAAAATTGGTTTGGATTTTATATTGATGCTAACTTGACATGATGTTTTTCCCAGGAGTGCAAAAGGGTAAGTGTGGGGGAGTTTATAAAACACTATTTTTTTTGAATATATTATTGATAATAAATGATATAATTTCCTCAAACTGTGCTAAATATATTCATTTATGAAATATTTGGGATTACATCATTCATTTGAAAATTTGATGAAAATTTCGGTTTTACAATTTTAAAATGTACAAGATTATTTTGAAGATAAATATTTTATTATTTATTATTTGAACTTAAATTTTAGTAAAATTGTTCCAAACGTAGTATTATACATCTTTCATTCAGGGCACTAGAGCTAAAGAGTGCATTTGGATGGCTTAAATGGGCCATTAATCCAATAGTGGGTGGGACTCCGTAGAATGGACTTGGGTTTTGGATTTGGGACATATATACTTCTTCTAGCCTTAAATTGAGCCCAAAGTTTGAGGAAAGATCGGGGACATTATTTCCCACAAATAATCCTTCTGGAAGGTCGGTCAATTCACGCGTTTTGAGGTCAACTAGGTGGTGCAACATGGAATAAAATATTTGGCTGTGTTTTTCATTTCACAATTAATAAGTTATGTAACCCTGGACCTCAAAACCTCTATTTAAAGGGGTTTTTAACTCTTTGGGAGGTCTGGTTGAGGATTTAGAAATGTGTGTCCAAAAGGGTGTCTCTTGGGAGCCCCTCACAACTCTTGGAAGAAGTAAGGCTTTGTGCAAACCTCTCTTTCAAAAAGGAACTCCTCTCCCTCCTCGTCTTTGTATTTCTTTTCTTTCATGTTTGTTTCTGGAATTTTTCTTTAAATAATATTATGTGGTCTTACCCTTTATTATTCTATTAATCTTCTTAATTGGGTTAGATTCCAGAGTGGAGACAATATTGGGTTCTAACCTTTCAATCATTTGCTCATGAAAAACGTCTACATTATGACTACACCGCCCATGGAAGAGTAGTACTTTTTAGTAATCGATCGACCACTATCCTTATTCATTTAATTAATTTGAATCATTGAGCTACTGTAATTAACTTAATACGATCCTTGAATTTTTTTTTTAAATTGTAAGGAACTGAGCAAGCAATTGAATAATTATCACAAAAACACACGAGGTTGAGATTTTGTGTAAATTATGAGAGCACGATCTTAATCCGTAATAAAAGACCACACGGGATAAATTTGTAGAGTTAAAATATAATCCATAAACACAATTCATCCTCATTTACAGAATGTATATGTGATATAATTAACCACTAACCATAATATAACCTTAGAAAAACAATCAAAGCAGGGTGCTGCGATTGCGTGTTCCGAAGCTAGCCTAGGGTTTAAGTAATTCCATCTTTGTGGTTAAGTTAACTCTTATAGGGTTCAAGGGTTAACAAATTAGAAGATCATAATTAAGAAGATATTGATTTAAATGACAATTATTAATGAGTAAATGAATAGGTATAGTTAGATAGATTATGCCTTTTAAAATATTTTCTAAAAAAACATTTTCTTGTTGTGTCTTTTTAATCAAAATTCATTTCAAAACTAAAAGAAAAACAAATATACAATCATATTCCACCAAACTTCTTCTAGATTCATAAACTATAACAAATCCCAATCCTTTAAAGTAGTGTTTTTATTCTATTCTATTTTATTTTTTAGAATACCATTAATAAGTTGTTAAATCTGCTTTCTCCGTTGAGAGAAACCCTTGGTCAACCACTCTGCTGCATCTAAGTACCCCAAAATCACACTATTCATTTGAGGGAGCCCACGACAACGCTCTTTCAAGGATAATGTATTTTAATTTCATCTCAAAGGAAATTGAATTTTAATATTTGTTACAATTTTAAATATACTCATATACCTTGGGTATATTTTTTTAATTAACTATGGTATAGTCAAACAAATTAAACACATGATAATAAATACCCGATAATTTTATGGGTATTCATGAATCTCATTTGAAATACCTAACAGAATCAGTCTATCTCCATTCTTTACATGGATGAATAAGCACTCCACTCATGTCATGTTAATACATTATAAAAAACCGAAATTTTAAACCCATTACAATACATTTATCATCGATTCCATATAATTAATCAAGAATATTTTAAAATTATAGCAAGATTTGGCCCAACATGTTGCTTGATGTGGAAACAAAACACTATAACTCATTCGGTTTAAATTACATATGGATTCATATTTCCTCAAAAAACCTTATTTTCACCTGTAGTATACATGACTCTGAAATTTTAATTTCACATTCCAGAATATCACATGCACTAGATTCTCAGATGCGGTGTTTATTTATTATATCATCTGTTGTATATACATATAAATGAAACAGTATGTATATATCATTGTTTAATACATACCTGTGGTTTAAAATAAACTTTTAAATTATCTAAAGGTTTGGTTTTGATTCAATAATTACTTTAGATTTGTTTCTTCAAAACTGTATGCAGGATTGAAAATTTCATTCATGCATCTCATACACATATTATACAACATGATTTGTTTTTCATCTAGGGATAGTGGCTCGATCATGGACACCATCTTGACTAATTATCAAGGATCATAATTAAAATAATGTCTCACAAATGGATGTATAAACATACATGGTTGAACCCTATAATGATGGATAAAAAATATGATGCTCAAAGAGTTCAAATGACTCATATTTGAGTGATTGGAGGAAACATGTGTTATGTATACCTTTTATATAAATTAATAATATTGTGTTTTCTATATCTCTCATATATTTATCTCACATTAGATCTATGATAAATAAGTAAATGAATTCCTTGACTGGATTGATGTGATTTTGGGGTCTACTCCCATCCAACAAGCTTTTCCACGCTACCCTTCATATGATGTGGCCCACTGACCCCACACACCAATCTATATCAACATGTTTGCCTATGTGTGCACACCGAAATTCCCATGTAGGCCCTCAGTTATTCATTTTTCCAAGAAAATCTTAGTGACCAAGATCTCCCCTTTGGTTATGGCCTCCTCCAATGATGTGGGATTGAGTTGGTTCCACATTATTCGTGACTTTCTAGTTTTTTAGAAGACTCCTATAGACAATTTAGAGAAATTCTTAGACAACGCCAATCCAAAACCCAAAAATTATTATAAAAATAATATCCATGAAAATTATAATTATATTTTTCATAGACTTCCAAATTTAAAATAGTCAGGTAGTAATTGATTTTTTGATGGCCTTATTCAATTCCCCTTCATCATCGTATTATTTAATATGTTTTAAACAATATGTCATCATTGACACAAGCCATTCACCTTAAGTAAAAATTCATATATCATCACAATTTTCAAGAGAACAGTTCAAATGTGAAATCCAATGTATTAAATGAATCCATAAAAATTATACAAGCATTATAACTTTACATATTGAATCATTAAAAAAAATTAAAAATTTGAGATCAATATTTTTAATCTCTTCTTCTATCCAATGGGAAATGAATGAAATACTCATGTGAACATATAGACTACCATCTCCAAATAGTGATGTAGTTTCCTAATCACTTCGTCAAATGGATTCGTAAAATGTTTGATCAAATGAATATATATTATTTTTATGGAATAATAAGGATTCTATAAATATGATATATTAAAATTATTAACCTCTCAACCATTGGAATATGATAATGTCACCCGTTTTTACTTGTGGATTACCACCTCCACAAAGCAATGTGATTGGTTATTCATTACTGATACACATGTATGGATATAAGGAGGTAAATATTTAATAAATATAAAATTTGTATCATATTAATTATTTTTAAATTTAAAATATAATCTACTGTATTTTTTTTCCACCCAGTAGAAAAATGAAAACATCAATCATATGTATATATGAACTACATTCTCCATTAACTGATGCTTCTCATTTTTCATTTCCTTTTTAAGGGATTCTAATAAAATTATATTTAATGTAAAAGTTATTATTATTTCATTATTAGTGTATTGGATATGATGGAATAAAGATAACATTAAACCATGTTGAACCTTCCCCGTCATTTTTTTGGCATTATATACCGAGCATCCTCAAAAAATCTGACATGAACATAACTAATTTAGAAACTATAAAAGACAAGGTAATAAATAAAATAATAGGAACATTGATAGATTAATTAAAATAAAATATATTTAAGTATATTTAAATGACTGATAATATTTTATTATTGAGGTGTTAGATATTAAATCATCTAAGAAAAAACTTAATTTAAAGAATATTTCATATCAATTTCATTTCTTTGAGACTTATGCCACATGATTTCATCTTTTTTTTATATAAAATTATATATATATTTTTTTATTATTCATTTAAAAAATTATAGTGTTTTTAAAATGAATTTTTTTCTCCTTTAAAGTCCTTTTGATTTAAAAGTTACAAAATATGTAAGAGTTTTTAATTAAAAATACTATATTAAATGGTTTAATTTTTTGTTTTGAATCTTTCTCATCCAAGTTCATGATTTATATAATATTACCTAAATTTTATTATTGTACTCACATTTCTATTTAAATTTAATTTAAATTATATATTCTAATCTATATAGTGGTTTAAAAACATTTATTTTTGAAATTTTCTTTATAGGTTATTTCTAAAAAAATGTGAAGTGATTCTTTTTTAATGTTTGCATCATGAGACGAATTTTACACTTACATGGAAATTATTCTTTATGAAGCTTAATATATAATTTATAATGGTTTTACAAATAATATCCAATTTTTCAATTCTTCTATAATTTTTTATTTTATATACTTTTCAATAGAAAAAGTATTTGTATCATTATTTGTTTAAGAGGCCCGAAATTTAATCATCATATTTGTTAAATAATTTTTTTTGTGAGATGTTATAATGTAAATTAAAGATTAAATGTAATTTATATATGTTATAGTCTATGTACATTTTTTATGATGCTAAGTGAGCCTGATATGGTTCTATAATATGTTATGTATTTATTTTTTCTATGGGGAATATATGTTGGATTTAACCTACTACGTTATTCCATTTATAAGAGTTTTCAAATATTGATTATAGTAGTGATCTGAATTTGATATCTCAAGGTACCTACATCAGTTTTATATTATTAAAATTGTATTTTTAATGATTTTTAAATATCATAAAGTATGATAATGAGCTTATGTTTAGAGGAAATTTTTGTTATCCCAATCGACGTTGAAACTTATGTTTTTTCAGGAAAACAAATTCATGGGTACCCGTGTTTTACACAAAACCATCATGATTATGATTTTCAATTTAATATTTATTATGTGATGTTTTATAAAAGGAGTTTTGATATGATGATTTTTTGAATAAGTAATTGATTTTTTGAAACTAAATGTTAATAATATAAGGTGAACATTTTCTATGGGATTTCATACGTTTTTAAAAAGAGTGAAAATTATTGTTCTTTTTATATCCCCTAATAACCTTTTAGTGCTCCTCCTGTATTTTTTAATGATTTTTATTGTGGATATGGATGAGTAAAAACTATAGAATGGATTATCATTCAATTGTATAGATTCATCTTAAATGAAGAAAATGTGTTTTAACTAAAATCAGAGTTTAAATTTGAGAAACATTTTCTTGTGAAAATAAATGGATCTTGAGTGGAAGTGTCCATATTTTATTTAAATGGTTTCATATAATATATTTTTTTTCTTAATTCACTATAACATTTAACCTAAAAGATTATGATAATGTATTCAAATTCAATCATTTATGTTAAAATCATAATTATGGAAATGATTAGTTGTGAGGGGTTTTATGTACAATATTATATGATGATTATTATGGGATTGGTGCTAATACCCCTATTTCTATATAAAATTATGGGTTTTTGAAGTGGGAATTATTCCACATGATGATATGATATTTGATATGTTTTATGGGGTGTCCATTTTTTCCGCTGATTATATGATAAATGATGGTTATACTGGGTGGGAACTAATCTATTTAGATGATGTGATATATGATGGGTATTATGATGTGGGTGATAATACCCATGATGATGTGATTTATGATGACTATACCAAGAATGATATAATACACCCCCATGATGTTGTGATATATGATGCTTATATGAGGTGGGGGATAATTACCCAGATGGATTGATATATATTGATGATATTAGATGAGTCATTATTTAAAGACATGATTCTATTTATATAACATGAGTAGAGACATAAAACACTAGATAAAGTAGATATATTAAATCCCAAGTGTCACCCAAAATTTCAATTATTGAAGAGTGTTTAGGTTATTACACTTGAACACCTTATTTATCATTCTGCATATATCATGTGGTATATATACTATATATAATGGTTATCTTAGGAAACTTGTTGTTGGTATCATACTGAGTTAAAATCACACCCTTTTTAGTTATCCTTGAGATATTAATACCCATTAAGTCATAATGATTAAAGTTATAGGTAGTAAAGAGGCCTAGAGTTAGATGTTTGTTTGTATAGATTGGGTGGGGTCAATGTATGGGATGGTGATAAGAGCCAAGAATAGTTGGAAGTTAATTTTATTTATGATTATTTTTTATTTTATGTATATGATACACCCATGAGGTTTCTTATTGAGGGCTGGATAGATCTTCTGACATTTTAGATGGCTCATTTTTTATAACAAGGTTATTTTATTTTTTTCCAGAATCTCGGTTGGATTTTTTAATTTTTTTATTTAAATTATATAGAGATAGATTATATTTTATTTTTAAAATTTTAAAAAATTAATATGTGGGTATAGTTATTAAAAAATAACATCTTAGACACTCATTTCTATTTTGTATTCTCAATATTATAGGGAGGTAAAACTAAGTCCATGTAACAAACATGCCTAGTTAGTAAAGAGTGGGTTAGGACAGGATGTTAAAAAGTCACATCAGATATTTATATTATTATCCATACTATTTTTGATATGGTGATAGGATATAGAGATAGATAAATCATGGTATGTAAATTATTCATTTTGTCTATCCAACACCTTCACGAGATGAAGTCCAATTTAGAAGGGAGATTGGATTTATTTTCTTTCTTTTCAATGCTAGTATTGGGATAGTTTTTCAATGAATAATGATTTATTATTTATTAATTTATAGGTTTTTCACTTATCCTAATGAGGAAAAGTGGTGTGTGTTAATTCATAATATTAGGTACATAATTTCACATGACATGTGAAAACTTGTGTGTGATTTTGACACTAGTTCTAGAAAAACATAAAGGAAATGATGTTTTTGTTATTTTAAGT
Organism: Viscum album; assembly: GCA_963277665.1. Lineage (NCBI taxonomy): Eukaryota > Viridiplantae > Streptophyta > Magnoliopsida > Santalales > Viscaceae > Viscum > Viscum album. Next base: position 1,044,943,110 of record OY728125.1, read on the forward strand.
GTCAATAATAACTTATTTTTGTTTTCATAAATAACTTATATGTGGAAATATACTTGAATAACCCACAGGATTAACTATTTCTACAACTAAAATTGGTTTTGGTTATTTAAATTGTTAATAATATCATATTTGGAGTTTTCCCAAATAATTTATTGGTCTAGTTCTATATAACAAAATCATACGACTATGATTTACTTGATAAATATTATCATAGGATTACATAAATTATATTTACATAGATTTTCCCTTGGTATTAAATGGTTTAGTATAGTTATAGAGTCTTAACACACATGGATATTACCTCGTTTATGATGAATAATTGATGAATTACAAAAAATACATGCCTGAGGACCATAATATATTAGTGTCTTTGGAAACATAGAAACAAAATATTTTATCATGGTGAATGATTTTAAACATCTCCCATAAAGATCTCTACCTTTAGTAATTCTATCTAATATATTTCTTTATAACCTGGAGAATGGAAACATAACAAAGGGGTGAGCTCATATGCTTAGTAAGGGTAAATAAAGGAAATTTGTAAGCTTAACATGAACAAAAGGGTATAGAACTTGAGCATATCATTTAAAGATCATACCTTATATATTATAGATTATAATAATGATTTGAATATTCCTAAGACATAGATCATAATAGAATTAAAATCATGATTCTTAGAAGCATAACATAAGAACAAGACATTGAATTTTGTGGCATGAACATTGTTTTATAACATTTTGAACATGCATAAGTATAAACAAGTTCACTTATTAGCTTAAATTCATGAAATCAGGCCCCCCACATCCACTTGTTGACATGAAAATAGGTCTATTAATAACATTGTTAATGTGTAACCAGGTTCATGAATAATCTTATGGACATGAAAATAGGTCCATGCATAAGATTATGAACATGTAATAAGGTTAAGGGATAACATTGTGAACAAAAAATCCGGTTTATGCATAAACATATTGACATGCAACCAGGTCCATGCCTAGGATTGTGAACATATAATCTAGTCCATGTATAAAATTTATATTAATGATCCATCCATCATTACCAAATGAATTGGATAGAGATATATTTCTCACACATTTCATAATAAAACCATTCCAAAAAATAAAATGATCATCATATCATGATCCATAATAAGTAAGTAGGACTTATAAAAATTAAATCATAACCAATGAAATGAAATGGGTCATATTAACATTTCATCTAATTATAAACTATGAAAAGAGATATAATTAATAATCACTTTGTGAAAGCTTAACCCAAGGAAAGAAGGGTGTTTCAAAAGAATATTACTCAAGGAAGAGAAATGGGTTTTATAAACATCATGACATCAATCATAAACCATTCATAGAAAGAATATGAATTGAACCATTAATTCATTTCCTATAAAGGCATGAGTAACATCAATAGATGTAATATTAGATGGAAAATAATTTTGAAATATATTTCGAAAACATTTCTTGAGTAACATAACCTTTATTCTTTAAGAAAACACAAAACCTTTAGTGAAACAATTCCATTGATAAATTATAAACAAATCTTTCAAATCATTTTGGAAACATTTTTCATTGAAAACATATATATAATACTTAATAAGTTTTCAAAAATTATTAAAATTTTATTTCTTTTAAAATAGATTTAAAATAGATTTAAGAAATCATTGAAATCAAAAAAAATTATTAAAAAAATTTATCTTTGAAAATGGTCTTCTAGGATAATTTGAGAACATTTCTAAAAACATGGTTTTGATATATTCCTTATTTCTGACCAGAGAAAGATATGATCAAATTATCATAAAAATATTTTCATAAATATATCAATTACCAAAGAGATAGAAAATGGTACTGATATATGGATAAATATTGAATAAATAAAGGAGAAGAAAACTCATGAATATTCGTGAGAGATGGATTTTAAGATTTCATCAAAGACGCATTATTATTAACAATCTCAAAAAGTGATGAGATAATTTCAATAAACTATTACAACTTGATTACTTGGGACCATACTCTTCATATAAGAAAAATAAATTACATGATGCTTAACATATTATGAAAAGAATTATATTAATTTTATAACATGTAATCATGGATGTTTATACACCTCAAAATATAGTTTTTCTTCATAACAAAACATGAGTCTCAATGAAGTAAAATTGAGACAAAACATTTTTACCGATTTGGAATCTTTTGAATCTTATTCCACATGAAATAAGGAGCATAAAATGGAAAGGTAAATACTTGTAAATTTAATTTTAAGAATCATTTAATAAAATAATGGTAAGTACATACATGACACAAAATAAAATAGTAGAGAACAAATCATGTACCTCAATGAAATAAAAAGTGAGATGAAATCCACTTACCTTGTGCATTGACTCTCTTCATACACATACAAGCTTCCTGTATAATATATATAAGATTTTTGTAAATATATTACTGAATATATTCTTATATATAATACCATATATGGTTTTATTATTATCTTATATTACCCTCTTGTTAATAATCCTATCTTAAGGGTTCACTTCATGTAATATTTGATTTGTTCTTCACATATAGCTTAATTTATTATATCATTGGTCCTTATACTTGTTTAATGATTTACAAAATGTAATCCATGATATAAATTTAATTTTTATATATTATATTTCAATTATGATAATCTATGGAATATATAATTTTGAAATGGAATGCATCATCCATGGATATGGCAAGGCATACATACGCATGAATGTTATTTCTGTTTAATTGTCATGATGAAAGAACTAATGTAATATATATATATATTTCTATATATATATGTATATATAATGACACTAAAGTTTTATTTTTATATCATATATATCATATATATTGAATAAATCTATTTTTAATACATTTTACTTAGTGTATGAACGAATCAGATCATTTTGAGGGGAGGTTGTATGTATTCCCTTAAACAAAATTATCGTATTAATAAAAAATGAAATGCATAAATTTATGTGTTATAAAATAATTTCAGAATCATAAAGACATATGAAATATTATATATAACATATATAAAAATGGTTTCCATAATAATTTTGTCCCTAAGAGGCGATAAAGGAAGAATGAATTATCTTCGTCTAGTGAGGTGGTAGTCTACAATACACGTAAATAGTATGTTCGTTAGCTATTAGATGGATTTTTGTCTATGTTCAAGTGTAAACCATAACATAAAAATATTATAGTATATTTAGGATAATTTTTTAATACAATCATCGAATAATAATATTAGAGTGAGTGGAGAAATAAAATAAAACAAAGCAGATTGAGGGAGGGTGTTACCTCTTAATCAGGTAACTCCTTTTGGTTTTCACCAAAGGGAATCATTATAAGAATTTATGACCAAAAGAGGAATAAATGAGAAAGTTAGATATGTTTAAAAGATTTTTTTTAAGATTTTGTTTCAAGACAGAGTGGCATGATATGTGTGAGGAAGTGGGAGGGGAGGAGGCCTTTTATAATGGAGGAGGGTGGAACTCTTGTAACATTTTAAAACAGTGGAACCCCACAATAATTGTTTATTGAAAGTTCTTAAATAATGGTCAAATGTAGATAAAAGGTATTATAGTTTATAAATATGCCCAAAAAAGTATTTATAATAATTTTATAGGTCGTTTTAGGTCTTATGATTTTGGTTTAGTACCTTATTATTCTTAATTTAACCTTAATCATTGTAATTGGGTTTGATTATTTTCCTAATATTATTGATAAAAAACTATGTTGATGTTATTATAAATTATAATTTTTTTTAAATATTAAATCTGTTTTTCCAAATTAGAAACACATAATTGGTATAAATTATTTTAAATAAAATCTCGTAGTCAGGTATACAATGGGGGACTTTGTAAGTAAACACATTCAAAAGTATTCTCTGTTTTAATATTCAATTTCAAAGTAAAATTAATTATAATTAAATAAAATGTATTAATTGGTAAAAAATTATCTAATAAAAATTTTAAATATGTTTAAAATATAATTTAAACTTACAATTAAATTATATGAATTTGTTTGAATTAAAATCTATTATTTTTAACTATTAATTACGAAATGAAACCTTAGAGAAAAATACCCAAAAATATCCTACCCTTATTTTTATGTTTAGATTAAAAATATGAAGTCTATTTGTAAATATTAACTCTATAAAAGTTCCCCAAATTTGATTTAAAAAGAGTTCTCTATAAAATGGAGGTAAAAACACCTTAATAAAAATATTGGGTTATTTTGTTAAACAAGATTTATTATTATCTTATGCTTATAAAATATATTGTATGATAATAATAAATATTTACTTTTATATATATTAAATTTAAATTAAATAATAATTTTAATTTATTTAATTTATAATGATTAAAAATGCTTTGTGATAATAATAATAGTTTTTTATAAAAATACTCCCTTTATATTCAATTTTGTTCTTATATTCATTTCTAAATTTATTTTAACAAATTAATTCATTTTATATTTTGTGAAAATCATATATTTAAATAATTTTGGTAATAATATTCATAAAATATAATTTAACATCTAGGTTATATGTTATTATATATACATATTTTTAATAATATATTATTTTTCGGTAACACCCGGTCTGGTATTTTACACATGCCATCGAGGAAACTCATTATTGCATGTAGTGAATTCTATCCTTAGTGTTCTGTGTTGGAAAATGTAAAATTTATGTTTTGTGTAGTTCAAAATTAAATTTGAATTGTTTGTCACACAAGCCATGATATGTTATTTCATATATATATATATATATATATTAACTCTATTCAGTGTTGGATGGAATGAAAAATATCAAAAGAATAAATACATTTGAAAAAAATAATTCACAAAATCTTAGGGTGTTACATTCTACCCCCCTTAAATTTAATATCTCAATTAAAATTCTTTTGGGTTTTAAGAGGTCTAATAAATGAAGGTTTCATTTTATAAAACCACAACGTAAAAATGAATACTAAAAATTATTTTTAAAAAGGATATTTGGAAACATAACGGTTACCCATAGTAACATATTAAAGGGTTTCAACATGGGAGAACATAGGCGGAAAGTGAAAACTTGCACAAGGAAGATAAATATTACCATCATGTTCTGATAAAGAGTGATAGAGAACAAGGTCAAGAGAAATTTGAAAATCACAAAGCCATAAATCTATGATGAACTAAAGGACCATCTGATTTATCCAAAATAGAGGTACTAGGATAATATATTTTTTATTTCAAGATCCTTTTTCCTAATTTTAAATAATTTTAATAAAAGATATGCCTAAATAATTTTAGTACAACCTCACCCTTTGTTGTTCCTGGATCCACTTCTCCACTACCTCAAAAAATAAAGGTGAACATTTCATTTCTAAAGCACTAACATATCCTGAGATCCATGATATGATGTCCCATATGTCATTAGTTATCATCAACACGAAATTTTTACAATAATTTATCCAATATTAAAAAATCCCTATCTATTTATATAATACTTGATTGTCAAAAAAATCATCCAAAGTTTAACTTAATCTTTCCACAAATGTCCAACCTTATAACCCTTATGAAATTTGAAAATACAATACTTTAGAAAAAAGTCCCAAAATCTTCTTAGCATTGATACACTATATATCCCAATGTATCTCTTGGTTGTCACATTCCAAAAATATGAATACCCTCATCATATATTCTCTTGAAATATAGTAATGACCTGAATTAGCATGATACTTTTTAGAAGACATGTATGATTCCTTATTCCAAATTATACTGGATATATTCTTTAAATCCATGAAGTTTTCAAATTTAACAATAATTAAATAAACACTTGTTCAACCAATCAATAATAAAATACATGTTAATCAGTTATATGAAATTTACTTTCTCCAAATCAATCATATCTTTATCCAGGTGAAACATAGTTTTCTCAGCATATTGATCGCATTAATGGTTACCTTCCTTTAATCAAAATTTCTGTATTATAGGTCTTAATCACCAGTAAACATATCCTTTTCAAACCTTTATGAAAACATATACAAAAAATACATATAAATTTCAAGATTCATATAACAAAATCATTGAATTCCAAAACATATGTACTTCATACATCCATCATTATTCTTATACCATGACTTTGGATTTATAAACTTATTTCTTTAATACCTATTTTTTACAATATGAATTATGAATAATTTATTATGGTTACTCAACCTCAATATAATAATGAATATTTTTATTATTGTAAAAAATACAAGAATAACATTACATATCACTCATCCGTTGTTTGTGATCTCTTTATCTTCAGAAGTATAACCAATAATTATAACACTTTATTGATTACATTTATGAGAATTACACTTGGGAAATTGATTTTCATAGTTCCCCTATATTCTAAATATGAATCATTCACTGTTAACCATGTTCCTTCTAGTTCTCTCCATTGAATTCAACAAAAATTCATGATTTATAAAACACATATCTTTAAAGAAAACCAGATAACCAAGAAAACATACTTATATGATGTCAAAATAATGGAAAATACCTATTAATCAATGAAAAAATAGGTTTATCCTAGGTTATTCAAATTCATATTCTATTCAAATACTTTATAATGGTACATGAAGAGTTTTTAAATTACCAAAGCATATCCCCCATGAGTTTCAAACCTGGTGTGCATCAAGGCCCATTTTTTTGTACCAGATTACACCATGTAAGGCTTGGAACATCTTATTAGAGATGTTACACCTAGGTACATCTATGACAGAGACACATACACATATAGTATCAATACTATAATTTATTACTAGGAAACCACTTACTCTATAAATTAATAAAATTCAAGGACATTTTTCTAAATGTTATCTCATCCTGATACTTATCCTTAAATACATCCTTAGACATATCCTTAGAAATATTCCTAGGAATATCACTGATGTTTTATCATCCTATTTTATAATTTCTGACTAAGACATTCCTTTTATACCAACTATAGTAACATAGATATGACATATATCTATATTAAATTATTTTAGAGGAATATTCAATACATTACAAAAATACATGCACGAAGACCAAATAGTTTAGTGTATCTGAAAACATGGAAACAAAATATTCTATCCTAAGGAATGATCTTCAACATAGTCCATAAATATCTGCACATTTATTGCTACTACCTAAAACCATTCTTCATAACCTAGAGAAAGGAAACACTATAAAGGGGTGAGTTCAGATTCTCAGTAAGGGTCAATAATGGAAATGTGTAAGAATAACATCAAAAAAAGGTTATGGAACATGGGAATTTCATTTTTAGATTATTAATTTTATATTATATATCATAATAAATATTTTAATGTTCTTAAGACATAGATCATAAGTTAATTAAAAGAGTAATTCACCAAATAATAACATAGGAATAAGAGAATTAATTTTTTAGCATCCACAAGGGTTTATAATAATGTGAACATATATAGATAGAAACATGTTCAATCAATAAATAAAGGATATAAGTATAGGCCTGAAAATAAACTTATGGACATGAAATGAGGTCCATTCATAATAGTTCTAACATGTTTCAAGGATCATGTTTAACCTTATAGACGTGAAACTAGGTCAATTCATAACATGGTAGTCATGAAGTAACCATGGTACCCTGGAAACCCGTTAACCAAGCCAACATTGGCATATCTTGGAGGGATTTTCCTATCCCCACAGGTCGGTTACTATCACCTGGAGTCACACAACATGATAGTGGGAATGATTTTTCCACCAACAATGTGGAAGAAAAGAAACAAAACATTATGCATAACAAAAGAAACTCCACATGGTGTAATGTTCCAGAAGTCAACAAGGAATAAAACATCCAAAATAACTACAATCAATCTACTAAAACTTGGAAAACAACCCAAGTTCCCGAGGAAAAAAACTTATCAAGACCAATTATCAACTTCTCAATCCACCTCCAAGAGATCATTTCCCCTTGGTTAGACATGAAAGAGAAAGTCTACAATCACCTGAATTCAAAAGTTTGGTGTGATATAAAATTCCAAATATGGTCTCACCATAGATTCCATAACATCTGCCAACAATTGATAAACCAAAGGAATGCGTTTACTATTAATGATAAATAGATTTTCCAATTCAAAAATAATATTTAAACAAATCATGCTATACAGTTCAAATGACAAAAAAATATATTAAGAAAACACTTTACAAAATGATGGAATATTTATAAAACAATGGCTTAAATAAAATAGTTACATAAAATATTTTATGTAAAATCAATAGGCATGTAAAGTAGTTCAAAATCATTGGAATACATTTATATCACAAATATAATTCAATAAGAAAGGAACATGGTCATCCGCCAAAGGGTACGATAGTATTAACCAGCTATTGGATTTCACACTCTCTATGTGAACTCATTAAAATGTGTATACACAAGTCTCTATAACAATGGTGAAACGAGACTTTTCAATAACCCATCTGAGATGTGACCCTCCACAAATATGTTTTAGAACATTTTTGTAGTGTAGAGTGTATCCAAACAACTGACTGACTACTTAAGACTTTCATGCACGCTTACATGATGGGTGAAATATTTTATGACTGGTTAAAAATATGATAAATCCCATTCTTCCATTTCAAAACTATCAATTTATCTCCATTTAAAACAAAAACTATTTTTATTCAAACTCATACCTTTTTTTCACAAGACAAAACCACTGGGTTTCTATCAAATCAATATAATACATTATCTCCAGTTTCAAATCCATTCTAACCCAATACCATCATTACACAATTTATTTTCGCGATTAAATTAAAAAATTTAATTAAAATTATTTCCTTCAAATCCACAATTTAAATTATAAAATTTAAATCAACCAATTTCCATAAACTCACCAAATTCAATGTAATTGTGTTTTCTTCAAATATTCATTCCCAAACCATTTCAAATATCTCAATTCAATGGACTTGAGTTTTTATCTATTTAATTGAAGGAAAATTTGAAAATTTAATTTAAATCAAAAATTGAAATAAATAATGTAATACATGGATAATAAATTTCTCTAATAGACCCAGAACCACCTTCATCAAGGTCGTCGATGTCTGCGAAAATGATAATACACCTCGTGTGGTTCAATACACCTCCATATGATACTATTATCATAGGAATTAAAACACCTATGATCGATGTTCATCAAGGTTTCCTAGAACCAAAACCTGAAATTTTATTTCAAAAGGAAATAAAATATCACATTTGGTAATATTTTCTCTCTCTCCTGAGTAATTCTCAAATTATCACTGAAAATATTACATGCGATAATATTTTATCTCTCCTATATAAATTTTCAAATTATCATTTAATATATTTTATTGTATAATAAACTATCTCTAATGGATAATTTTTTAATTATTTATTAAAATATCAAATATGATGATTTTTCTCTCTCTTGAATAATTATCAAATTATCATTTAGGATTTCTGACATGTGATGATAAATTATCATTTTAGTAATATTTTAAAAAAATCCTTTTAAATTAACATTTCAAAACAAATCACGTGTTAGAAATTAAAATGAATAATTATATTCTAATAATTATTCTTTATAAATTATCATTTCATGATTAATTTATGATAATTTTTTTCAAAGATTATCCTTACAGGATTTGGTGAAATTACACTTTAATGATTTTTTTGATAATTATTTATAATAATTCTCATCATTGTCCATGGAAAATTCAAATCAATTTATCATTTAATTAAACATTCCATTTAACTAGTGATAAATTATTCAATAACTCCACTATTTTAGTTTCAAAAAAATTATCGTTATATAATCCTATCTAATTATCAATGACAATATCAAAAAATTATTATTAGTTAATTTATTAATTAATTATATTTTGATAATCCAAATATAATAATATTTGAGTAAATTTTCAACATATAATTTTCAGATTATCAAGTTATTTAATATCATACATTTTTTAATATGTTGATTTATTAAATAAAAAGGGAAAGAAAATAAAATGATTAAAAATGGAAGAAGAGTCACCTGGGAGAGGCAGAACAGGAGGTGGCGCTCAACTTTGTTTATGAGGAAGTGGGAAAAATATATAGGTCTTCAACGTTATTTTTAAAAGGGCTCTCGATGTCAAACCCACACAAACAGATCCACCACAAACCCCCGATGATCAGTTCTCTTATTAATAAACCCAACCCTTGTTTTATTCATTTCAATAAATCAAAACATGATATTTAATTCATTATTCAATGATGAAATCAATATTTAGTCATTTATTTCTCACAACTAAGTCATTTCCCTTGAAATAGATTAAAACAGTAAAGAAAAATATGTTTTTAAAAATTTTCCACATCAACAATGGAGTTTCAGTTCATGTAAGGAAAAACCGGCTTGAAAGGTGGAAGATGAAGAGGGAAAAATATGTATTTTATAATTAAAATTGGATTTATTATTAAATTAAATTAATTATTTAATATCAAAATTAAATAACATCAAATGTTTATTGAAAAAAAAAATTATACCATTTTTAGGGTAAACACACTGTTACGAACACAACGGTGGTCTCAACATTCTCAAATGATGAACAATTTGAGAGATATTAATGATATTTTAATTAAAACCCAAACTAATTAATTAATTAATTAAAAAAAGTTTATTTTTTTTTGGCGAGGCATCCAAACGCCTGATGCATACTAAGGTAATAGTCTACTAAGGGTAAACCTCACATTCTGAACTCATTGGTGGTCTCAGATTTCCTATACAACACACCATTTGGGATATATTTAATTATTTTTAATATTAAAATATTAAATATTATTCAATAATCTTAACTCATGAGTGAGGCATCCAAATTTCTGACACCTTAAAATGTTATACCCCTTATAGGGTAATCACCATATTTCAGACATAATATTTGTTTTAAATTTCTCCAATGACATAATTTTTTGGAGTTATTCAAATATTTTGAATAAAAAGTGAGTGCTTAATATATTTAATTAAATAATTGTATTTTATGTTTTTCAAGCCTTTTATGGCCTTGTAAACTCTTACTTAATTAGTGCGTAACTTAGAAAATATATAATTGAATATTCTAGAGTATTAATTTCGGTGTGTTACCATTTCGCGATGTGTTTTACAAAAAACACAACATTACACTGATAAACCATTTTTAACCATTTAACGTAATAATAATTTAACATAAGATGGTTTACTAATACCTAAAACAATAATGAGATGTTACAACCGCCCCACTATAGGAACATTTTGTCCTCAGAAAGCCTATAAAAAACCCTCAACGTCAAAAATAGAAGGCCACTGTTCTCTCATATGTGCCGCTGTCTCTCACGTATCATGAGAATTATAACCATGATTTTATATAACACATATAGGAGGTATCATCCTCCCATGAAGTACCTTTGTATCCTAATCAACAACCCTGACTGGCCATTTAGTCACAGATAAACTCAGTTCCACTACAAGATCACGCCAACTCCAAACATGATGTCGGTCAGATAAAAACATCCAAGTTGAGATACATGAAGAACATCATGTATTCATGTCCATTGTAGGGTTAGTTCCAAACGATATGAAACATCCCCTCCTTATCAACAATATCAAGACATCAATGACTCAATTGGGTGAAACTTTCAATAACACCTTGTCACCAACTTAAAACTCCAAATGTCTATTGCAATGATCAACATAGGGCTTATATTTTATCTGGGTTGTCAACATTAACTAATGAATCAACTGAATCATTATTGGTATCTCTTGCACTAAACATGGTCCAATCAAAGAACTTTCACCAATATCTAACCAAAACAACAGACATTTACAAGGACGACCATATGATGCCTCAAAAGAGCCATTTTGATTTTAGAATAGTAACTGATGTTTCTCGAAAAACACTAACTCACTTACCATGTGGTAGATTATAAAATTCATAATGAAACACAATTGGAAACTTGAGTAAAACTATAGGGATATCACCACTCAATGAATCTCACTTTCGATCAAAAGATAACACTGGTGTCACTTTCCCTGAATCTGGATAAGAAGGTTCGGCTCATCATGACCTTTGATCTCAATCTTCTTGAAAGACAAGTGGCAAACTAGGTGTATTAAGATTGGCCCATCAAAGATAATAATCAATCTGGGGTTTATTATAAAAAATCCAATCCGTCTCGAATATGACATTATGAGATTTCATGTCAGGTACCAGAAAACTCCAATAATGATTGACATCAGATAGAGACAAGACACAAGAAGGACTATGGAGACGATGTTCTTCATTCATACCAAGGGGTGTAGTAATATTCATTTCACAAGATTAAAGATCCATAGGAATATTAATAATATTAACAGAATGGGTTGAAATAAAACAAGTGAGATTCACTAGTATCAAATAGACAGTAATTAAAGATGATTTATAGTAATGATACCTACCATGGTCGTTAGACCTGTATCAGCTTCCTCTAGAGACTCTTCCAATGTGTGAAGAATATTTGTTCTAGATGCATGTGACTGGAACCCTTTTATACGTGAATCATTTTATTTCCCCACAGTTTTTGAAGGTGTGGTTGATCTCGTGCTACTACGTGCAGTGGGAATATTATGAAAGAACTTTTGCAAGTCCCCCAAACGTATGTAGGAGCCAATGTTCATTTAACCTTCTCACTCTCTAAAAACTCCACATCTTTGGCTAATACCATTGACTTTATATAGAACTATTCGTTTAAAAGAGCCTTGAATTCTATGATCTAAGCCCTCATGTTTCTTTTTTGTCGTTATCGTATCCCACCAACTCTATCTTGGTCCCTCCAACACAAAGGTGGAACACTTCACCTTGATCTCGTTCAGTGTCTACATGAACTCAAACAGAAGTTCTATACTACCCAACCATTCCTCAACACGGTAAGGATTAGTGGAGCCTTTGAAAATTTGTGGTTCCTAGTGAAATAACTCTTGGGGAAAATTTCAAAGAACACCCCCAGGTTCAACAATTGGATCCTGAATTAGGAATAGAGGTGGTACCTATCTTTGAGTTTGGACAGTTCCCACAATCACCTCAACTAGGCTCGAGCCCACATGAGGATTTTCTCACTGAGGCTTAGTAGTATACCATTCCTAGATCCAATTCACAAATCTCTTCAGAGGTATGATGTTACAAAACATCAAAAGACAATAAGAAATACATTAGAGAATGCTCATACAAAGAAATGAGGGGAAAATGATCCCACTGGTAGAACATACATGATTTTGATTTCAATTTATCCCAATAAAAATAGAGAAAATACAAGAACTAATCCACAAGGCATCTTTCCCTAACCACCTCAACTGACATAAGTTTCATTGTGGTGAGAGTTGGCTAGGCACTCAATCGCAAATAACTATTATGTCTATAAAATAATACTCAAATGCATATTGTCATCAAGGAAAGATGATTAACATCTATCTGATACCATTTTGTCACAAACCAACCTGGTTAACCTAGTAACCTGATAACCATGATGGCCCTGACATTGGACAAAGGGTTTTCCCGATCCCCAAAGGTTGGTGACTAGCATCTGGAATCACACAACATGGAAGTGGGAATGATTTTACACCAACAATATAGAAGAAAAGAAACAAGATAGTATGCATAACAAAAGAAACACCATTGGGAGTAATGTAAAATAAGTCAACAAGGAATAAACTAGCCTAGATCACTACATCCAATGTACTAAAACTGGGAAAACAACCCAAGGTATTGAGGAACATAACTCACCAAACCCAACACTCACTGGTTGGATCCACCACCAAGAGATCCTTTCCGATTGCTTGGACATGAAGGGAAAATGTCTACAAACACCCGAAGGAAAAATTAGGGCGTGAGATACAAATATCAGTAGGTTCTCACTAGAGATTCTCTAATACATGCCCAAAATTGATTAACCAATGGAATTATTTCAGTATTAAAGATAATAAGGTTTTACAATTCAAAAAAGTATATTTAAAAAAATCATGAAATACAGTTCAAATGATGAAAAAATACTTTAAGAAAATACATTAACAAAATGATAGAATATTTCTAAAATAATGGATTAACTAAAAAAGTTACATAATACTTTTTAAGTAAAATATGATGGCATGTAAAGAAGTTCAAATGCATTGGCATACATTTATATCTCCAATATAAATAAACAAGCGAGAAAAATGGTTATCTTCTAAAAGGTACGATAGTATTAACCATTTACATGATTCTGCACTCTTTTTGTGAACTCGGCAAAATGTGTATACACACATCCTTATGACACTAGCCAAAGGAGACTCGTCGCCAACCCGTCAGGGATGTGACCAATCACAAGTCTATTTTGGAAGGTTCTCGTAGCACAATGTATCCAAATAACTCACTAACTACCAAAGGCTTTAATGCACTCTTACATGATGGGTGAAATTTATTAAGACGCTATAAAAATATTTTAAATCCCATTCTTCCATTTCAAAAGATAAAATTTCATTCCATTTAAAACCAAAATAGGTTTTATTCAAAAATATTCATTTTTATAAGATATAACCACTGGGTTTCTATATGATCATATTAAGCCAATTTGACAAGTTTGAAATTAATTCAAAAACAATACCATCATTAAAAAATTTATTTCTACAATTAAATTCAATAATTTAATTTAAATAGTTTCCATCAAATCCACAATTTAAATAAAAAAATTTAAATCATCCAATTTTCATAAACTCACCAAATTCAATAAAATTTGGGGTTTCTCAAATTTCCATGTCAAAATCATTTAAAATATCATGATTCACTATAATCGGGTTTTTATCAATTTAATTGAATGAAAATTTGAGCAATTGAATGTAAATCAATATTTGAATTAAATCATGAAATACAAGGATAATAAATTTGGCTAATTAGAACAGAACCACTACCTCATGGTTGTCGATATATGCAGTAATGATAAACCACCCCTTGTGGTTCATTACACCTATGCACAACCCTATTATCTTAAGCATCTACACACCTATTATCGACGCTCTTCAAGGGTTACAAGAACCAAAACCAGATATTTTATTTTAGAAGGAAATAAAATATCACATGAGATAATTGTTTCTCTCTTTTTTAAAAAATTCTCAAATTATCACTTAAAATATTACATGAGATAATTTTTTATCTCTCCTACATTAATTCTCAAATTATCATTTAATATATTGTATGTGATAATACATTATCTATAATGGATAATTTTTGAATTATTTATTAAAGTAAGAAAATGATTATATTTTCTCTCTCCGGAATAATTCTCAAATTACCATTTAGGTTTTATCATATGCGATGATAATTTATATTTTTAGGAATTTTTTTAAAAACACATTTAAATTTAACATTTGAAAAAAATTATGTAGTTTAAAATAAAATTAATAATTATATTCTAATAATTATTACTTAAAAATTATAATTGCTATACTATTTTATGATAATCTATTTCCAAAGATTATCCTTTGAATATTTGGTGCAATTACACAACAATAAAGTTTTTGATAATTATTTATTATAATTCGCATCATTGTACATTTATAATTCAAATCAATTTATCATTTAATTAACCGTTTCATTTAACTAGTGATAAGTTCATCAATAACTACACTATTGTCATTTCACAGAAATTATCATTATATAATCCTATATAATTATCAATGGTAATTTCACAAAATTGTTCTTAGTTAATTTATTTGTTACCTTTGTTTTTATAATCCAAAAATCAAAATATTTGAGAAAATTACCAATTGATAATTTTCATATTATAATTTTATTTAATATCAAACATTTTCTGTTTCATTCATATGTTGAATTAATGAATAAAAATGTAAAGAAAATAAAATGATAAAATAAAATTAAAAAAACATGGGAGAAGAGTCACCTAGGATAGGTGCAACAGAAGGTGGAACTCTACATTGTTTCTGAGAAAGTGGAAAAAATTTAGATAGGTATTCATAGATCCTATAAAAAGAATACCCAATGTCAAACACACAAAAGCAGATCCACCATGAACCCCATATGATCAGTTCTATTATAAATAAAACCCCAACCCATGTTTTATTCATTTCAATAAATCAATACATGATGATTAATCTATTATTCAATGAAAAATTAAATATGAAGTAATTTGTTTCTTCCAATGAAGTTATTTCCACTAAAACAGATTACAATGGGGAAGAAACGAATGTTTTTAAAAACATGGCAAACTGAAAATGGAGTTTTGGTTCTTGTATGGAGAAAGCGGCATGAAAGTTGGAATATGGGGAGTGTAAAAATTAAATAACATCAAATGAAAAGTTTGATAACTAAAATTGGTACATGTTCCAAAAAATAAAACATTCATCATATAATTACCCATAAAAAGAGAATAGGTCTTATGAACATCAATTCATAACCCATGAAATGAAATGGGAATAATTAACATTTCATCAAATAATAAACTATGAAAAGAGATAGGATTCATAATCAATTCATGAATGTTTAACCCATGAAATGAAGTGGGTTTCAAAAGAATGTAACTCATGGAAGAGAAATGTGTTTCCTAAACATCATGACATCAAGAATAAACAATTCAAATAAATAATATTAATGGATCCTTTATATCACTTCCTATAATGAATTATTATAATCAACAGACATCTTCTTAGATGGAAAATAATTTTAAAATATATTTTGAAAATTTATTTCGACGAAAATATGATTTCATCTATAAAAAAATTATTTTGAAGGAAATTTCCTTTAAAAAATATAAATAAATCACTAAAATAATTTTACGAACCTTTTTTTTGGAAACATATTAAGAATACATCAAAATATTTAAAACATTTCTTAATCATAAAACATTATTGAAAACCTATATCATTGAAAATGGATTTGAAGTATTTTATAGGATGATTTGAAAAGAATAAATCTTTTTAATATACTCTTCCCTTGAAAATGTTATTCAAGTGTCATTTAGATACATTTTTTAAAACATTTTATAAAACATGATTTTTGAAATAAAAGATATTTACGACTAAAGAGAGATACGATCAAATTTTCATAAAAACATTTTTTTATTAATATTACATTCCAAAGAGTTGAAAATGGTACTAATAAAAGGTTATATATTTAATAAAAATAGTATATTGAAACAGATTAATATTTGAGAAATATTTATCATGATATTTCATCGATGACACATAATCATTAATAATCTTGAAAATAGATGATATTGTTTCAATACACTATTAAAACTTAGTTACATGGGATCATACTCTTCATGTGTGAAAAGGAAATTAAATGTTTCTTAAAATATAATAAAATAAATATTTTTATGATATAACATGTAAAATAGAAGTTTATACACCTTTAAAATCGATTTTAGGTGCATAACAAAACACGAGTCTCAGAGAAGGCAAATTGAGACAATTTTTTTTTACTAATTTGGTATCTTTTGAAACTAGAACCAATTAAAAGAGAGATCGTAAAATGGATATTTAAATAATAAAAAGTTTAATTATAATAATAATTTAATACAATCATGGGTATTACATACACCAAACTAAAGTAAAGAGTGAAGAACATTGCATGTATCTCCGAGAAATAAAAGGTGAGATGAAATCCCCTATCCTTCTGTCTTGACTCACTTCATACTAGTACGAAAATTCTATATAATGAATAAATTTTAATTATAAATCATTTAAATAATCATATTATCATATATAATACCATACATGGTATCATTCTAACCTTATATTACCATTTTGTAAACAATACTATTTCAAGCTTTAACTTTCGGTAATATTCTCTTTGTTCTTCACATGTTTATTAATTTGTTATATATTTGATCCTTATACTTATATCATGATTTACAGAATATAAAACCAGATATAAATATCATGTATTATTATTATTATTATTGTTAATATCTATGTAATATATAAGAATGAAATTTATTACATTGTTAAGGGAGATGGAAAGTCATACGTATGCATGAACGCTATTTCTGTTTAATTGTCGTGTTTTAAAACATAAGTAAAAACATAGATATGTATATATATGTATATATTAAATTATTAAATTATCTTTATTAAAACATATATATCATATATATTTACTAAATTAATCCTTGATACATTCCATGTAGTGTGAATGAATCGCATTGATTTGTTGGAGTGGTAGTCTATACATCCTCAAATGAAATTATTGTATTAACATAAAATGGAATGTATAAAGACATGTGATGTGAAAGAATTATATAATATTAAAGTGAAGGCTAAATGAACAATTTTCATTTACTGAGGTGATAGTCTACAGTACACGTAAACAGAATATTCGTTACCAATTGGATGGATGTTTGGGTAATTATAGGTAAAACCATAGGATAACAACATCCTAATATATTTATTATACTGGTGTTTTTATAAAATCGTGTAATACAAATATTTATTGAGTGGAGTATGAAAATAAATGAACGGAATTTGAGGGAGGTTGTTACCTCTTAATAAGGTTATTAATTTTGTTTTCACTAAAGGGATTCATTGAAAGGATTTATGGAAAAATTAGGCTTCATATAGGTAGTGAGGGATGTTTGGGAGATATATTTGCAGATTTTGGTTGAGATACTGTGGCTTGAGAGGTGTGAGGAAGTGGGAGAAGAGGATGCCTTTTATGATGGAGGAGAGGTGGCACACTTGTAATATTTTAAAAGAAGGGAACCCCACCCACAATGTAATATCTAAAGTGTTCAATAACGGTCCAATTTCAATTAATGGGAGTATAGGGTGGAGATATATCTAGATATTTTCTTTAGAACAAGCGTATAGGTCATTTTGGTCATTAAGGTTATAGTTTAGTCCCTTATTAGCCTTAATTTAACCTTAATCTTTGTAATTAATTTTAATTAGATCACAAATAATTTTGGTAAAAAATCTATGTTGTACTTGTTATTAATATTAAATTAACCTTATTAAAAATATTTAATTAATTTTTCCAAATTTCAGTCACTGAAGTGGCAGAAATTAATTTAAATATAATCCTGCAGTCAGGTCCATATTATGGTTTTTTTAAAGTAAGAATGTCCAATATATTGTTATGTTTTTGTAATGACACAAAGGTTAATAAATAGAAATTCTATTATTATAATTACACCCTATAGTATAAAAACATAAAATCAAAACATAATTCCACATCATGCTTAAATAAAATACTAAATACTATGTGACCTTTAAACATAATTTTTCCACTTCTGTGATTTTAATTTCGAAAATATGACATACACAGTTATGATCAATATGATGTTTGGAGTCTGATTGGACAAACATAAGTTTTGGTGTATAGTAAACTACCATTATAAATAGAAATTCCACCCATTTTAATAGTAATATAACCCGCATGAATAGTAAATTGTCCATGTAAATAGTTACCTTAACAGAAAAAGTATAAATGAAGTTTATCCATTTTATAAGTGACGATATGAATGTGCTGGTATTTTTGGTAATTCATAAATATTTAATTACAATTTTAAGATTAATTCAACAATTTATATGAAAATTTATTTTAATAAAACACATTAATAAGATAATATTTTTATGTATTATTATTATAATATAATTTTTTGAGACCTTAATTAATTTTTCAAAGTGTTTAAAAAGAAGCCTTAATTTTAAAATATTAATTATTCAAGTAAATGTTGATTTTAAATAAAAATTAAAATTTTCAGATTTAGAAAATTATTTTCAAAAAATGGATTTCATTAATGGGTTCTAAGAGTTGAATAATTGTTAGGGTAAATTTTTGTGATTTTTCTGAAATTCTTGAATTTTTGGGGAATAATGAAATTCGATAATTTAGGAAATATTCTAAATAAATTAATTTCTGCATCTTGCATGAGGCATGTATGATGTAAATGGAAATTATTTAGAACTCACATGAATGTATAACTATTTCTTGGTCATAGAAATCAGCCCTATTGATTTTATTGAGAAAAATAATAAACTAATGAATTAAATATTTAGAAGACCCTCCTCTCCTCCACTATAAAAACCACCCCTCACCACCTCTTCTCTTCACACCTCTCAGTCCTTGTGACTTTCCAATGTTTTGCTCAAATAACTCCCTAATCTCATATCCAACATCCAAGAGCTATTTTTCTCATCAAAAGGCCAAAACATCTCCCCTAACAAGGTTCTCAAGGGGAATGAATAAAGAGTTAAAACCATCTCTTATTTCCTTTCATTTTCTTTTCAATTATTATGTATTCTTTTCTATCCTCACCTCTACTAATACAAATTGACTGATAAATCCAGTAGCTTAAATTTAGTAGAATTGTTTTATGATAATGGAATATTTCATCATCATCTTTCTTTTCCCCTCCTTTTATAAAAGAAAAGGAAACATCAACCGAGATGTGTTAATTTAGCACATTCAAGGATGATGGGTTTTCATTTTCTATTAAATTTCATAAATTATGGTCATTAAACCATTTTAATCATTGATCCAGATTATTATTTTTGTAATATATCTGACTTAATGTTCTGGGTTCATTTTTTTTAAAATATTATTAATTTATAAAAAATTTGTTCGTTGTCATCATAAAACCACTAATTAACCCCAACAGTTATCATTAATGATTTATATAATAATTAATACTCAATCCAAATAAATGAATTAATTTTCTAACCATTTAATATAATGGATGTTAAATAATAAAATATAATTCAATTCTGAAAAACAATACTCATATTATATGATTATATGTATGTTTATAAAAGTAAACTGATCATGAAAATCCAGGAAACAGATGCTCATAAACAATAAAATTGAATCTCTTAACCAGTCAAAAAGGTCTTGAATGAAATTAATAAGGTATTAATAAACCATTTAAATTTATAATATTTTCTATAATTATTAATTAATGAATCTAATTTTATTATCTATGACATTAAGATCAAGGGAAGAACACTTTCAGACTTAAGGTAAGTGATTCAACCTAAACCTCTATTATTCCTTTGGGTTGCTATATCGTTTTTTACCCAAATAATGTTATATTTTATTTTTAGGTACATCTTATAAATTCACATTATATTTTCCAAACTCATGTATCAATATCCATTCATCGTACTCTTTCTAGGATATACACATTTTTAAGTTTCCCCCTTCTCAATTCATCTCAAAAAGCAAGTCTATTTAATGGAAATTATTGAATTCATACCCAATTTCAAGTGCACTCTATCATCTATTTTTAGGAAAATATTTTTTTTATAAAATCATTATTTTTATTATGAAAATATTCTTGGTTCACTTATGATTTTATATAAATGATTACTCCATTTTCTATTTTAAATTCTCATTAGTATTTTCCTTAAAACTGAACTAAAATATTTTAATGCTAAAATTTTTTAAATACTCTTCTTACATGTTATCACATCTCTTTGACATCACCTACCATGATATATGCCTATTTTCCCATATTACTGTCCTTGTAAATTTAAATTCATTTATTTCATCTAAAATTGTATGCTACTCTCAGTTATTATGATTTATAACATGAATATTATTCCCATTTCATTCCATGGGTAACTATGTGTTTATGTATAATTGATTATGGATGATTATATATGTGGAAGAAATATTGATTAAAATGGTAATATGGTTGTTCACATATATAAATCCAATGTATTAGGTAATGTTTAGTCTCATGAGACGTTATGTGTAACGGTATTGGTGCATATCCTTGAATCATGCTCCTTCTATAATGGTCATGGTGGTTAGCCTTGACTCATGCTCCTCTATGTGCAACGAGCCTTGACTCATGCTCAATTCTTGTTTTATATTGCATAAAAATTACTATATTTCTATTTTTTATGATCCCATGTTTTATATGTTATGATTTCATATGTTCAATCATGTTACATGACTTTTTATATCATTATGGAATGAATTATAACCCATGTGATATGTTTTATTCTTATGTTCATTCCATTTTTGAGATTCTAGTGCATCCCTTTGTTCACGTTATCCCCATGTTATCCTATGAAGATGCATGAACAAAATGAAAGTTTGGAGATCATTATAGAGATTAAATAATACTTTCTTTTATGATGTTTAATTATCTACCCTGTATTTCAAATTCACTATACTTTATGATCCTTGTGTTTTATCCAGATGTTTAATTATCCTTATAATCATGTAATGATATGTATAAAAGGCTAGGGTTTCTATACTTTTTATATTAAATTTCAGAGAAAAATTGATTAAAATGATCTCAATTAGATTAATTAGAAAAAATATTATCTAATTACACATTTAAATTAATTTATATCATAAGTTAACATTATAAATAAAATAGATGAAAAATAAGTTTTGAATTAAAATCCAATATTTTTCACTATTCATTAAAATATCAAACGTTATAGAAAAATACCAAAAAATTATGCCAACCTAATTTTTATGTTTCTATTCCAAATATGTTTTTTATTTGAACATATTATGTCTATAAAAGTACAATAAAATGGATTTATAATGGGTTCTCCATTAAAATGTTGTAAAACATCCTTAATAAAAATATTGGGTTTTATTTGTTAAATTGGTTTTATTATTTTCTTATTCTTATAAAATATATTGTATGATTATAAAAAATATTTAATCGGATATATATCACATTGAAATTATTTACTAATATAATTATTTTAATATATTAGTATTAAAACTACTTTGAGAGTATAATTATATTTTTCTATAAAAAAATTCCCTTTATATTCATTTTATAATTATATTAATTTATAAATAATTTCTATCTAATTAATTTCATTTATATTGTGTGAAAATAATATATTTACATAATTTAGTTAATAATATTCATAAAAAACTAATTTAACGGCTAGGTTATACATTATTATATATATATATAACATATTATTGTTCGGTAACCCTCGGCCTTTCATGTTACACCATCCATAAAAGAAATTAATTACTGGATGTTACACAATCTATCATCAGTGTATCATGAAGATAATAATAAAAGTTATTGTGCGTTTAGTGCACTATTAACATGGAATTTTGTATAACGCAATCCAAACTAAGTAATTTAATATATATATATATATATAATAACATTTTATAGTTGTGTGTGGAATTAAAATATCAAAAGAATAAATTAATTCAAAATATAATAATTCACAAAATCTCGGGGTGTTACAGGTAGTCTGGTGTATAAATTCTTAGTGAGTATTATTATCCTATAGTGGTTATTTGTGTTGACTTTGTGATATTTTATATGCGTGTGTGTGTGAAACATAGAGAGGGATTATAATCCATTGAATGCCTTTAAAAATGGGAAAAAATATATGATTATTTTTTATTGTTATTAATTCAAGGGAGGCTCTAAAAATTATATTTTAAGGCATGTGATTGCCTTAGATATTCTGGATTTAAATGCTTGGGTAGTTCTTGTGTTATGATAGGCCTAACATGCACATAAGCCATGGTAAGCAGGAGAATTTTACATGTGTTCTTTGGATATATGTGGTATAAATTTATTTTTCATGATTCAATTAGTATTTAAGGGTAGAACTATAATGTATTCTTTATGTTTATATTTTATTTTGGTAACAGGGGATGTTAACCACTATTGTGAGAATGGTTAAATGTGTACACACTTACCATGGGTCAAGAGATGATTTTTTTAATTATCCTATATGGTAGATGGATTGGTGTGACCTAATCTTAGACTAAGGATGGTTGGTGTATTGGTTGATTAGATTTTTTTGGCCTTATATTACTAAAAAAACTAATTTAATAAAAAAGGAAAAAGACAAGGAATTAAGATAGGCTAAAGTGAGTGAGGATAATAAAATCCTCATTTATCCTTCGATGAAATGTTTAAAATTTAGATGAGTGGAATTTAGTAAAATATATAGGATAGTGAGATTGGAGAGTTGGGGGATATTGAACCATTGGGACCGATCATAACAATAAAAAAATGACTTTGGTTGTATTTTATGTCTTTATTATGTGTGGATATGGTATTAGGGTAAGTACGAATTCATACCCTAATGACCTATTGGGGGTAGAAACCTAATATGTGTTACTATGTTGTGATGGGACCTAATACCCCTTAGTTCCATGGAATCATTGTGTTAGTCCATGGGTTTTAATGGACATTGGGTATAATTTTTTTTAATATGAGTTGGATATGGGATTATTGTGGAAAGGTGTGAGACACCATTTTTGAATAATTAGTTGAAAAAGGGGTGATGAAACTTGATGAAATGAAATATTTTTGTAGACTAGGGGTTCCCTAGGCTATGAACATGTGAGTGTTTAATTATAATGGTCGATGCGATGTTCTTTAACTATTTATAGGGATTAGGTATCCCTACTGAGATGATAAAATAATCAATGGGTACTGAGGACTATGGATATAATATGATTTTCAAATAATGTGAGATGTGAGTGGTGTCCTTCTATGGAGATTGTGAAGTGTGGTTTAATTGCTATTGAATTTTATGAAACACGGAGTAGTCGACTAACTCAGTATGATGGCTAGGAAATTAGAAGTGTGCATTAGCTATGGTGAGTAGGGAATTGTAATAATTATGTGTTTCTAACCAGGTCTAGTTGGGCTCATAGTGGTATAAAGGGCAACATATGTATGGTTATGAAAGTGGTCGTCATTCATGAACTAGATCCATTTTTTATGGTAGTGGATTGAAAACATAATTATAATGATATTTCATGGTGTGTTGTGGTATCTATTGAACATATATCATGGATTGGGATATAGACCCATCTCATGTATATTATTGAGTATAATGAGTGTCAATTTTTGTTGAGAAGTGGTAATTGGGAGGTTTTGTTCTCATGGACCAGTGATGAGTGAATTTCAATGGAAGATATCATGACATGAATCATTTAGTTGTGTGATTCTAATTATAAATAGATCTCAATAAAAATTAAAGGTAAAAAGTTAGTGGACCCAACTAAGAGTTTTTTGTGGTTTTATTATGGTTCTTGGATGCTTTGTGCTAGGTTATGTATAGTAAATGTAAACAATTTATATGTGGGTATCAATTGATAATGGTTAGGTTGAGTGAGTATATTTGGTAACTATAACCCTAAGATTTTGGGAGAGTATTTAGTAGAATTATTGTGGTTGGTTTTGGGTAAATTGATAGGTATAATGATTGAGTATGTGGGATATCGATACTCATAGAGTATTATGGTGGTAATTCCACTCGAGCGGGATTCATGTTATGGATATAGTCTCTAAATGAACTAGTGGTAATAGTTTAAGATAATTGTGTAATTCTCATGTGTGATGGAGAGCGAGGAAAGGATTGATATAGACTATTGTTTTCAATTGAAGTAATATTACATGTGTGGTGTTAGAATTCAGGAACACCAATGAGATTAGGGAATCATTATAGGGTTACTAGAATTAATCTATGATACTACAATTTAGGGATCTGTGGGATTATTCAGTGGTCGATGGAGTAGGGTACCGGCTAGGGAATGAATGGATGATTGATGAAAATGGTATAGTAAGGTAATTAAAACAACCCATTAAGTGAATTTATAGTTTTATGAGTGGATGAGGTGATAGTCAAATGGGGGTTTGACTATTGATCTTACTTTAGGTAATTGTTGGAATAATCGTATATAGTGGGGCACATTAATTTTCACCATGAATCAATGTTTAGTAATCTTGATAGTTTATGGAGATTCCTCAATGAGACACATCAAGGATAAGTATAATTATAGTATGGAGGTTTTAATGACACACATTATTTGAGTTAGTGGAAATTAATGGAAAATTGAATTTTAGTACAGGAGTATGGGTGTTTTGTGATTCAATAGTTAGGTATATTTTTTTGGAGTTGAAATATAATAAGGAGATGTTTTTTATGTATCCAATACCCAAATATATTATTTTGGTATTCTGGTTATCTATAGAAATGGTTTGAAAATGATTTCATAAAATTTTAGACATATATAGAGTATATCCAATATTATGGTTGATGGTTATGCTATGATGAGTGGATAACCAAATATATATCAATGATAAGGTGGGACACCATAAAATATAGGAAACATGTCAAATACACTTTCCATTCATTCAAACATACATTATTCCTTTCTTATTTTTTAGGAGGGTATTTTCATTCCTCAACAAATGGGTCATGCAATGATGCATTTCCAATGGTAAACATCATGGCTTATAGGCAGAGGTCCTTGTTTGAAGGTTTATTGCACCCTATAGAGGGAGGACGAAACACCTTTATAGTGGGATCCTTGTGGGTTTTTTTGTTCCTGATAAAGGGGTTCTATTGAGTGATCATAGGGACATTGCAATATTAGTATTACTATGAGGGAAGGTTCATGCCATATTGGAAATACACGTGGTTGAATCACACCATTAACCTATAGCTCACTCTTGGACTAGAAACACAAAATGATCATTTGGAATATATACCTAGGGTTACATTATTAATAAAAAACACTCCCATTTTGTAAAATAAAGGGTATATAATTTATTTCTAGTCCATATACCTTCAATTTTTTCAGAATGGTGGTGTTAGGGAGATCCAATTTTTGATGGATCGTTACATAATTCATTTTAATTACATCACCAATTATGAGGGGTGTTTTAATGGTATTTATCAGATATATTTAAGGTATGATCTTTTCATTCTTCATCCATTTTTGTTTCAATTCATTTACCTCTTATTTGGGGATTATTTGAGCCAGGGTTTTGATGATAATTCCACTAGAGCATAGAGTGATTAATATGATATGATGGGTATTTCATTGAACTTCTCTAAATAAGGTCATGAGAGGTTGAATGAAATATGTTATGTGCACTTCCATTAATGTATGACTTTTCTGTTGATCTATATAAGGTTTTTGGAATGATTTTTTGAGACTAACAAGCAATTTGAGTAAACAAATTATGGCTTTTGTGTGGATTAAATCCATATGCATACCAAGGGTGGTTAATAGAACATTTTATAATGATTAAGAATTAATATATAACCTTATAAGAAACTATTTAATTATACCTTATTTTTTAATTATATAAATAAAATAAATAAAATATTTAAGTAAATTATAATTTCATTACAAATAATTTTTAGGATTATGGATAGAGTTAGGGATTTTTTATGGTGGACGATGGTCAATTTGTCTTGGATGAGATTATGTTGGATCATAGACTTTTTATTATAAGGGAATAACTCTTAATAAGGTATGTTGTCCTCAAATAACACCCTATATTTTAAGTACATTCCCTATGTGTATTTGAAATGTAGTCTCATTGATTTTGTGAATTTTATAATTAAATAAAGATCAATTGTTCCATTTTAATTCATATGGTATATTGGAAGTTTCTTGGTGTACAATAGAACATTCAAAACTAGATTTATGCCTCAACCATGGATGGTGTTGGTCTTAACCATGGATTTTTTCTATTTGATATATGGGTCCCAAATGGTAATATATTAATTGAATGATTGTAGTTGAACTCACAATAGGTTCCCATATACCTCTTAGAGTGGAAAGATGTGATGGAGTATATACTATTGGACCAAAGATAGGATTTCATTTATATTGAGGTATATTTAGGGCCTCTTAGCTAGATGACTTGTGTGAGGGTGAGTGTTTCTCCTCTAGCAGTACATCAAGGTATCCTTGTGTTGTTACCTTTAAATGGAAGTAAGTATAGTTTTAGTTGAAGGACTAAACTATCATGAATTTGGATGTGAGATAAACATTATTCAATCTCACTAGCATGATAACTTTGTTATTTTTATATTGTTTTCTATTAGAAAATAATGAGATAATGGTTGTAATATGGTATATTAATCTCATCAAGACATAGGATTCACCCCATAGTTGATTGTGTGAGGTAAAGAAACCCATTTGTGGTGTTTGGACAAAGACATGACTTAAGAGACCAATGCGGTTGGCCAAGTTTTGTGTTGAATCCAAGGAGGTTTAGATTAAGTGGTTTATCATGGTTATATCCAAGTATGAATTTAGTGAGAGTTCTCTATTTTCTAATTTAGATTCCAAGAATAAAAATGACTGTCTTGTTTTGGTGAGTGGCCAACCAATGCAATTATGATATTAATTTATGTTTATGAGTAGAGTGTATGTAAAATGTAAATGATATATGATGTTTAAAGCATGGGGATCCTTTAATTATGATTATATATTATGTTTATAGTGTGGGGAACATTTTCCCCTTATGATATTTTATTTTTAAATGGTGGGTATCATTCTCCTTGATGTTAGTTGATAAATGTTTGAAGGGTGGGGAAATATTCCCCCTAATGGTGATACTAGGATGTTTCATGGGATGGGTAATTTTACCCTTGGGAGTCTCACTAATCCCCATGATAATATGTTATATGAATGATATTATGGGTATGGTGATAATCCTGTAATGATATGATTAATTATTTTTATACGGTGTGCAATAAAATACCCTTGGTGATATAATATTTGATGGGTAGTATGGGGTGGGTGATAAACCCCCCTATGACATGATATATTACAGGTATTAAGGGGTAAGAAATAATCACCTTAACAATGGGATTTATTATAACTATATAGGATGGGCGTTAAGCCCTCTTATGTATGATATAATATGGTTATATGTTGAGGTAACTTAATCCAAAAATGGATTTATATTTTTATTAATGGTATTATATGATTCATTGTTTGACACATTGTTTGGGTTCCAAATTATTCTTAAAGACATTTGGCATTGGTCAAAGTAGGTATGTTCGGTCATGGGATTTACCTAAGAACATGAGGAATAATAACTATTTACTATATTTCACTTCCATACTTTATTTACTAATTTATTTATATCACACTGTACACTCACTTTTCCTAGGGGTTATGTTATGGACACCCTTAATGGTGGCCTATTGAATTATGCTCAATATTTCTTATAGAATTATGTTTTTTATTTAGGTGTAAAAATATACTAGTTGATAACTAAATAATTGAACACTTTTTTACTTATGAAGGTCTTTTTATAGTTGAAGTATTAAAATTGGGTTAACCATTTTTTTTCATAAATAATTTTGTTTTCTTGGTATGGGAAAAAATGTCTGATGATTACGCTAACCAATATACTTAAATACCATGTAGTTTTATGTTGGGTTAACCATTTTTCTTTCCTAAAGATATATGGTTTTCATTTAGGGGAGAAAATTGATTAATGGGGAACTAAAAAATCTTCATCTTTTTAGTCATGAAGGGATTCACACATTTAAATGATACACGTAAAGTTCCCCCATTTTTAGTTCTATATAGAACATGATTATATGTGAATGGGAATAAATAGATATTTCATATAGTGACCTAGTTATTTTTTACCATGAAGTTTCTTATCGACTTCAACATTATATTATATGGATCTATTTCTAGATAATTTATTATAAGGGTATTAGTATAGTTTCCCATTAACTCATAATGGTGGGGTCCATAGATGGAAACTCTCAATGGATATCACATCCATGATGTTCTACGTGCATTATTTCCAAAGGGAAAAATCATTAGGATCCCTTTCCATTTATTCTTAAGAACTCACCTTGGATGAGAGGATGGGTGTTTGTGAACATTGTACCCTATTGGAGAGGATATTTCATACCATGGGACTATCATATAAATTAATGATTTGTTCGTGAATCTTTATTAGATCCTGATGTGAGACTGATTTTTCTAATATTAATGATCAGTTGGTAACTATCATAAGTGTGAATCCCATACATGCAAGTGGAATCTATTCAATAAAACCAGATATATATATATCATATAGTTTATATATTGTTACACATTATTAATTAGGTATGGTAGTTTATGGATTTTTTATGTTTTAAATCCCTATAGATAGTGCTCTAGTGTTTACCATTTTTTAGGAAGGTGATAAGTGTTTATGATATTGGGGGAATACGTGAAAGATTCCTAACGATGATCGATGTGAGGCTTAAACAAGATCAACCCTATTTTGTTGGTCTCAATGGTGATATGGACCATTAAGGAAGAATTAGTTTTGAAATAAATATGTCCCTATGAAGATGGATCTCATAAGGAATATAGACCAATAGAAATGATATAGAAGGTTGAAGATGGAATATACCCCTCCTGGCCAGGGAATGATTCAATGAGGAATATTTCATTATAGATAATGGTCCATAGGGAGTATGACCCTGATGGAACGAACATCATGACTAGTAGGAGTATATCAATGAAAGGTAAATAAATTGATGCTTGCATGAATAGTATAGCATTATAAAATTTATTATAGAATGATAATGATGTTGGGTCTGATCCTCAGGGATAAATCGTATATATCACTAAAATATGAGAATCGAATCCCATGTAGTTCGAAATATTGAGAGGGAGTTATGAATGTGATGATACATTGAGTATTTTTATTATGAGTATATCCATTTTAAAAGTAAATGAATTTGTTCATGATTTATACCGGTAGAGGAGGCCCATATTAGAGTAATTTTTATCACACTAATGTCATGATCATAAAAATTTTCTATGCTCGCATGGATCATTCACAGTTTTAGAAACAAGAGAAAGAAAAAGACAAGATGATTCACATGAGAGTGATAGATTGAATCTATTTGTTCATTACACCATGGGGTAGCCTTAAAAGGATTCATTGGGAATATATCCCTTTTTAGAATGTAATGATATGGTTGGGGGTTACAACTTAAGATCATTCCCATAATTCAGTATTTTGGTTTTGGGAATATACACTATGGTAACCCTATGAAAAGTATTATTCAGAGTCTCATAGTGGATAGGGATGCACAAGAAAAGAATTAGGTGCTTCTATAGGAGAAATTAAAATGTTGAAAGCTTACATATTTTTGGGTAAAATGGTATTGAGATTGGGAATTGAAAATTAATCATTTTTACCCTGATTAAAATAGGATCCAGAGACATCATCATTCATAATAGGGGTATATATGTTGTCAAATGTGTGAATACATAGTTTTGAACAAAACATATACGTATTAGTTTTCCTCGAGCTATGTTAATGGTAGTGTGTCCCTTTGTAGGAAAGGAGGATATTGTTGGTTCTTAAAACTAAATAGGATTCCCTTTTGTAGAATTTTATTATGATAACATCATGATTATTTCAAATCTCTAAGCCCATGTGATTCACACTTGGATTGAGAAAAACGAAATATCATAATACTAGATATGTTTCATACAGACATGGGGCATAAAAACTAAGGCCTCCCTAAGAGAATAGTATTATAAATATCATGAATCATATAGATCCACAATGAATGGAATTAGTTTTCATAAAGAGATATATGGGTAATCATGGTCAATATAGGTAATATACCCATCTAGAAAGACTGATTTAGAGGATATTTTTTGAATATGGGGGCATGAGCCTTACGAAAGTGTCCTTTATAACCTATTTATGAAAGGAATTATATTTCATGTAGTTCGTATGGTCCCTTGACCACTGATGTTCATGGGAGATAAAATAAAATTATAATGACTATATACCTATAATTTGATGAGTTTTGGAGGATATTAAAGGGTATAAAATTATGTGAGACAAATGACATTTGGTTATCTGGGAGAGTTCATGAGTGTCATGGGGTCATGATATCTATGTGATGAAGTTAGGGTCATGTTATTCAAATAATGAATGTAGGGACATGTTATTTACATGAATCCTATTGGGTCATGTGATCATACAACAACAAACCCTTCATATGATCTCTTCTGGAGTGACATGAGCATACAATGGAATGAGTTCCATGGAATCACGTATTTAATACATTGTTAAGTAATCACATGGACTGTTCGCATAACTAAGAGGTCATATTTTGATCAAATTAGCATCATATGATCGTATAACCAAGATAATATCATATAATTATGTGGCATAGGGTTATCATGTGAATATATCATTGGAAAAGATCAATTATTCTCTCTGAATTCTTCCTAAATTTCTAATGAAGTTTAATTAAGTGGATGAATAGTATATTGTATAATCATTCCACTCCAAAAACTCTTTTTTGTTCCTATATATCTCCCTCATTATATCTCATCATCTAAATAGTTTCAAAAGGCATGATTTTTGAATTTTAGGGGGGTGGGGTTTATCACCATTTCCCCTATATCTATTGTTCTTTTCCTGGTATGAATAATTCATAACTAGAATTATTTTGAAAAATGGAATACCCATATTAGTCCTTGGTGTATCATGTGATTTACATGACTAAATCACATGTAATCAGTGATGTCTCTAGGTTCATTGTGTAAAAAATATAGAGAAATAGAAGAGTCCATCATAGACAACCAAGATCTAGATTTGGCGGCAATATTTGATTGGTAAGGGGATGTTGCATACCTCTATGTGCATTGTGTAAATATGAGTGACAATATAACGGCCTCATTATAAATATCATTCCATAGCCAAGTCACACAACCGGTTCATCATCTGGTAAACCACATAAACCCATTGGTGTAACTTTACAATCAATGACCACATGAAGGTCCAATTATATACATCTTACCGTTGGAGTTGTTATCAATATTTGATTCTCATGGGGTCATCACATGACCCTCAGGGGAGTATTATAAAGAATAGTGACCACATGATCCACCCCATCATGGATATCCTTTCATAGCTGATTCACATATTGAGTTCATTACTAAGATAACCTGATGACCACATAGGTGTATATAAGAATAATTGACCACATGAAGGACCCATAATTGATAGATTTGAACTCATAAGGAAATTGGAAGCTAGTCATAGTAGGTCTCTATGACATCTCATGATTAAGCCTGGGTCACAAAATTTTGTGTGAACCACATTATTAAAAAAATATCTGATTTTCTATTTAATATTAAGAGAATTTGTGCAGTGGTGTTATGAGACTGTTTTCCCATTTAATGGTTATGTACTAAGTTAACCTAACTACATGAATATAAAGTGTTAAATTTTTTTATTCTTTTCCAGTGTACCAAAATTGTACTTGTGTTTTGGGTTTTTCCCTATGTCCAATTTTTCAAAATATTCATCTGGGGAGAGGCTAAAAAAATTGCTTCCCTCCTAAGTAAAGTCTATAAGGGGATTGTAATCGTTTCTGAGGTAGTGAATACCCACTTGAGTCCTTTTTCATTCCAACCATTGTTCTTATATATGGCTCGTGGAATTTCATGAAAATATCAAACATGTAAGGGGGAAAGGGGATAGCCATTTCACATGTGATTTTATGGTTTTAACAGATATCAAAAAAATTGTTCCTACGTAACAATCCCTCAATATACCTTCATGTGATTTATTCATGTGATTAAATTATGTGATATCATTAGTTAACACCATTTCTTAGACAAGTCGCATAATCAATCTAATATATGATAAACCACAAATCAATCGAAATACATCATTTATCATTTGTTACATAACCCCTTTATGTTATTCATGTGACCCTATTATAGTCACTAAAATATATGAATATATTTGGGTAACAAACTCCAAGTGATGTTTCATAATTTATATAATTATTATAATTATACCATCCAATTTTCAAAATATAAAAAACCTCTCCCATTTATACCGACACTAAATTTTTATTTTCTCATAACTATGATGTCTTCGAGAAACGATGTTGTAATATCTATAGCTTTCTAAAACAAATTGGGTTGTAATGTGGATTCCAACCAATGATTCAATATTCAGTCTACTAATGAGTGTCTTATGAGCCTTATGCAGACTAATTCTTTGTAATATCTACTATCAGATTGGATTCCTCCCTATGAGTATGGAATCCATAATGATACCTTGATTTAGGAACCTCATGTAGGGATTGTACTTCCCTTTATGATTCTTAGGACTCCTAATATGTTCTAAGAAAATATATCATATATAGGTTATTACATCATAGAGTATGGAAATTATGGTGGATTTTATTGAATCCTATGTTGATGGATTTCAAAGAGGATTTATGTTAGTATAGTGATAACATCTACATCTACCATTCAATTATGAGAGAAATAATTTCAATTCAGAGGTTTGGGTGGTTACCTTATTGAGATATCTAATTAGAAGAGAGATTTATAATGGACTAGGGATATCCCTTCAAGGTGTGTCATACTACTATAGAATTATCCATTGAACTGAAATAGATAAGTATTTATGAATCCACTTTTGTTTCTAAAACCCTTTCATATTGAAATAAGGGTTTTATGGTAGACCTGGTCACCTGATGGAGTATGTATGTGAATAGATTTTTTATGATGCATGGTGTGGTCAGAATAATTTTTTGGAAGTCATGAATATTTGTAAAACACCAATCCTAATAGACATGTATGATGAATCCCACCCTCATTATAATTGGGATGATGTTTACTAGACCCATCTATTTTAAAGGAACTGATCGACCTGTCCATGAATGCCCCTAGGTTGAATCTATAACTGGGGGAGGAAATTCTATAGAAGAAATGGAATGTGATTTTCATCAAGATAACGCATTATGAATCCTCATCCAAGAATCCCATGTACATCCCATTATGAAATTCTCATGGGGTGGAGGGTTCCTACTAGACAATGGTTTAAGAAGTATTGTTCAAAAAATGGGGTGTAAGGTCACTTCTTAGGTTGATTGACTAGTTAAACAATCTTTATTTCTTAAAATGTACCTTATTGTGTACTTTCGTCCACTTTGGTAAAATTATGGGGTTTGGGAGTCCACCATTATGATTATGATAGTAATGGAATAGGTTATACATATCAGTTTGGTCATTCAAATAGTATCCAAACTATATCTCCAACTACGCCACATCTGCAAGGAAGGTCACCCATGTATGATATTTGTCCCCTTACATGTGTTATGGGGTGGGATGGGGGAGAATAGGACTAGATATCAATTTTTTAGTACTCCAAACATTACAGGTTCCTGATTCTAACCATTTTTACAAACTATCAAAGGGGTTAGGTCCACCACACTAAATAACTAGAAAATAATGTCATGCCAGAACCGACATGACCATTTCAACTAAATACCATATTGGGTTCCAACCTATAATATCACAAAAATGTAAAGGGTGACTCTATGTCCTAATACTATCAGATACATATTCACTAGTGATTTCTCCCAATTTGAATCAATGTCGGGATCTTTTGTGAATTGTATGAACCCTGCCAATTTGCGTAGTTGTATCATTTTACTCAAAAAATATTCCCTACACCTATATATGTTTGATAAAAAAGAAATCATATGGAAGATATAAACTTTTTATAAAATTTTTATTAGGATGAAACTCAATCTTGTGTTACCTCCCTCTAGCTAACATGAATATTGGTCCTTCCAAAGATTATACCGATGCTTTAATCAGGTCATACTCAAATGGTAATGTGGATTTATTAGTGAAAAGATATATATTTTTAAAAAATGACCATGAGTGGAGTTATAATTTCTCAAGGGAAGTTATAAAACCAATTTCCTAGTAAAAAACCATCGTTTTGTAGTTCAGTGGATTTAAATATTCCAAATAAGATGACTAGTCATCTGGATTCAACACCTTCAACAAATAGAGTGTCAATGTATATGATAGTGGATGAGGTATTACTTTAATCTCTCATTTAATTCTAGAAATAGTATGACTATAGGAAGTATAATTCAATATCTAATGCGTTTAAGGTGAACTTCAAGGTAGAGGTGGAGCTTGAGGTTTTGGAAATGTTACCACTTTTGAAGGTATTTTCTTTAAGCAACAATCTACGGAGTTTGAGGCAATCCACCTGGACCACTTTACTGTACTTAATTATGGGATAGTTTAACCCTATTATTCACCCATGCTTTTGTGACGTATGATTCATAGAAGAATATAATTGTTTGAGGATAATAGACACTGATATGACTCTAATGAATAGATATAACTAACATTATCATCATCCTTTTATAATTGGATTATTACCAATATTGTACTGATCTTTATCTTTTCATTTGTATATTATAAAAATATGGAGAGATCTTGTTAGCCATTATATCCCTAGCATATTCTCTTGGTGGTAAGGTGGTTGATACTGTCTCATATGATTACGAGGAGGCCAAGGATGAGGGGTCACTTGGACATATAAAACTGATGAAGTTCGTGGTATCTAATCATGAGAAAACACTTCCCTTACCTCTACTAGTTCTACCTATATAACCTTTTTTGTTAGACCTTTCTGATCTATTACATCTACTGTTGGCCCCTTCCAAAGGTCCTTATTTATGGAAGAAGAGGAAGAGGAAATGGACCACATAAGTGAAGAATTCTCACCCTAAATCAACAACTAAGTGTTATATTTTTCAAATATATTCTTTTTTATTTTTTGATATTCTTTTGTAGATTATCATGACCTTTATGGTAGTTTAGGAACTCATTGAGTCTATTAAAAGATAAATATTGCTATGGTCGGGGATAATTATTTCCCTTCTATACCTCTAATGAAATGACTAACATTGGATATGGTTCATGGAGAGGAAGAGGTGGATGGGTTCCATGAAAGGTCAGATCATGTTATTACTATAGAATAATTAATTATAATTCCTTTTTCCCAGGAATGGGTGAGTGTAATCATGGAATATGCTGACTTCTAAAACTAAACATCTACTAATGTGTCCATCATGGAAGAATCACTATGTAAGGGTAAGAACATCTTCATAAAATGAATGCATCATCGAGTCTATATCATTTTGTTTATAATTTCATTACACTTATAGTTGTTCATGGTGGTGACAATACGACATCAGTAGAAGGAATTTCATGAGAACCCTATGATCATCTAGATTTGGATGTTCATTCCATCACCCACATAGTTAGAGATTAAAGGCTATACATAGCCATAAACATGGATGATAATGTTATGTTGTTAGTTATTATCATGATTTTCAATTATTTTTATACATTATCTATCTTCTGATTTATAATGCTTTATACACATTATAATAGTATCTCTATCGTAGAGTTTAGAGGCCCTGGACCATTATTATTTAGGATCCATTCAAAATGAGATTATCAGAACAGAATATAGCTCTATACCAAGGATAGAAATGGATGTGGATATGAGTTATTTTTTTAGTGACTTAGTACTGCAATATATGCTTGTTTCTGGACCAGGAATGAGTTCTGTACTACAAATCTTAACATTTCATCAGTAGTAGTGCTGATAGGTGGGAGGGATATCTATAGTCCAATCATAGAAGGACCCTTAAATAGGATAAAGGATTGGTTTTTACACCTTTAATACATGTTCACAACCCTTGGTTATGGAGAGTTCTATTACTGATCAATTTATTCCAGGTTGAAGGAGGTAGTTTCCACGATGTCAAAAAAGAGGCCTATTGAGTTTTGAGCATAAGTGGGGGCACATCTTCCTTGGTCGATAAACATCGAAATGAGGACTTGAATGAGGATTTCTAGTATGGGAAAGAAATAATAGCATGCCAAGGTCTTTCCCATGAACTGATGGCTAATATATATGGAACACAACACGAGTTTTCCATTTTGTAATACAATTTAAAATCCATCGATAAGAGGTTGACAGAAAAATATGGGATCAATGATATGGCAGAAGATTCTTGGAATGATGTTATTTTTATGGAAATGGAATTATTATAGGCTATAGATGTGAGGATTGAGTAGATAAATCATTTTAACAAATTCATTGCCTATTTGGATCATATGTTGGTAGAGCTCAATTGATCTTCCAAGGAGATCTTCTAATAATATTATACTTTTAGGAGAGTCGTATTATTTAGATGATTATATAAGAGACTCTAATTTTGGGGGATTCCACCTTCTTTTTTACATATCAATAAATAAAACATTTGAATTTCATGTGTCTCTATCAATCCATATCCCTCCCCCATTTTTACCATATTTACATTTTTATGAATTGATATCATATAAACTACCAAGAACATAAATACCCGCTTTGTATAATATGATGTGACCCAAATCAGAAATCAAATTTTAAATTCATAATAGATTACTCATAAGAACAACTCATGGATTATCATAGGTATTAATACCACTTTTGATGTACTAGTCCCAGTTTTTTCAGAAGTATCTTCTTTAAAGGGATTAATTTTTAGGATATGTCATTGATAGAGAAACTGATCTACCTGTTACCTAATTTGAGGGCCTACCAAGCATATATTTTCTATTTTATGGTCCATAGGATAGGACCTATAATAATTGTGTCCTTTTATTTATTTATATTACATTTCTATGAGCTTTCTATCCGGATGGATGATTGGGTAGAGAATTGAAATTTTCTTAGGCTTCTATTTGTGGCTTTTAAAACTAAAATTTTTATATCTAATTTTTTTATTAAATATATTTTTTGTGGTGAATAATTTTATATAGATTATACAATGTTCATGTCTAGAGAACATAGACTCAATTTTTTCATAGACCCACCTTTGTGAGTTTTCAATATAATGAGTTCAATGTATCTTTCCTTGTAAATTTTATGGTTATGAAAGTAGAACCGATGATTTGATGATATTTTATGTTGAATGGATTTGGCCTAATCAATATTGTAGCACAATGACATATATATCAGACCATATCTCATTGTATCTTAAGGTTATGGAGATTAGACTATATATATAAAGTAAAATACTATTAATTTAATATTTTACTCATGGAAAAGGTGAATGTTGTCCTAAATATCTTGTATCTAGGATAATGTGATTGCAAAAATGTGTTAGGGATGATCAAAAAACACACTTAGGATCCATGTTCACCAGCCATGTTGTTAGGGCATAAAACGATCATATGTCATTTATTATGTAATAAATTCTTCTATCTAAGAGGTCAAGAGTCCTTATGTCGATCCAAATCATGTATAGTCAAGCAGAGGGGGGCCTTGAATTTGATTGTTTTCCTTTACAAGGGTCGTGGAATTTTGATAATGATTCAAATACATAATAGATGAAGTAGTTCATGGAGGATGAGTATTCAATAAGTGTTTTGATAACCTTCATCCATACATAGGTCATGAAGGATGGGTAATCAAGAGGTATTGTAACACCCTTCATCTTTACTAATATTGTGAAGGATGAATATTAGAGATTTTTTTGAAACCCTATATCCTTACTTGAATAATAGGCATGTTATATGTTAATGTAATATCAAGGATGTTGAATCCACATTCATAATTTTATTTTTAATTGTGTAAATCATACATCATGGAATTTCAACCATGTATTATGAGATGGGGAAAACATGTCAAAGATTCTGAAAAATTATTTGAGGTTATGTGATCTTCTATAATTTGGTTAGGGATCATAGGGTTCAAATTTATTTTTTCGAGGAAAATATACCTCTAGTTGATGGGTTAAAGGCCCATATACATATTCTTCTCATACATGGTGAAGAAGAGGGTTCCCTTTTCCATTACAATGGTTTTTATAGTTTTTAATAAATCCAAACACATGGGAAATGAAGTAAGGTATTAAGAAATGGTTATCTAAGGATGGTTCTGACACCCTATAAAATGTCCATAAGACATGGTCCAAGTCAAACATAAATAGAATTAAGGCCCATTTTTT
The DNA here is from genome assembly GCA_963277665.1 of Viscum album. NCBI lineage: Eukaryota > Viridiplantae > Streptophyta > Magnoliopsida > Santalales > Viscaceae > Viscum > Viscum album. The sequence continues at coordinate 1,044,982,783 of OY728125.1, forward strand.
ATTATATACCACATTGAGAAATGGTAATTTCATATTTTGGTCATAAACCTCAATCCATATATTATTTCTTTTAGGATCACATGATGAGGACCCTAAAATATTCATGAATGAAGTAAAACATTCATACTTTCAGAACGAGATTGGTACATGGTGAAATAAAACCGAGGATGTCGAACCCACTAAAATAGTTGAATTATAGGACATGTAGATCATGATCTTGAAATAATGATGTTTTTGAGAAGTGGAGACTGGAGGGTAGAATTTGTCCATTAGTGATGGAAATATTAGTACCAAAAATAGTTGGGGAAATATCTCATGGGTTTAAGGGGGCCCTTTCCTCTGGTACTGTAAGATCCCCTAAGAACAAGATATATGGAAATTGTATAATAATAAGAAAATAATAGATGTTTAAAATAAAATATTTCAGTTTCGGTTACCAATATATTCCAAGGGAGAACCAAGAGGAATGAATCATCATTATGGGGTTCATTGAGAAGTGTACCGACTTAACTAAATAGTGGGTACAATTCAGACATAAATTATTTATGGAAATAATAATATTTAAAAATGATTCAAGAATTCAAAAATATTTTTCACCATATAATAAACATGTAATCTTGGGGAAGGGATGGGGTAAAAATTTTCTGTAAATTTTTCATGGAACATAGGGGTCCAACGAGCATGGTTCAGATTTTTCTACTGACATAAGATAGACTCTAAGAGATCTATTATTCTTGTATTTATACTCTAATTTTATTATAAACTCTAGACATGAAGACCTTATAAATTGGAGACATGAATTTTTTCCAAAAATCCCTTTTTATATTTTTGGTCTGACATGTTTTGTTTCTCTTTCTGTAATAATTATGGTCATGTGATTTCGACAAACAAGGGCTCGAGTTTAATCTCCTAATAAATTGACCAACGCTCATTTAAAATAATGTCATGATGTAGGGAACATGTACTGGGGATATATTTCATAATAACCAAATTAGTATTCCCATGTTTAAGAATTACATAATTACCCTTTGAATGGGAGATAGAGTGTAACGGCCCGAAATTTTGAATAAATCTTGTTTCCTAATTTCATGTGGTATTTTATATTATTTTTATACTCAAAAAAAATGTTTTATTTGATATACATGATTATAATTAAAATGATACCAATGGGTTATGACTGTTATATGACCATCGGTCAATATGACCGCTATGAACAAAATGTTTTGATTATTGTCTCTAAATATAAGTAATCTTGGTTAATTATTATAGAAAGAATATTTGATGGACTCACCTAGTAGTATTGGTCCGATCAAAGCCCATCTAACAGAGCTTGGGAAAAAGGTAGCACCATTGGGCTTTGCTATGGACCAAATCCAAGTCAAACTTCATCATGTGAAGCTAGAACAGAATCGCCTTCGTGAGAATTTCAAACTGATAGAAATTACTACTCGGGCAATGTTGAATGAGCCGCCACAAGATTCTATCACCCTAGCACAACTTACTCTTAGGTCCTATGTTGGTATTATAAGGGGCTATGTAATGAGATCGTAACTGCCTTGTGTAATCCTTGTTTTAAATAAAAATTGGTATTTCTTATTATGATGATGTTTATGAATTTTCAAATAACCGGATAAATATAGTATGCATATTTTTGATGAATTTTAGAAAAAGGATATTTTAAAAATGTTTATGTAAACCTTAAATAATTAAAAATGTGTAATTATTTTCAAAAAATGGCCTTCTACAATTATGTTCAGTACAAAATTTGGAGTCTAATAAGATCAACTTCATTTTTGATGAATAGTAAATTATGAATAGTGATTTTATAATTAGGATTATTAATAAGACCAAATGGATTAGTAATCTCACTTAAAGGAAGTTTTAAAATAATCTAGGCACCTTGATTAAGTAATGTGATTCAATAAAATGGTTAAATAACGGTTTCATAAATTATTATTCAAGTATTAGTTTTTTCGGGTGAATTGTGTTTTTTAAATAAAAATTAAATTAAAAATATTTAGAAAATTATTTTAATAAAATGGATTTCATTTTTGAACTCAGAGCACCAATATTTTGTTATGGTAATTTTTGGGGTTTTTTCTGAAAAAATGAATTTTTGGTGAATAGTGTATTTATTTAAAAATAAATTTAAAAATTTTTAGAAATTTTTTTTTTATAAAATGGAGTTCATTTTTGAAATCAGAGCATTGATATTTGGTTAGTGTGAAATTTTGGGATTTTTCTAAGAATGTTGAATTTTCAGTGAATAGTAAAAATGCAGTTTTAGGGTTTCGGTATGTTTAATGACATCATAGCTCTGTCATGATGATTTCATGAGATATTTTAATGGTTGTCCGGCTAAGGGTGATGAAGTATTGTTTTGGGGGCCCCATGTGTCCTAACACCATGGTAAATGCCAAGGGAGAGCACATGGGTTTGAGAAAGGCACATGTGAGGTGTCCCTTGGCCATTAATGCCTTGTCCCCTCACTTTACCTTTAAATACCAAGCCCTCCTCTCATCCATTCGACTCCCCACTCTTCCCCAACGAAGTTCTGGTCTCATTACCTCCCAAGTAGTCCTCCCAATGTTCCCCCAGGCCATCAAGGTCCCAACCATTGAGGTTTAAGAGTTACATTTTAAGGTAAGAGATTCGACCCCTCTCTTTCTTTTCAAGTGATCTCTTTTATGTAATTCCTTTTATGCTCCATCTTCTAATATTGTAGGATGTTATATTATACTCCTATTACTTCCCTTTTTATGTTCATATAATGAGAGATCCCCTCTTACTATCATTATTTCGTTTTATGATGTTTTATGTGGCGCCGTTAGGCTGCCGAAATTTTGTAACGGAATTTTTCTCCCTTTTGATTTTTCAAGATCTATTTTCTTGTAAAGTATTTAAAGTTTCTTTTTCTTATGTTGGGGTATGATCTATAAATTTATCATAATGATATTTTATGATCATATGATTAGAGACCCCATTTTATCTCTTAAATTTAGTATTTTGATGTTTTAAGTGGCACCGTTAGGCTGCCGAATTTTTAAGTGGTTCTTCACCCTTCTCATTTTGAGGTTCTACTTTCATGTCAATTCATTCAAGTTCCTTTTTGTTATGTTGGGGTATTATCTCTATTTATATCATAGTGATCTTTTATGACCATATGATGAGAGACCCCATTTGATCTCTTCAATTCAGTATTTTGAAGTTTCAAGTGGCGCTGTTAGGCTGCCGAATTTTTAAGTGGTTCTTCACCATTCTCGTTTTGAAGTTATACTTTCATGTCAATTCTTTCAAGTTAATTTTTGTTATGTTGGGGTATGATCTCTATATCTATCATACTGATCTTTTATGACCATATGATTAGAGACCCCATTTTATCTCTTCAATTCAGTATTTTGAAGTTTTAAGTGGCGCCGTTAGGCTGTTGAATTTTTAAGTGGTTCTTCACCCTTCTCGTTTTGAAGTTCTACTTTCATGTCAATTCTTTCAAGTTCTTTTATATTATGTTGGGTTATGATCTCTATATCTATCATACTGTACTCTTATGTTCATATGATGATAGACCCTATTTGACCTTGTCAATTCAATTTTGTTGAAGTTTATGTGACGTTGTTAGGCTGCATAATTCTCACAAGAGAAATCTTATTTTTTCTTCCTTTCATGTTCTTCATTTCATATGGTATATTTTCAAATTTCATTACCATGTTCTTAAATACCTTATATTTTGTCCCTCTACTGTTTTATGGGTCATTTATGAATGTTTGACCCATGTCACCTCTCTTCTTAATGTTTTCTAAAACCCCGAAACATAGTCGTTATGCTGCAGAGTTTTCGTCTCAAAGTGCCTCTCTCTCTTTTCTCAAAATTATTTGATGTTATAAAGTGAATACTAAAAGATCTTATTTCTACAGGGGTATTCACATATATACCAAAATTTTCTATTTTAAATTATGGGATTTACATACATGAAACCCTCTTTCCCTTTCCGTGGGTTTAAAGTAACATAAAGATCATGTCTTTAAAGCAGTTTTTAAAACGTTATGATTATGAAATGAAACCCATTTCGTTTATGATATATTGGTTGTTTATGAAATTATTGATGATGAAATATGTGGCTCACATGATAATAAAAGAAAATTTAAGGGTGCGCCCGGATAGCGCCCCATTGTATTGGATAATGATGTAACCACAAGAGATTATAGTTTAAGGGTGCGCCCGGATAGCGCTCTAATGCATTGGGTAAAGACTTAATCTCTAGAGATGACCATTTTTTAAAGACGCCATGGGGAATAAACTTGGTAATTTTAAATGACACCTTGGGGATGGACCTTGGTTAAATGAAACGATTGTCAATATTAAATGTTGCAGCCACATCTTCATGTTATGAAAAATGTTGTTTTTATTATGATGTAACTCATGATTACTTTCTCATGTCTTAAAGTTATTTACATGACCTTATTGAAGTATCTCAAGTTCACATGTAAACTTTTTCTCTTGTTTCACTTACTGGTCCATCTACTCACCCTTTCTTTTGATGTATGTCCCCAGGTTATGAGATGCAGTAATGAACCTAGGATGAACATAAGGAGAATCCTTTCAAGTGTTTAAGAAGAATCTTTTATGTTTTCATGTTTAAAGTTCCTGGTTTCCAAGACACTAAACCTTAAATATCCTCAGTTTTTTAAAATGTAATGAATGTTAATGTTATAAATAGGTGGGATTCTATAGTTGCTATCAAAGGATGGTTTAGTTATTTGTGGAAATTAGGATATGAAAACTTTAGGAAGAACCCTATAGAAAAGTTTAAATATAGGAAATCTTCATGGTATTTTGGTGAGTATTGATTAAGGGGTTTCCAAGAAAATACATCCCTATCTGGGTATGAGCAGGTAGAGGTGGCTTTGGCACAGATGTACATAGGGGTAAAACCTGAAAACACTGCTTTGAGCTAGACTCGAATGGGAACTGGTACACGACAACGGGCCTTGTTACACTCTTGGTTACGACACTCTCGGGGGATATGCTTTGGTAAATTCATAATCATAGTATGAACCATTATTAAAGGAACAAAGATTCACATAAGAATATATGATCATGGATAACCTTGATGGGAACCTAGGGGATCACAAGTTTGGGTATAATTTTCTTCTGCAAGTTATCCTTATATGCTTTCAGTTCCTTTTCATGATTATTGTCTAAGCACTTAAGACCCTAATTATGCTTTCTCTTCTTAGTTAATGGTGGGAAATGGAAGAACATGTCCCAACAACCAATGTGATAGGAAATGCGATGATTGTCATATTAATATGATAGGGATGATTAGGGGATAAAAATATGATTATTATTTTGGAAGACGTTCACTATTTTGGGGACCCTATATGATCGAGGTAAATAGATTACTACGGTATTTTCATTGAGGAGTAAGGTTGACTTATATTTTGAAGAATCGATGAATTTAAGGTGGACTTATAGTAATTTAGGTTACTTATGGGAATAATTAACCTATCTTGGGTAAAATATATTTAGGTTAGATACTTTTGTTATAAGATGTTAGGAGTGGTCGATGTTGTTTGGAGATGAACAATGAAGTTTATTTTGGAAGACTATGTTATCAAATCATTATTTTATTTGGGTTTCAATATTAGTTTGGTTTATTTTGAGGAATCTTAAGGACCATTATTTATGGAATAGACTATGATGAACTTTTGGTAGTACCATGGATCTTTGAATATTTAAAAGTAGTTTCTATTCTTATGGGATTCTTTTTGAAGAGTTGTTTTACCTTACCCTTTCTATTTTTTGGATAATGTTTAAAGATAAAAGAAATAGATAGTATATCTTTTGTGGATTATGTGATTCTCTAGAAGATGATTCTTGTGTTTTTATGAGACCAAGTAGTTTTGAATGCTCATCGTTTAGAGAAAAGATTAGTTTTGGTTGAAACTTATAAAAGTATGAAACACTACATGAAGATAGATATATTTCCTTATGTTTTTGTTCTATGTTGTAAATGAATTCCTCAAAGTTATGAAAAGGAACGTAAAACAAAAATGTTGTTAGTTTACGTTTCCTTCTAGGTAATCAATGACCGCTTACACACATCATAATTTTGGGATTTTCTGGTGGTTAACTTCCTCCTAATCATGTTTTCTATCACTCTCCTTTAGGACGTGACCCTTTGTTTTCTCCTCCATGTCCATGTTTCCTACATAGAATCCTAGTATGAGTAAACTCGGGTGGCCTTTATACTTCCTTTTCTTTCTTTAAAAGTAATGGTGTTACTGACTCTTTTTCCGATGTGGGGCTTTCAATGAAACTTCAAAACCCAATTTTAAAATTTGCGAGGGCGCAATTTCTTAAGGGGGAAGATTGTAACGGCCCGAAATTTTGAATAAATCTTGTTTCCTAATTTTATGTGTTATTTTATTTTATTTTTATACTCAACAAAAATATTTTATTTGATAAACATGATTATAATTAAAATGAGACCAGTGGGTTTTGACAGTTATATGACCATCGGTCAATATGACCGCTGTGAACAAAATGTTTTGATTATTATCTCTAAATATAAGTAATTTTGGTTAATTATTATAGAAAGAAGATTTGATGGCCTCACCTAGTAGTCTTGGACCGATCAAAGGTCATCTAACAGAGCTTGGGAAGGAGGTAGCACCATTGAGATTTGCTTTGGACCAAATCCAATCCGAACTTCACCATGTGAAGCTAGAACGGAATCGCCTTCGCGAGAAGTTCAAACTGATAGGAATTACTACTCGGGCAATGTTGACTTAGCTGCCCCAAGATTCTATCACCCTAGCACACCTTACTCTTAGGTCATATGCTGGTATTATAAGGGGCTATGTAACGAGACCGTAACTGCCTTGTGTAATCCTTGTTTTAAATAAAAATTGGGATTTCCTATTATGACGATGTTTATGAATTTTCAAATGACCGGATAAATATAGTATGCATATTTTTGATGAATTTTAGAAAAAGGATATTTTAAAAATGTTTATGTAAACCTTAAATAATAAAAAATGTGTAATGATTTTCGAAAAATGGTCTTCTACAATTATATTCAGTACGAAATTTGGAGTCTAATAAGATCAACTTGATTTTTGATGAATAGTAAATTATGAATAGTGATTTTATGATTAGGATTAGTTATATGAAAAAATGGATTAGTAATCTCACTTAAATAAAGTTTTAAAATAATCTAGGCACCTTGATTAGGTAATGTGATTCAATAAAATGGTTAAATAACGGTTTCATAAATTATTATTCAAGTATTAGTTTTTTCGGGTGAATAGTGTTTTTTAATTAAAAATTAAATTAAAAATATTTAAAAAAATATTTTTATAAAATGGATTTCATTTTTGAACTCATAGCACCGATATTATGTTATGGTAATTTTTGGGGTTTTCTCTGAAAAAATGAATTTTTGGTGAATAGTGTATTTATTTAAAAATAAATTTAAAAATATTTAGAAAATTATTTTTATAAAATGGAGTTCATTTTTGAAATCAGAGCATTGATATTTGGTTAGTGTAAAATTTTGGGATTTTTCTGAGAAAGTTAAATTTTCAGTGAATAGTAAAAATGCAGTTTTAGGGTTTCGGTATGTTTAATGACATCATAGTTGTGTCATGATGATGTCATGAGATATTTTAAGGGTTGGCCGAACAAGGGTGATGAATTACTATTTTGGGGGGCCCATGTGGCCTAACTCCATGGTAAATTCCAAGGGAGAGCAAATGGGTTTGAGAAACGAACATGTGAGGTGTCCCATGACCATTAATGTCTTGTCCCCTCACTTTCCCTATAAATACCAAGCCCTCCTCTCATCCATTCGACTCCACACTCTTCCCCAACGATGTTCTGGTCTCATTACCTCCCAAGGAGTCCTCCCAATGTGCCCCCAATCTATCAAGGTCCCAACCTTTGAGGTTTAAGAGTTACATTTTAAGGTAAGGGATCTGACCCCTCTCTTTCTTTTCAAGTGATCTCCTTTATGTCATTCCTTTTATGCTCCATGTTCTTATATTGGAGGATGTTCTTTTATACTCCTATTACTGCACTTTTTATGTTCATATAATGAGATATACCCTCTTACTCTCATTATTTCGTTTTATGAAGTTTTATGTGGCGCCGTTAGGCTGACGAAATTTTTGTAATGGATTCTTTCTCCCTTCTCATTTTTCAAGATCTATTTTCTTGTAAAGTATTTCAAGTTCCTTTTTATAATGTTTGGGTATGATCTCTAAATTTATCATACTGATCTTTCATGATCATATTATTAGATACCCCATTTGATCTCTTCAATTCAGTATTTTGAAGTTTTAAGTGGCGTCGTTAGGCTGCTGAATGTTTAAGTGGTTCTTCACCCATCTCATTTTGAAGTTCTACTTTCATGTCAATTCTTTCATGTTCCTTTTTGTTATGTTGGGGTATGATCTCTATATATATCATACTGATCTTTTATGACCATATGATGAGAGACCCCATTTGATCTCTTCAATTCAGTATTTTGATGTTTTATCTGGCGCCATTAGGCTGCCGAATTTTTAAGTGGTTCTTCACCATTCTCGTTTTGAAGTTCTACTTTCATTTCAATTATTTAAAGTACATTTTTGTTATGTTGGATTATGATCTCTATATCTATCATACTTATATTTTATGACCATATGATGAGAGACCCCATTTGATCTCTTTAATTCAGTATTTTGAAGTTTTAAGTGGCGCCGTTAGGCTGCCGAATTTTTAAGTGGTTCTTCACCCTTCTCGTATTGAAGTTCTACTTTCATGTCAATTATTTCAAGTTAATTTCTATTTTTTTGGGGTATTATCTCTATATCTATCATACTGGACTCTTATTTTCATATGATGAGAGACCCTATTTGACCTTGTCAATTCAATTTTGTTGATGTTTAAGTGACGTCGTTAGGCTACCGAATTCTCACAAGAGAAATCTTATTTTTTCTTCCTTTCATGTTCTTCATTTCATATGGTATATTTTCAAATTTCCTTACCATGTTCTTAAATCATTTATATTTTGTCCCTCTACTATTTTATGGGACATTAATGAATGTTTGACCCATGTCCCCTCTCTTCTCAATGTTTTCTAAAACCCTGAAACATAGCCGTTATGCTGCAGAGTTTTCGTCTCAAAGTGCCTCTCTCTCTTTTCTCAAAACTATTTTATGTTATAAAGTGAATACTCAAAGCTCTTATTTCTACAGGGGTATTCACATATATACCAAAATGATCTATTTTAAATTCTGGGATTTACATACATGAAACCCTCTTTCCCTTTCCATGGGTTTAAAGTAACATAAAGATCATTTCTTTAAAGCAGTTTTTAAAACGTTATGATTATGAAATGAAACCCATTTCTTTTATAATATATGGGTTGTTTATGAAATTATTGATGATGATATATGTGTCTCACATGATAATAAAAGAAAATTTAACGGTGCGCCCTGATAGCGCCCCATTGCATTGGATAATGATGTAACCGCAAGAGATTACAGTTTAAGGGTGCGCCCAAATAGCGCTCTAATGCATTGGGTAAAGACTTAATCTCTAAAGATGACCATTTTTTAATTACTCCATGGTGAATAACCTTGGTAATTTTTATCGACACCTTGGGGATGGACCTTGGTGAAACAAAACGATTGTCAATATTAAATGTTGCAGCCACATCTTCAAGTTATGAAAAATGTTATTTTCATTATGATGTAACTCATGATTACTTTCTCATGTCTTGAAGTTATTTTTATGACCTTATTGATGTATCTCAAGTTCACATGTAAAATGTTTCTCTTGTTTCCCTTACTGGTCCTTCTGCTCACCCTTTCTTTTTATGTATGTCCCCAGGTTATGAGATGCAGTAATGAACCTAGGATGAACATAAGGAGAAGCCTTTCAAGTGTTTAAGAAGAATATTTTATGTTTTCATGTTTAAAGTTCTTGGTTTCCAAGACACTAAACCTTAAAAATCATCGGTTTTGTAAAATGTAATGAAAGTTAATGTTATAAAAAGGCGGGATTCTATATAGAGATATAACAAATCATGGATCAATGATCTCAGATCGTGAGTAATGCTATGAGATAAACTTCTTAAGGATGATCACAAATAATTCTGAGGTGATAAGTTACAAAAAACTAGATTTATAGGTTCAAATGGATCTATGTTACCTTTAATTATGTCAAAGTTAGATCTAATATACAGTTCTATGTCCCTTATAAAGATCCCACTCATTAATGGTCAAGAAGAGGGTTTTGTGATACTTTATAAGGGTCTTGGGAGGTTTACATGTATCCAAGAAACTAAATAAATTTTGTGAGACATATGGATTGTGGTTCTTAAAAATATGATGGAAGAACCCCAAACCTTATTTGGACATGTTACATATCTTTTCTTCATTTGATAAGGACTTATGATGAATGATGGTTTTGAATTTTATCTTCATGAAACAAGGGCGTGACAATCGTGCAATTTAACATCATCTGACAAAGACTCAAGTGCAATTTTATTTAGGATCATGTGATGAGGAAATTATGTTATGTAATTTAACATCATAAATCTAATATTATGTTCATATAGTTTAACAAAATATGATTCGGTCGTTGTGAACCAATGTAAAAATTATGTGAAACATCTTTAGAGACACCTTTTATTGATCAAAAGAATTAAAATATGGGACACATTTCTATAATTTAATAACCTTATGGGTATATAACCATATTCTAGGGTCCCCACTTATATGGATCTGACTCATATTTTATAAAACCTTACACATATCTGACTCATTCTTGATAATAGAGAGTCGATATCACTTAACCATTCTAAATTATTTTAATGACTTTCAACGGGGCATCTATTTATCCATGATACTTCCGGCCATTCTCGATGGGAAAACATAATATTATAAGTTCATCTGATCCATAATTCATTTGATAAATAGTATGTGTTTAGAGAATAAACCATATTATGCTATATATGGTTATAGGGAAAAGAGGGACCATAAATATAGGGGGAATATTAACATATCACGAGTCTATGAATGAAAGAACCCATATTGAGGACCCATGCAATGATCTATCTAATACATAGTGGTATCCTCTTATTATATTTCTCATTTTTTGAAAATTTCATTCACCCATGTGACCTATGTGAATTATGTTATATCTGAAAATCGATGATGCATATTATTGTTAGTAGATAATTTGATCATGCACTATAGTGAGCTATGATTTACTATTTATTTATTCGGGACCATATCAATACTATTATAAATCCTATATGGATAAGAATAATTCCTTGTAATACTCATCATTTTTAAGGTAAACCTTGTATTTTTATCATCCTAGTTTATTTTGGGAAATATGGTATTTAAAAAAAATTATGTCTGTGCCTAGGATAGAGAATCCCGATTTCACTATGTTTATAAAGTGAAAGGAATAAAACCAAACATGTTTATATTATAACTAATTACTTGATTGAACTCATATGTAGTGAATTGGTACATCTATTAATTAATTAAAAATATTTTTAACTCTCCCCCTAGACATATATGACTCATGTATAGGAATGAGAATTAGGACCTATCTTAGTGTAGGGTCATCAAGGAAGTAAAATATCACCATATAAGTTTTAATACAAATGTAGTGTGTGGAATAAGTTTTTAAATCTATATGTGTGACTGATATAAGAGATTTGGGTGTCACTAGTTATCCTTTTCTTACAAGAATCAATCCACATGTAGTACTTTTGGTGGAATGTTCCTCGCACAGATTAGAAAGATGTGAAAAGTAACAATAAATATTTTCTCCCTAGAAAATACAATTGAGGAAAAAACATCAAGTTGAAAGGGGTAATTATCATTCCTTATTATTCTTGATGATAATATGAATGGGTAAAATACATGCTTCCTTTTATATATCATACTCATATGTTCGGAAAATTAAGGGAGGATCCTTATTTTTAGGATATTTCTTGGTCCCATGATTGAGAACCTGGGAGCCACTATGTAACCAATGCTTACATGAATCATTCCATATATTGGTCATTAAGAATGAGGTCCTTTTTCCTTGATCTAACTCATATATTAGGGAAAGGGAAATATTTCTCCTAAAACAGAAGTTATCCACTGTCGTCTGTGTGGATGTTCTCTAATTGTTTACTTTATCATGAAGGTTAATGCCTCTCATATTGGTAGAGGCTTTCACTAGTGGAATAATCATGATTGTATTATTTCTAATTTGGGGTGTCTAATTTTGATATAAACCATCTACCATGGAAGGTTGTGACAGTAGTGAACCTATGACAGAGACTAAGATAGTATACCTAGCTATCACAATATACCTTGATTGGTGAGGGGACATTACACACATTATTCTTATGGAGAAAGTTTCATTCACAAATGATCCTCATGCATATAGAATGGGGTATTTTACATTCTCTTAAAATGGTGGTTGGACCTAGGATTAGGGAATCCCGATGTAACAATGTGTCTTATTTGTATACAAATAAAACCACATATAGTTATTGAAGTGATAAAATATCCCATACTTAGATATGACTCATATACAGGGGAAAGAAAAAAATAACTTATTTTTTTAATACCACAACATGGATAAGTATATAAAATCCTTATGTAACTACATATTCTCTCGAGATAATAAACAAGACGCGCATATTTCCTGGGGAAATTGGCCCCTTACATTGTCCAGACTCACATGTATGGAAAAGTTCATTTTATTCCAAGTTAAATACAATAAACAAAATAATCTGTGTTGAAATATACTTTCAAAATATACCTCAAATATAGGAGGTTTCACATATATAATTTTTTTAATAGGAAAGTTATTTGTTTTATGGAAGAGTACTCAAATATCACTATATATCCCACTAAGACGGCTATGTATCCTACATGTTGTTCATAAAATACTATTCCATGTGTAGATCTAGATATTATCAGAGGAATAGGATCATGAATCTTTTAATTCATATATTGACCATGTGTTGAAAAATTCTATATGGAATAATCTCTCTTGTAGGGGTGAAAATAAGCCACAGATAATGGGACACTATATGTAGTTTAGAGTTATATAGTATGAACATTCCCCTCATATTATATCATCATGTAGTGGGGATGGTGACTATATATTTTAATTTCATGTGGTAAGGATATAAGGATTTGTACGGATCTAGTCGACATGTTATGTGTGATGAGATTTTCGTTGTCCTTAGAAATGAATACACCCATCATTGATGAGATAAGGTTCAAGAATCAAGATAAGGTGAGGCTATTTTGATATTTGGAGACAAAATAGAGCCACTCAATATATATCATTTCTTTAATCAATGATTTTTACTAGAATAATAGATCAATATTTCATTAATTATCTTAAATTGATGATAATAAATCTATATATAGTTTTTTGAAATAAAAGTACTTGTAAAAATCTATATCGTATATAGTGGGAGGGAATTTCTATTACATGAATCCAGCTCTCATTAATGTCATGGGCCCCATGGAGTGGAACACTCTAATAATTTTAATGTATTTTCGGATATACCATATGTCATGTAATTTAATATCATATGACTATGAAGTTATCATGTAGTTTAACATCATGTTATGAGTACATTGTCATGCATTTTACCATCATTCTAATAGTATATGGAATCTAGATAGTTTGAAGTCCTGTATCTTAGGCATATATTCTCACAAGACTTAGGTGATCATATGTTTATTAAAAAAATTACTTCTTATAAATAATTTCTTTTTTTAGGGCCATGACACATTCCATTTCCATCATCTCTAATGGGTATTTTCCATTATAATATACCTTGTGTATAATATAAGGTCCTTATAACTTGGGTTATAGCTTTTGGGGTTTCTTCCTTTGAATCATCGGGACTATGAGAGGGAATACCAATTATCCTTGGTTGAATGTGTAGAGGAATCCCTTTTTCTTGAATGATTATACAATCCATTTCTAATAGAATTCATGGTTGTGTATTGTATGTAACATTTTATCATCAATTCATTCTAACTCTCAAGCAACTTCTACGATTATTCAACTTTTGAGAGTTGATCAAAACAATAGTTCACAGTATGGGTATTAAAAATTTGATGGGAATTAACACCTCTATTCCATAAAAATTAGTATTGGTTATCTTAGATGGTCATGTGGGTTGTGGTATGATAGGGAAATAAATCTTGAAAGAGATTGTTTGACCAATATTTATTGTCTATGTGCACAATGTTTTAGAGTATATTTAATAGAGGCATACTTAAGAACTCTATCAACCCATTTTCCAATTAATGATAGGTAGATTAACGGTTTTACTTGATGTTATACTCTTGATACAACCATTTCAACATAGAAAAATATAATTCAGTACTATAATCCATCAATATTGTGTGAGGGACACCAAATCATGTGGTAATATTGGCCTTCATGAAGCGAATGATGTTATTTTTCCTAACATCCTTTAGGGGTATGAACTTTTCCCATTTGGAGAATAATTCATTATTGTTAAGGATATACATGAACTGTATAGCTATAGTATGGAATATTCCTCCACAAAATCCATTCCCCATATATGAAATGACTTGGAATATATGGTAGTGTGAAATATCTATTGGGGATGATTGATGAATTATGCATGTATTTTTCATTCCGGACATTTCTTATTGAATTCATGTGGTCTTCTATCGTCATTTCCCAAAAGTAACAAATCCTTCTAATTTGGTGTGAGATCCTAATTTCATTCTTGTGAGAATCATAGGAGCATACATGGACTTCCTATATAACAATGATGGGATTTTCTCTTTTCATTCATCTAAGTATGACACTATAAAAGCATTAATTATAGAGGACATTATGTCACTTTAGCATATCTCAATGGGTGGTGTTTGTTTCCCAGCATTAGTTATATTCCTTTTTTGGTTTGATTTGATGAGAGGATCCCATTGTTGAGGTAATCTAGTATGGGGTTCCTCAATACTATAAATAACATTGTTTCATCACATGTTATGGAATCTATAATATGATTAATATATTCCATATCATATATGATAACTGGAAAGACTACACTAGGAATCACAATGCAGAATACTATCTCATCTTTGTATGTATTAGAGAGGCTCATAGTTTTATAAGTCAGTGCATCGACATGGGCATTTAATGAATGAGGGACGTGGTGCAGCATTGGTTCAAAATGGAACGTCGACATTAGCTCCCTCACATAGTCGATGAGGGGGGATACTTCTTCATTATTGAGGGAATATTTTCTATTGAATTTTATAATTAATATCAATAATTCACATTTTTTGTTAAGATAGGATATCTATAGATATATGGATAATTCTATAACTACACTGTGGTATTGTTATTTATCAAAAAAGTTCGGTTTATCCTTTGGTTTTAAAAAAGGTTAGGGGATAATTTCCTTGTTCAATGAAACTAATACAATCCATATTCCAATCTGATTAAACTTTGGGATTTCCATTCTATTCCTGGTTGGAATTTGAGAGGTCCTATCAAAATATATATCTTATGTTTGGGGG
The DNA here is from genome assembly GCA_963277665.1 of Viscum album. NCBI lineage: Eukaryota > Viridiplantae > Streptophyta > Magnoliopsida > Santalales > Viscaceae > Viscum > Viscum album. The sequence continues at coordinate 1,044,998,370 of OY728125.1, forward strand.
GTATTATGGGTATAGAAAACCAATTTTTCTAGGGACTAATTATTTATATACATGATTTCCATGGTAGGATATACTGTAATGGAATAAGACAACATCTACATTTTTATTTCCTTTTATGAAATGAATTGAATGTCATATTTTTAAAACGTTACCACCATCGGGATAAATGTTTAGTTAACATGGGCAAATTGATATATAATTGAGATGGAAAATTGGATAGACTAATTTGACTTTGTGATTATTCATGTAATGCCTTAGTTTTTTCATCATGAAGATGAGTGAAATAACATTCTTCTCAACATCAGAATATTGGGTCTCAGTATATATCATTGTTCGATTGATTTGTTAGTGAATCATTTCATTTCCTGTAATATTTATTTTCCTAATAAGGACAATCAAATATTGCTCTATGGTGGATGCATATATAATGATTAGAGTTCCTTATAATAGTGGCATCAAGACTAGTGGTTACTGTATATATTTATTGAGTTTGTAAAAATGTTTATAGTAGTCTTTGTATCATAAGTAGTCAAATCCATTATTAATTAAATGGTTAAGGGGATAAATTTGGTATCCAAGTAAGCTATGAAACACCTAAAATAAGTGAGGAATCCCTAAATCCCTCTTAACTATTTATGATTTTAAGGACAGAGAATTGTAAAGATTGTAATAGACTTTTCTGGATCATCCTAGATTCTATGATTGTTTTCTACAAAGATAAATAATTTCCTGGATGTTACCAAGAAGGCCCATTTTATAGGATTTACCTTCATACTATGTTACTGTAATTTCCCAATTATTTTCTAAATATTTGAAAGCAGATAAAATGATAACATTATTTAACCACCAGGTTATGAATATAGTATTCTATGATATCTCTCAATACGGGTTTGAATATGTGGTTTATGGCACACAGATAAGTGGTTCTAGAATTATCTAAAATGAAGGTCATGTCCTAATAGTAGAATATCACATGGGGCACCCTAATGATTGGGAATTATACTTTTTTAGGGGTTATCATGATATGGTTGTACCCTAATTACCCATCTAGAATGGAATAGGCGCGGAATCATGTAGTCCCATTGAACTAAAGTTATGTGATTATAACTAGGAAATCAATCTTATGAAAATGTCAGTTGTGGTTCCAAAAATTGATAAAAACACTAATCTAACAATTTTGCTTCTTACCAAAGATTATGTCAGCCATCTATTTTGGGTATTTCACCTCTCTAATAAAGTTATATTTGATAAGAATGATGAATTTAGGCTACACCATAGAATCATGTTAGGGTTGAATTTTTATGTTTTCATGTTTGAAACATTAATGGATTTCTGCAAGTCCTATGTGATGGGGAGACCCATTGGGGTCCAACCCTGACATCGCTATATGATTCTTGGAAAATATGTAGTGTTGTATCATCAAAACAATATATACATATCATTCTCATTTAGAGGCATAGTAACAATAATCCATATTGATTTTTAGTCCTATTATATTCCCATTTTAACCTACCAAAGCTCATCTATAGTGGTAGAAATGCCTTCCTGAAATAATAGAAGAGTGTCCCAAAGGTTATCATATTCCTATTCCATCAATGTAATGACTCGAGCATCATTAGTAATGGTAGATAACATTAGGGTATATTTGTATCCGATGAAAGATAAAGTGATACACAATGAATCATTTACACTCTATACTGCCAGGGATGTCATGGGGGAATTATGGTTTTGTTTTCATTCCTCTCTAATAGTATCAGGGGTAAAAGAAGTATGGAAATACTGAATTATGAGAGAAGTGAGGCCGTAATTTTCATTTTATATTAACAATTTAAGATAATTTTTTGATCTAAATTGATAATTTTTATTGGTATCCTTTAACAAACTCACATTATCTAAAATAGTCATTATTTCATAGATATAGGCTAGTGATGTTTTTAGTATTTTATGGCCTACTAAGACTGGATCTATCACCTGGATCATATTTATAGGAAGCACATAGTCATTACCATGAAATTTATGTGCGATTATAGGGGAGGTTACCTAGCTGTTTGGAGTGGAAACATATATTCCACCCTCTGTTGTTTTATTTTTTCCTTATAACTTGTAGAAACCTACGTCAACATATCAGGATTCACATGATCCAATTGGGGAGAAATTTCCACATACCATGTCAACCATTCCATTAATTTGGTATATCAACCATTGATGGAATGTTGATTGAGCCACCATTTTGCTATGAAGCCAAAGTCTCTCGAGTAGGATTGTGTATGTCGGGTCTTACTAAATAACCTTGAACCTGACTTCGGACTTGAGGTACCTGAATTGGTCCTTAATCTTGATCTTTGTAAGGGTATTTTTATTTCTCTTTTCATACCCTTTAATGGTTATCATTATTAAAGATAAAATTTACATGTTCTATCCCAAATTTTAGAGGTTTTGGACTCATATTAAATTTATGCCCGAACCAATTTCAACAAAATAGCATCAAATTTCAACATTATTAATCTTTCCTCAAACATACAGGGTCTAATATGTCACTGAATAGATTATTCCCAATTGTTCTATGAGAATAATATGGTGGCCTGAAATTATTCTAAATTAGTTTTTTCTTGATAAAACTAAACTATGGTCACTTATTTATCATGTTTTTTTGAGACATTTGATGACTTCAACAAGACACCCAAATATATTTTTTAAAAATAGGGAGCACCTAGGATGAGAGGGTGGATGGTACTTCTTCCAACTAATTTAAAATTTCACAATTATGTAGCAGAACTTCCCATGTGACTACGACCCTAGCCTTGATGGTCATCACAATCTCAAATCACATGGGCCATTCCATAATCCTATTGACCTCTTAGCCTCAATCCAACAACCATGATGCCTCAACCTGGTGATCAACATCATCCCACAAGTCTTGAGCCTTACCCAACCTGAAAACCCATATTTCCTTTGTCCAAGTGGTCAACACCACCTTAATCCTTGGGCCTAGACCATCACATTCCAATAGAACTCAAGAATTCAATTAAAAATATTCAAATAATACAAATTACACACCAAGACTAAACATCCTACGTAGGTCAAAATACCTTAATCTAGCATAGAATAATTCATATAAACTATAACATGACCAACAACATGCCATAACATAAATTTTCCATTTTAAAAACTATCGTTAATTTAATTAGGGTCTCTCTCAGACTACCCTTATGGGTGTATATACTATACAAGCCCAAAAATACACATAATATATAATAAAGATAGGCACCACCTACCTTATACAGGTAGTCACTCGTTAATCTGATATTACCCTCTATCCTAAGCTGAAATGGGAGAAATTGTCATTTTTTATGAAATTCCTAAATATGGGGGAAAAATCATGCATAGATTTTGAATTGTGTACTGTGATATAAATGAAAATATAAAGCTGTTAGAATAAATTTATTATCAAGATAAATCTATGGCCACCAAAGGATCAAGGATGTTAGTATGATTGGAGGATATCCCTCATATTCCCCAAAGAGGGAAAATGAGATTCCTACCAATGCTCATCATATGGGTAAATAAGAAAGGATTCGGAAATAGGGTAAAGAGAGAGGGGGAAAATATTTAATTTTTCTATTTCTAATGACCCTCATGGTTTGGTATCATTTCTTGGCTAATCGTGCACCAACCATGCGATGAACTCTGCCTAAACACCACACGCACATGGGATAGGTGCCCAATTTTATAAACCATGTAGTGAACATGAGAAATACCTGTATTAAAAATTATAGAGGACTCGTATAGACATATTTACCCACATGCAGTTTCTGTCAAACCTTTTCCAATTCCACTGGAGTGTTGCATGGTTACTTTTTGGAGGACACACAGTCTTTCCAAAAAGTGTGCCTTTGTGTGCTCTTTCTTGAAATGGTTTTTATGGGCCTCACCACACCCAAAACCCACCCAATACCCATAGGAACTATCAAGGCCTTAAAAAATGTCTAAAAATAAAGCCACGTGTCAAAAAAAATTCTTGTAATTATGTTCCAATGTTCAAAAAAGAATGTTGGCATGCTCACCAAACTCCAATATTCAAAAAAGATGAGTATTTTTTACCCACTCAAACACTTGGGACATTACAATCTACTCACCTACACATATATCATCCCTATGATATAAAAAATTACACTAAACATATCCATCTCATTTAAATAAACCTAGTCTACTCTCATTATTAAATCATTGGTCAAATCCCCTCATGGTACTCCAACCCGTAGGAGTTACCTACCCGCTCCCTTCCTAACACCAAAAACAAAGAATTTTGGTTGTCCACCAACCATTACAAGAGAAATATATCCTACCATGATTAATTTCCATCATTTCATATCATTGGGTTCTCATATCATGTTAGTTTCATACTTGAAACGGATTAAGCTCAACATATCATTAGATTTCCACCTTATGCCCATGCCACATATGACACCCAGGAGGTCCCGCATCTCATATGATTCCTATAAATATTGCATCTCAACAATTGCCCAAAAATAACCCATATCATATAATCATATTCATTCCCTAAAAATCCTGATTTCTACATACCTCATACATAACCAAAATCACATCGATTCCCATATGCCTATGCACCTCATAGAAAACCTACATCGCAGCAATGCCCATAAAAAGTATCAGTTCCAACACACCTCCTATATATATATATATATATATATATTTATATATATATATCACGCATCATAAATAATACCAACCTACTAACTAGAACCTGGTTATTCAAAAATCAATACATTCACCTAATGCTTCTAAATCCAACCATGAAGAAAAGGAAAACACGGTCACACCCACAGAAAACCTCAACTATAGTTGGATCATTGACTTACTCAATAGAAGCTAAGATAACAACAAGAACCTATCATAAAGCTCAACTACTCAAGGCCTACTCTCCATGAAGAGCTACACTAGTTACTGACCCAGACTCCAATGCTGGGTCTCTTTGTCTTTACTGTACCCTATATGTGTAGCTGAATCCCAGTTACCAGCTACTGCTACCACTCCAAATCCAACCGCTACTCCTTGAGTCTGCCTTGGTCCCTGGATCCTAGAAATCTGAGAAGGATTCCTATAGAACCTATCTAGATGACCCATTTTGTCACATGATCGACACTTTTTTCGGAGCCCACTCACACTGAGTCTGGACATTCCTCGACTACCAACACGGGTAGCACACGATAAAAGACCCACTCCTTGTTGGTCTTCCAAAACCTCTATTCTAAGTACTCAGCTAAGATATATCATGGCCCCACTTGATAATAATTGAATATTAACCAACCATATCACATGATGACATCCCCAAGCTCCTATAATACTAGTCTGTTTGGTTCCCCCCAACTATCAGGGTCTAGTTGACCACCTCTGAAAATGATGTATACCTGAAGATATTTACCATCACCCTGATGACGTTCTGTAAGCCATTCAAAATGAACCACACCTTGGTGATGTCATCATCCACCATAGAATCTAAAAAACAAGACAATTTTGTGATGTTCAGTGCATAATACATGAAATAAGTATCCCCTAGCTAGCAATTCATGACCTCATGGTCTATTTACACCATCATCATCTCTGGAAATATAATATTAAAGATAATAGATTCAAAATACTTTTAATTTGGTCCATATTATATTACCACATGAACATTTACATTTAGTCAATACTTTCCCAGTCCTCTAAGCATTAACATTATTAGCTTCACCCTCTACTGTGTGGGTGTCTCGAGATGGTTGAAATGGTCTAGACCAATTCGATCTAGTTCTCTATTTTTATGGTCCACTCTCACTTCGAAATAATGGTGGGTTGTAAGACATGAACCCATGATTTAGGTATTCCGTTGATGGAATTTCTCACTGAGCTCCCCTTTTGATGCCCTATGGAACCTGAACTAAGCTCACACTGGGCTTCTCATCAAGCCATGTACCAAATACTATCATATCCTATTGATATATTGTATGTACCTAAGCCAATAAATTTGCATGTAGCAACATCACATAATCAACTTGGCCCTCTAGGGCCGCATCCTAAGCACTCTAATGTGACACCAACTTTATTCTCTCTGAATGCTCAACCAAAATCCATCTTGGAGATATGCCACTAAAAACAAATCATGATGGTGGAGAAACCATAATAGTTTTTATATATAAAAATTATAGATAGTGAATATTTTAATAGGTAGTGCTCTCACTACCCTTACACTCCCATGCCACACCCAATCATAATACATCATTCCTCAAGGCAACATACCAACCCGTATCAATGTCATGTATCAGGTATAAATATGTATCATGCCCCCCTACCGACCCACATCAATGTCAGAAATCACATGTAGTCTAAAGATGGTGAATATAATCCCACAAAATAATCTAGACAATAAAATTTGGTTTATATTATTTGATGAAACTTTAAATAACTCACCCCTATCATCGTCTCTTACTACACTCATTTGGTTCAGATGAATAAATAAAATACATATAGAATCACATAAATCAAATATCAATCTCATTAGAAAAGAATTTCTTGGCTAGATAAGTATAATTCCACAAAAAATGGCTATGATAGGAAACACTGTTTAGCTTCATTATGGACACATTCAGCAGCCCAACCCATATGAGTGCATTTTATGTTCCTAGTGGAAATCACAAGAAATCATACATAATAGGATACTATGTTCCTATCATGATTCTCTAACAAACTTCCCTTTTCATACTAGGCTAATAGTCAAAATATATATAATCGATAACCATCACAACCATGTGAACCACTCGAGGTGGAAAACAAATCAACTATAAAATCATATAGTGTAACATCATTTTCCCTCCCCTGTAAACATGGTATTTACCCCATGGTTGGGGCTCCAGGAACCCAAATACAAGATCTATACCCAGTTCCAACTACAACTGTTCCTCTAGTCTACTATATCCCAAATAGTAAGACCAAATAGGAAAATAAAACTCATTTTATAAGATTTGTAGCACCAATCTCCAGATTCCTATTTCAATGGTTCTCTGGGTGGGTTGACATGTTTACCTTAGACATGCCTCCCTATGCTCCAAATGTTTCTGACTAGCAGTGAGGGTCTGAGAGGTGATAGAGGGGATACAATACCCTCAGGTGGTAATAATAATAATTATATATATACATAAGTGGAATAATGTCAATAAACTCAGTGGAAGAATCACATGAAATACAGTTGGAGCATGATCAATAGATACAATAATAAATAAAAAAGCCCAAACGAATACCATTTCAATATAATAAACATGTGAAGTCATAAAAATAAAATAAACATTAGGTTCCTTTATGTCCAACAATATTAGTAAAAACATATATAAATCATGTTGAACTCAAAATAAAAATCTAGATGATGTAGAAGTACCAACATGGTCCACTTCTATCCATCCCATTTTAAAGGTTCAACTCGATCACTAAGGTCATTCTACCATGCCTGAATCCTTACTAGATATCAGAATCATAAATTCTACACTCTTCTCATGGGGACTATGTAGTGATTAAGAATAAATATCATTAGTAAACCACCAATGTGTGTTTGTCTTAAATCCTTAATTCTATAGGTGTAGGCTAATAATAATAAAAATGTAGCACATGATCATTTAATAAATTACATACTTCCCTTGTACTTAGTAGCCACAAGGAAGCATGTGCCTTTTTCAGGCAATGTTGGAATAAGTCTCAATATATACACCCAAATATATATATATATATATAATACAACATGTGTAATCATATATATAATTTTAGTATTGAGGATCCTTGGATTAGCACCCAAGGAATATCCTAATGAAAATTAATACCATGTGAACCCTCAGGTTCCACCAATAATCATTTATTGGGCACCACATTCCACATATGAAATAACTAGTATCTACAAATCGTGCTCAATCAGTATGATCCAGGTCCCACAGATCCCTAGTCAAAGACTCCCCATAGTCTCTGAGTCCAATGTCCTAACGCACGATATTATCCATACTCTCATAAATAATCAACATCATCTCAGTAGATAATGTCCCAAGGTTATAACGACCCATACTTTACATACATTGTTAATACTTCAAAATTGAAGCACACTTATTACAACATATGACAAAACCACAAAGGACCGTATAGGTATAGTGTCTTTAGAAACTGGGAAACATAAACAACTGGTTCATAAATCTTCTACAGTGTCTCCCATTTATTTCATCATATCTAGGGTCCCTTTTAGCATATTCTACTTAATATCCATCTTCCTGACCTGGGGAAAAGAAAACATAAAAGGGTGAGCTCAAATGCTCAGCAAGGGCAAATAAAAAAAATAAAAATCATATCATATCTTTTTGAAAATCAAAACCTGCAAAAGAGATCATAATATCTTATCATGGAATAAATCATAAAAGTGAAAATGAGATCCCCATAATCATAACATAAGACTTGAAACTTTGTGGCATGCACACATAATCATGGAAAATAATTTCTTGTTAGTCATGACTCATTGCCAAGACTATCTTAGTGGACAAAGTCCCTTTCTGAACCGAGTTCACTCCTCGTTTCAGTCCTGTATCACTGAACCGAAATAACCTTCCGTTCCAGCCATGTCTATCTCATGAGATATAAAATCTTTACCCAATGCATTGGAGGGAGATATAGGTCCCACCCATCTTATAATGAATCCTTTCTTATGTGTGCCACATAATCATAAACCATACATCATAGCGTAACCCATGTAATAAAAATGGGATTCTTAAACAACATGACATCATAAAACAATTCATATAAGATAAAGGAATTCATAAAAATAATTCCATCACAACATGATCAAATAAATTTAATAATAGGGATAAAAACAGAACCCTTTATTATCTTAGATGGAAAATAATTTTGATAAAACACTTGAACTCCATTCTTGAGGAAAATATCCTTTCTTCTTCAAAAACATTTTTCCTTTCATAACATGTCATACAACTTTAAAATAAAATAATTTGATTAAAAATAAACTTGAAAACTTGTAAAGGAAGCTCCTTGGAAATAATGTTTTAAAAATCCATTCATGCCGTATAAGTTAAAAAAACATTCTTCGTACTTTTGTCGGAAAAGTCAAAAATCACCTCGTACGACAAAAGATTCCTTTCATAGATATTACTAAAAACTCACCGTAGGGTAAAAATGGATTTAAACAATTGTAGGTGGATGGAAATAATATTACATATTGATGAAACATGGATGTGGATGATAAAATACAACCCAGTAAATACTTACGAATAAACAATCTCGGATAAAAATGAGATTGTGATATTTTCCCTTACCTTAGGTCCGATTTGCTTTGTTCGTGTCCGAATCTTCTGTATAATGGTTTAAATAATGTTATTGACTTATTCCAGAATCATACATATTGATATGATATCATATATGGTCATATTATTAGCTTCTTGTTAGTAATATTTCATTGTTACTTGTTACTCGGGTCTTTATAACTTTTTGTTCTTATGCGTGTTTTGTCGAATAAATTCTTATTCTTATCTTTAGGTTATAGATAATTCATTTACAGAATGTTATTAGTGTAGTATATACCATATTCATTCATTCAATTCATTTATATAATCATTATGAAATGAAGATCATGTAGAACGAGTCGCATCACATCGTGGAGACGGTATTCCGTACGTACGCACGAGTGATGATATCGTTCCTATGATCGTGGAATTGTATTGGAGTATATATATATATATTATTTCAGTATCAATATTACTTCATAATAATAATATATAGTTACTCATTACACCATTATACCCATCCTTGTAAGGTGATGGTGGAAAATAGATTACACCACGGCGTGGAGACGGTATTCCGTACGTACGCACACGCGGTGATTTCATTTTTTCCGTAGGATGGATAGAAGGTGAATTAGGGTTGTTTCATATTTATAATAACATATCAGTATGTAAGTAATACTGATGTTATTACTTTATCATGAAACAACTAAAGGAGAAGAAGTTGAAGAAGAAAGAAATTGAAAAGATCGGTAATGGATATTACCTCTTCTTTGGAACGCTGCTTTGAATCCTCCACTTAAGGAACTAAGATTGGTCTTTGGAGAATACCGGGACCTCTAGGATTATTCTAGGGAAGTGGAGAGGAGAAAATGGCAGGGGTTGGCCGAGCATGACTGCTCAAATTGGTGTGAGGAGGAGGGGGAGGAGGTGCCCTTTTATAAGGGAGGAGAGGGGCACCTTAGGAATATCTCAAAATATTATTTTATATTAAAGTCAAAATCGGTTTATAATGGTTCCAAAGGGTCTTATTTCGAATCTAAAGTGGGGATGGATCGAAATCCTATCAACAAATAGGATTTAGACAAGTTTAGGGTATTATTTTAACCTTATCAATTAGATTTACCTCTAAGTTAATTAATTTAACTTTTACCGTGTCTTTTTGTTTTCTTTCACTATATGGTTAATACACTTACTATAACATGCCAAACGAACCCCAAATTGTTTATTATTAATATATATATCCTTATCTAAGTCATTTGGCCTAACCTTAGATTTTTAGGAATAAAATAACAATTAGTAATATAATATTTTATTTATAAACTATTTTGTGTCAATTTTGACACTATTTGATATATGATTTTTGTGAAAGTCATAACAGAATTATATGTTCGAACCAAGTTGATTAAATCAACACTAATATATCATAGTAACCTAGAAAATTATTGTAATTCATAAAAAGTCTTAAATTACATTTATTTTGGTATTTATAGTATCAATTATGTCAATATTTCATTAATAAGATAATTACTGCATCATCTTTGTGTCATAAATAAATTAAATTATTTGATGTCTAAAAATTACAAATAAAATACCATCATGTAGGAAATCTATTTAGCTTTCTAATGAATATTTACAATTGAATTTATCTTATGTATAACCCCATATTAAAAATGATTTACTTATTAAACTTTGATTTTAACTATTTTAACCCTTCTTTAAATAAATTAATAATAAATGTCCTAATCTAATCCAAGTGGGCCTAAATGGTCATATTTTATTCCTAAGTTTGTTTTTGGTCTAATTACACTTGTCCAATAGAATTAGGACATGTGTTAGGGTAATATTAATATCATATTTACCCTTAGTTACCCTATTTACTATTAACCGCGGTAAAAAAAAGTAAAAAGTTACTATTCACCAAAAAATTATTTTTATCTCATTGAACCACATTTTACTTACTGATATCAACCGTGTCTGTCGGATTTTTGAAATTCCATTCACAGAAGCGGTAAAATGAAGTTTTATGCAAAATTCAGTTTTTAACCTACCACTTAGTGGTTTCACTATTCATCAAAAATTGAAAGTTTTCAGAAAAATACCAAAATTTCACCCTAGGCTAATTTCGATATTCTGAGTCCAAAAATGTAGTCCATTTTGAAAAATAAAATTTATAAAATTTCAAAAAGTGGTTATTACTATTCATAACGGCTAGTTTTAATAGCATATTGTTGTTTAGTGAAACTCGATATTGCGTACGACGCAAGCTATCGAGGAAGGTCGCGATTGCGTGTAAAGCAAGCCAAGCAAGTGTTGTGTAGAAAAAGATTCCGTTGATGAGTTATATAACATAAAAGTCTCGGGTGTTACATTCTACCCCCCTTAAAAAGAATTTCGCCCTCGAAATTCATCACTTTGCAACAAACAGATGAGGATACTTCTCCCTCATCAGATCCTCAAGCTCCCATGTAGCTTCTTCAAGTTGGTGGTTCCTCCATAAAACTTTCACCAAGCGAGTGGTCTTGTTTCGTAGGACTTTTTCGCTACGATCCAGAATCTCTATCGGCTGTTCTTCATACGAAAGATCTTGCTCCAGCGGTACAACTTCTGAGCTGAGTACATGTGAAGGATCTGGTATGTACTTTCTCAGGAGAGATACATGGAACACATCGTGAACTTGAGAGAGATTCGGTGGAAGCGCCAATCGGTAAGCTACCTTCCCAACACGATCTAGTTTTTCGAAAGGACCGATATATCTAGGGCTCAACTTCCCCTTCTTTCCAAATCTCATAACCCTCTTCTAGGGAGATATTCGTAAGAACACTTTATCACCCACTTCAAACTCTAGGTCTTTTCTTCGGTTGTCGGCATAACTTTTCTGTCGACTCTGAGCTGCTCTTATGTGTTGTTGAATAGATCTGACCTTTTCTGCCATTTCATCAACGAGATCAGGTCCTAATAGCTTTCTTTCCCCAACTTCATCCCAACAAGTTGGAGTCCTGCATTTCTTTCCATAGAGAGCTTCATAAGGAGCCATCTGAATACTGGAGAGAAATCTATTATTATAAGAAAATTCCACCAAAGGTAGGTGTTGATCCCAACCTCCTTTGAAATCCATAGAGCAAGCTCTCAACATATCTTCTAGGGTTTGAATTGTTCTCTCAGACTGACCATCTGTCTGGGGATGATAAGCAGTGCTGAAACTCAACTCTGTATCCAGAGTATGCTGAAGACTTCGCCAGAACTTCGAGGTAAATCTCGGATCCCGATCAGATATAATAGAAAGTGGTACTCCATGCAATCTTACCACTTCCTTTACATATATCCTGGCAAGCTGATCTAGAGAGAAATCCTCTCTAATAGCAATGAAGTGTGCAGACTTTGTAAGACGATCAACTATGACCCAGATAGCATTATTGCCTTTGGATGTTTTAGGAAGTCCTGTGACAAAGTCCATAGTGATGTTTTCCCATTTCCATTTGGGTATGGGTAATGGTTGTAACATCCCCATAGACTTCTGTCTCTCAGCTTTAACTTGTTGACAAACCAAGCATCGAGAGACATATTCAGCAACATCTCTTTTCATGCCATCCCACCAGAAGTACTATTTCAGGTCCCTATACGTCTTCATGCTTCTAGGATGAATAGAGAATGAAGAACTATGAGCCTCATCCAGCAGCTCCTTCTTTAATTCGGGGGATGGGAGGAACACAAACCCGATTCCTGAACTTTATTATCCCATCACAATCAAGGTTGAATTCTGGAACATTTCTCACCTTCTTTTGTAACTCGACATCTTCTTTCTGTGCCTCTTTAATCTTCACATGTATAGATGGTTGAACATTCATTTGACAAAGATAAGATTTTTCCCCTTCCATTATAATTCCAAGATCCATCCTTTGTAAATCCATAAATATTGGTTCTTTTGTGATCCTCATCATGGATAAACTAGCATGGTCTTGTCGACTTAATGCATCTGCCACCTTGTTTGATTTCCCAGGGTGGTAATGGATTGAGCAGTCATAATCCTTAATCAGCTCCAACCATCTTCTTTGACACATATTCAACTCCTTTTGTGTGAAAATATACTTTAAACTTTTATGATCAGTATAAATATCACACCTTTCACCATAAAGGTAATGCCTCCAAATCTTTAATGCAAATATTACCGCAGCTAACTCCAAATCATGTGTTGGGTAATTTTGCTCATGGATTTTCAACTGTCATGAGGCATAAGCTATCACCATATCATTTTGCATAAGAACACACCCCAATCCCTTCTTGGATGCATCACTGTAGATCTCAAACCATTCTCCACTACAAGGCAGTGTGAGCACAGGTGCACTGGATAACCTTCTTTTCAACTCCTTGAAATTCTCTTCACATTCCTCTGTCCAGACAAACTTAACTCCCTTTCGAGTCAACTTGGTGATTGGATTAGATAATCGTGAAAAATATTTTACAAAACGCCGATAATATCCAGCCAAACCAAGAAAACTTCGGATCTCAGTTACTGTTGTTGGTCTTGACCATCTTTCGATAACTTCTGTTTTTGCTGGATCCACAGATATCCCCTCTTTTGAGATTATATGACCCAAAAATGCAACTTTTTGAAGCCAAAATTCACACTTGGTAAATTTGGCATAAAGCTTCTCCTTTCTCAGGGTCTTCAATATAATTCTCAAGTGATCTTCATGCTCTTCCTTGCTCTTTGAATAGACAAGAATATCGTTTATAAAGACTACCACAAATTGATCAAGATAGTCTCTAAAGACTCTATTCATTAGATCCATGAAGATAGCAGGGGCATTAGTAAGACCAAATGGCATCACTATAAATTCATAGTGTCCATACCTTGTACGGAAAGCCGTCTTTGGTATATCCTCCCTTTTGACCCTTAATTGATGATACCCTGAACGAAGATCAATCTTGGAAAAGTATTGAGCTCCGCGTAGTTGGTCAAATAAGTCATCAATGCGTGGGAGAGGATATTTGTTCTTGATAGTGATCTTGTTAAGTTCTCGATAATCAATGCAGAGTCTCATTGATCCATCTTTCTTCTTAACAAATAGAACAGGTGCTCACCAAGGTGACGCACTAGGGCATATGAATCCCTTATCAAGATTCTCTTGGAGTTGCTTCTTCAATTCCTGCAACTCAATTGGGGCCATTCTATAATGTGTCTTTGAAATAGGCAAAGAACCCGGTACGAGTTCTATTGAAAACTCAACTTCACGATTTGGTGGAAGACCTGGTAATTCTTCTGGAAAGACAACATCAAACTCCCGTACAATGGGAATATTCTTAATCGTGAGTTTCTCACCAACCATTTGAGATAAATAACCTTCATTTAGTGGAATCAATACCCATAAGATGGAAGAAATTTCCACTGGAAGGTTATGTTCATCCTTGCATTGGTATACGATCGTAGATTGATCTGGAATATGAAATGTGACTTCCCTTCTTTGGCAATTGATATGAGATCCATGTAGAGAAATCCAATCCATGCCAAGAATCACATCAAATTCCACTAAAGGAAGTATCACAAGATTTGCAGGAAGCACATTCCCACAAACATCGATCGGAGAAGAATTATAAACTTTTGATGCGATTGATGTGCCATTAGGTGTTGTCACAGCTAACTCAACATCTAATTGTTGAGGTAATACGGTGATACCCTTAGAAAAGTCTTCAGAAATAAAAGAGTGGGTGGATCCAGAATCAAATAAAACATTTGCTACTTTAGAGTGGATGGTAAGTGTACCTTTCACCACATCGTTATCGTACTCCACATCGCTGATAGAAATTGCATGTGACTTTCCTTTGTCTTTAGCCTTAAGAGTTTGTTGACGTCGACCATCATCATCAACCCTTGGATTTGGGCATTGATTGGCATAATGCCCCATCTCCTTGCACTTGAAACATTGAAGTGTAGTAGGTTCATTCTGTGTATCCCTTCCTTTGTTTGCATCATTAGACATCTTCTTCCCATTATCACGGCATTCAAATGCCCGATGACCTTCCTTTCCACATTTAAAACATTTACTTGTCCCTTTAAGACAACTCCCTCCATGTTTCTTTCCACACTTTGAGCATAAGGAAAAGCTCATCTTCTTTTCCGTGTGCTCTTTAGATTTTTCTTTGAATTCCATCTTCCACTTCTTATCAAACCCATGTGACTGATGGGTTACTCCAATCTCCATCTCAACTTTGAGAGCACATCGAACGATTTCCTCGTAGCTATTAAAGTCCCTTATGGCTAACTCCCTTCGAAGACTTGGTTTTAAGCCACTAAAGAATCGATCGATCTTACTCTCAGGTTGGATAATAATACCAGAAGCGTACCTTGCAAGTCTTGTAAAATTTGCTTCATAAGTACCAACAGATTCCTCATCCCTTTGCTTCAGTTCAAGAAACTCTTTCTCCATCTTTGTTCGGAGAATACGAGGGAAGTACTTATTGATAAATAAGTTCTTGAACTCGTCCCATTCCATAGGCTCAATTTCATCCCTTTGCCTCGTATTCTTAACAAGATTCCACCATTGATCCGCATCTCCTTCCAAACGATACACTGCTAGGATGACTTTATCATGCCCAGAACATTGAAGAACTGAAAATATCTTTTCAGTAGTACTAATCCATTGTTCAGCAACTAATGGATCAGTAGACCCGCTGAAAGAAGGTGGACGCTGCCTCATGAAGGATTCAACAGAATGTTGCTCCCTCCTTTGCTCGTTTGGAAATCCTGCATGATTCATAGCTTGAGAAAGTTGTGTGAGCATGGCTACATGATTTTGCATTCCAGCTCCCATATCGTTTGGTTGCTCAGGGGGACAATCATTGCATTGCCCATCGCATTCCGCATTAACACGGTTCCTTCAGGTTCCAGCCATTGACTAAAACCAAGAAGAATAGTGTGAGCAACACTAATTATAATAGGAAAACCACATAATTCAAGAATAAAATTTTCATGATTATGGTCTTATCCTAGGTTATTCATGGCCATTTCTAAGATTGTGTTCTATGCTTAGACTTATCCTTAGGGTTCTTACTAAGGATTTCACATCCTAGTTTCCAAAGGTTGACTATACCTTTCCTCTGATACCAACTATAACGACCCATACTTTACATACATTGTTAATACTTCAAAATTGAAGCACACTTATTACAACATATGACAAAACCACAAAGGACCGTATAGGTATAGTGTCTTTAGAAAATGGGAAACATAAACAACTGGTTCATAAATCTTCTACAGTGTCTCCCATTTATTTCATCATATCTAGGGTCCCTTTTAGCATATTCTACTTAATATCCATCTTCCTGACCTGGGGAAAAGAAAACATAAAAGGGTGAGCTCAAATGCTCAGCAAGGGCAAATAAAAAAAATAAAAATCATATCATATCTTTTTGAAAATCAAAACCTGCAAAAGAGATCATAATATCTTATCATGGAATAAATCATAAAAGTGAAAATGAGATCCCCATAATCATAACATAAGACTTGAAACTTTGTGGCATGCACACATAATCATGGAAAATAATTTCTTGTTAGTCATGACTCATTGCAAAGACTATCTTAGTGGACAAAGTCCCTTTCTGAACCGAGTTCACTCCTCGTTTCAGTCCTGTATCACTGAACCGAAATAACCTTCCGTTCCAGCCATGTCTATCTCATGAGATATAAAATCTTTACCCAATGCATTGGAGGGAGATATAGGTCCCACCCATCTTATAATGAATCCTTTCTTATGTGTGCCACATAATCATAAACCATACATCATAGCGTAACCCATGTAATAAAAATGGGATTCTTAAACAACATGACATCATAAAACAATTCATATAAGATAAAGGAATTCATAAAAATAATTCCATCACAACATGATCAAATCAATTTAATAATAGGGATAAAAACAGAACCCTTTATTATCTTAGATGGAAAATAATTTTGATAAAACACTTGAACTCCATTCTTGAGGAAAATATCATTTCTTCTTCAAAAACATTTTTCCTTTAATAACATGTCATACAACTTTAAAATAAAAGAAGTTGATTAAAAATAAACTTGAAAACTTGTAAAGGAAGCTCCTTGGAAATAATGTTTTAAAAATCCATTCATGCCGTATAAGTTAAAAAAAACATTCTTCGTACTTTTGTCGGAAAAGTCAAAAAGTACCTCGTACGACAAAAGATTCCTTTCATAGATATTACTAAAAACTCGCCGAAGGGTAAAAATGGATTTAAACAATTGTAGGTGGATGGAAATAATATTACATATTGATGAAACATGGATGTGGATGATAAAATACACCCCAGTAAATACTTACGAATAAACAATCTCGGATAAAAATGAGATTGTGATATTTTCCCTTACCTTAGGTCCGATTTGCTTTGTTCGTGTCCGAATCTCCGGTATAATGGTTTAAATAATGTTATTGACTTATTCTAGAATCATACATATTGATATGATATCATATATGGTCATATTATTAGCTTCTTGTTAGTAATATTTCATTGTTACTTGTTACTTGGGTCTTTATAACTTTTTGTTCTTATGCGTGTTTTGTCGAATAAATTCTTATTTTTATCTTTAGGTTATAGATAATTCATTTACATAATGGTATTAGTGTAGTATATACCATATTCATTCATTCAATTCATTTATATAATCATTATGAAATGAAGATCATGTAGAACGAGTCGCATCACATCGTGGAGACGGTATTCCGTACGTACGCACGATTGATGATATCGTTCCTATGATCGTGGAATTGTATTGGAGTATATATATATATATTATTTCAGTATCAATATTACTTCATAATAATCATATATAGTTACTCATTACACCATTATACCCATCCTTGTAAGGTGATGGTGGAAAATAGATTACACCATGGCGTGGAGACGGTATTCCGTACGTACGCACGCGCGGTGATTTCATTTTTTCCGTAGGATGGATAGAAGGTGAATTAGGGTTGTTTCATATTTATAATAACATATCAGTATGTAAGTAATACTGATGTTATTACTTTATCATGAAACAACTAAAGGAGAAGAAGTTGAAGAAGAAAGAAATTGAAAAGATCGGTAATGGATATTACCTCTTCTTTAAAACGCTGCTTTGAATCCTCCACTTAAGGAACTAAGATTGGTCTTTGGAGACGACCAGGACCTCTAGGATTATTCTATGGAAGTGGAGAGGAGAAAATGGCAGGGGTTGGCCGAGCTTGAGTGCTCAAATTGGTGTGAGGAGGAGGGGGAGGAGGTGCCCTTTTATAAGGTAGGAGAGGGGTACCTTAGGAATATCTCAAAATATTATTTTATATTAAAGTAAAAATCGGTTTATAATGGTTCCAAAGGGTCTTATTTCGAAGCTAATGTGGGTATGGGTCGAAATCCTATCAACCAATAGGATTTAGACAAGTTTAGGGTATTATTTTAACCTTATCAATTAGATTTAACTCTAAGTTAATTAATTTAACTTTTACCGTGTCTTTTTGTTTTCTTTCACTATATGGTTAATACACTTACTATAACATGCCAAACTAACCCCAAATTGTTTATTATTAATATATATATCCTTATCTAAGTCATTTGGCCGAACCTTAGATTTTTAGGAATAAAATAACAATTAGTAATATAATATTTGATTTAAAAACTATTTTGTGTCAATTTTGACACTATTTGATATATGATTTTTGTGAAAGTCATAACAGAATTATATGTTCGAAACAAGTTGATTACATCAACAATAATATATCATAGTAACCTAGAAAATTAGTGGAATTCATAAAAAGTCTTAAATTACATTTATTTTGGTATTTATATTATCAATTATGTCAATATTTCATTAATAAGATAATTACTGCATCATCTTTGTGTCATAAATAAATTAAATTATTTGATGTCTAAAAATTACAAATAAAATACCATCATGTAGGAAATATTGTTAGCTTTCTAATGAATATTTACAATTTAATTTATCTTATGTATAACCCCATATTAAAAATGATTTACTTATTAAACTTTGATTTTAACTATTTTTACCCTTCTTTAAATAAATTAATAATAAATGTCCTAATCTAATCCAAGTGGGCCTAAATGGTCATATTTTATTCCTAAGTCTGTTTTTGGTCGAATTACACTTGTCCAATAGAATTAGGACATGTGTTAGGGTAATATTAATATCATATTTACCCTTAGTTACCCTTTTTACTATTAACCGCGGTAAAAAAAAGTAAAAAGTTACTATTCACCAAAAAATTATTTTTATCTCATTGAACCACATTTTACTTACTGATATCAACCGTGTCTGTCGGATTTTTGAAATTCCATTCACAGAAGCGGTAAAATTATGTTTTATGCAAAATTCAGTTTTTAACCTACCACTTAGTGGTTTCACTATTCATCAAAAATTGAAAGTTTTCAGAAAAATACCAAAATTTCACCCTAGGCTAATTTCGATATTCTGAGTCCAAAAATGAAGTCCATTTTGAAAAATAAAATTTATAAAATTTCAAAAAGTGGTTATTACTATTCATAACGGCTAGTTTTAATAGCATATTGTTGTTTAGTGAAACTCGATATTGCGTACGACGCAAGCTATCGAGGAAGGTCGCGATTGCGTGTAAAGCAAGCCAAGCAAGTGTTGTGTAGAAAAAGATTCCTTTGATGAGTTATATAACATAAAAGTCTCGGGTGTTACAAAGGTATGGTGATATCCATCCTCCAAAAATCATGTCACCATATCCTCAAGTATCATGGTTATCCTCATCCCCCAACTGATGGTCTCAACACCATCAACCGATCGTCCAACACCATCCATGTGGCTTTCTATGGTGATCAAACCCAATATCTTTTATGATCAACACCATCACCTTAGACACATAATTTAGAGGGGCATCAACCAACAATCAGTTTTCAACAACACTTAAATCTGATTCCTATCTATGTTAACATTCCTCAAATGGTGCATCATACAATAAATGATGAGTGGAAATCACTAAACAACCCAGGACACATCATGCAGAACCTCATGCCCCTCGTGACCATGTCACAAGTCATGATGGTCATCACCTTATAAAATAAAATGGTCCATGTCCTTATCCTGATGACCTCATTGCCTCAATCTAATGACCTTGTCACCTCAAATTGGTGATTAACATCACCCTATATGTTTTGATTCATTTCCATCCTGAAAAATAATGTCTCCTCAGTCTAGTTGGTTAACACAACTAAAATCATTGGGCCTTTAATGTCATGATACATGGAGCTCTTGAATTGAACTTAAATAATTCAAATTATTAAAATTTTAATCATGGATTAAACTACTAAATTTAGTCAAAATCCCTTAAAAATGGCATAATTTATATGAACTGTGGAATATAGAACGGTATCCCCTAACTTTTTCAGTTTAAAAAAACATTAATTAAATTATGGTCTCTTTTATATTATAGTCACAACCTTATATATATATATATCACCCATAAAACATTTAAAAAATAATGAATAAATCTATGAATCACCTACCTTATACTTTGAGGTTTGTACCCATATAATATTGGCCTCTAATCAAGCCTAAAGGAGAGAAATTAGCATTTTGTATAAACCCCCTAAAATAGAGAATAAGAGCGCACATGTCTATAAAAATACATATGGTGAGGTAATCAATGAGATTAATATATCAAATTAATGGTCTTACCAATATGAACCCATATCCACTAACTGATCATTGATATTTTTTCTAATTAGAGGAGATCATTTAAATTCACCAAGGAGGTCAAAGGAGAGCCCCCCACTACTGTTCATGTGAGTGAAGAAAAAAAAGAGGAAATATGGAAAATGTAGTGAGGGGAAAGATGTAATTTCCCTCTTTTTAATGACCCACATGGTTTGGCCACATAGTTTAGCTAAATATAAACCAATCATGTGGTTCCCTCTTACTAAACACCACACAGTCACACTAGATAGGTGAACTATTTTTAAAACCGTGCACAGACAGTATGAAATACCTCTCTTAAAAATTACAGAGGTATCACATGGCCATGCACCCCCCACATGAATGGATTTGAAAACAATATCCAATTCCATTTTAGGGTCACACCGTTACTCTTGGGAGGCCACACGGTTTGTCCAAACTATGATCTTATGTCTTATTATTCCTAAAATGGTGTTTTCAGTCCCTAATGTATCCAAAACTCACCCAAATCCAATATTCATTTTTCAGGGATTAAAACCCATCTAAAAATAATGAATTAGGTCATAAAACTCTAATAATTATGTTCTAATGATCAAAAACAAATTTCACCCGCTCACCAAACTCAAAACATCAAAGAAGATGGAGAATTTTAACACACTCAAAATCTTGGGATGTTACACATGAACTATTCCCATCATCCACATATGTGGGTTTTAATTTTTCCCTCATACATAGAGTGGTATCTTCTAGGTGATTTTATTCATGAAATTTCTAAATATGTATGGGAATTTCATTAGGATCAATGGTGTCTATAGATCGTCCTATTAGTTCTAAACATAGGGTTCCAACAACAGGTCATATGGTTGTAGAATGATTAGTGAGTACATTTGACACTTCTATATTGTGATAAAGTTAAAGGTTCTCTCATTTTCCAGTTTTTTTAAAATTTTGAGGATTATGGTCATCATTTTTATCGCAATAGAGTTTAATTGACAATGGAATTGATAGAAAAGAACTTGAAAACCAATTATGGCCCCTTTTAAAAGGATTTTATTCCAAATGAATTTTTGTCCTGCTAGTGTCTGCATAAATAATCTCAATTTTTTACCTCTTTCTAGAATCAAGGGTCCATTATAGTGCCACATCTAAACATGAAGTGCATGAGATTTTTCTCTATATCCCTCATTCCATCGAATGTAGAAAATTGTGGATTATAGAAATTGGGCATGGTAGAGTGTTATCCACCCATTTGGTGTATGAATTACTTTTGATTTGTTTATGGGAACATCCATTGTCTGTGGCATACATCTAATAAAATATAGACTCGATAGTGTTGAGTAGTTATTGGGTTACCATTTTTTGAACTACCACTTTATTTGTGTAAGTCGAAAAATATTAATGTGATCTCCCTACATTAATTGCCTAATAATTTCTAATTTTTGAGTGGACCAGATTATCATCTCAATATACAGAATTTTGTCTCTATAATAGAGATAATTTATAATCTTCCTCAATTTTTTTTTTTTATATATTACATTTTTTTAGATCTATTGCCAGCTCTATTCTTAGATTCTATCCCTCCATGAAGATTATCTCATAACAAATGGATTGGAAGAGAGGTATTTTATTTCTCCAAAAGTCAATTATTTATTGGAATACTTCTCTTGAAAATTCCTCATTTATTCATCTAAGGTTGTAGTTCTCTGAAGATTATTTGGGTTGTTTCTAGAAAAGTTATGATTTTTTTAACATACATTTTTTATGAATGTTTCTTTAATATTGGAACAGAACATTTGATCGATGTTGAGAAAGTTGTTGTTATGAAGATGTTCGAGAAGAAGTTAATTCGGATGTATGTCAAGAAAATTATAGAAAAAAGCTAGATGATTCTAGGAAGATCTTAATGTTTTTAACCATGTGAAACTTTCTCGATTAAAGATATTGTGAATAACTATTGTACTATTTGTGTGGAGAAAATGGAAGAGATCAAATCTAATTACAGACATAGAATCTTCATAGAAAGACTATTCAGACTTATTTTTATGTTTGTTGAAATAATTAGAAAATGGTGATGAAATAATGAAGGCAACAAAAGTTAGAGTGTTATGAACTTTATATGACAAACATTCCAAATGGTGTTAATATAATGAAAACTAGCATTATAATTTTTTTGATCAGATGAAGAAAAGATGTTTGTTGTGGAAGTGAATATAAGATTTGTTAAGTTCCATAAATACTTTAATGGGTGTATAGAATATCAGTTTCAAGACAAACATCATGGAAAAAATTATGTTAAGAAGGTTTGTTGAATGTCTTGAGTTGTTGATGTTTGAAAAAGTGGAGGAAGCAAAAACCTTTCATTAGATAAACAAATTCATAATTTTTTTAATATATATTTCATGATGAATAATCTATAAACAATTTTTTCATATTGAAATCAAATGAACCTAAACATATAATCTTCCAAATATGATTCACCATTTTAACATTGGGTTAACAGTTTACGTATTTCCATCAGATGTACAAAATACTAATCATTTGACAACATATGTGTTATAAATATGAATGTTTTGTTTTTTATGCTTGTATAGTTTTATAAAATGAAGAAGTATCTATTACATGGAAATATAATTAAATGGTTGAAGAGTTCAGAGTATGAAGTTAGAGTTTTTTGAGTCAATTAGGTTGCATGTATCTAATTTCTTAAGAAGTGGCAACAATGTAGTCAACTCTCATCAAATGAATCTATAGTTAGTGGACTACATTTTTAAACGAAGATTGATATATAGATTTTATATAGTAATGTGGGATTAATAAATATCATTTTAAGAAAAATCATGTAACCCATTAGCCAAACATATGTATAAACCAATATAAAAAGGATACAAAATATCATCCAATACTGATATCTTCATATTGGGATGATCCTTTATCTCAATTGGTTTATTCATTCAATTTTTTTTGTAAAAAACTATGATTAATAATTTTTGAAATAGAATTAAATCATTAGAAAATTCATGAATCATGAATTATATTTGAGAAAACTCTGGAATACATTTTAACGATTTAGTGTATTCATTTTGGGTAGGAAAATGAAAATTGTCTCTCTCCCTATCCACTTATCTTTCACCTATAAATAAGAGGAAAAAAGTGCCCCATTACTTTAAATTATTCAGAAATTTGAAAAATCAAAAATAATTCATAAGATAAATTAGAAGTGAGTTCCCAACCAAATATTAGATTCATGTAGAAAAAAGTATCAGATAGATAAATTTTTTAACAGAGCATCGAAGATAATTTTTGGTAAGAGAAATCAGATATAAGGAATCAAGTAGATTTTACATGAAGTGGTTTGGGACATATTAATTTTGTTAAATAAAAAAGAACACATGTTATAAAATTTTATCACTTGGTTAGGCTTAGTAGAAGAGAATTCATCGAAAGAAGAATGGGTACATAGAAGGGATCAATTAGATAGACTATCCAGATTAAAATTTTTGAAATAGAAATTACAAAAAATTTATATATTCTATTTTGTCCAAGGTTTTGTAATTAAAACATTTTAAATTGAATTGTGTCAATATAATCATAACTATTAGGAGATATAAATTGTTAAAAAAGAGTTGGATCAATGGTGTGTTAACTTATTTATAATAGTGAATTTCTATGGAAATATTGGAGTATCAATGGAAAGGATTCACGTTCTCACAGTGTGTCCAAGCATTATAACTGTTGTGTTCCTTGTTTTCTTTCTCATATTTATATACTTGTAATATCATTATAATATTGATAAATAAGATGTATATAATTATTTTAAGTGGTTAAATTTTATAAAGTTGGAATTATGTAAAATAAAACCATGGATTAATCCCCCATAATAATGGTTTAGTGTTCCTAAGGAACATCAATTGTTATCAGTGTAAAGGTTCCCCTATTAAATCCTTACCATGAAGAATCTCAATTTATTCAAGGGTAGTGGTATTCCTAACTTCGATGAAAAAATTATTACGGATGGAAAAATATAATGATTCCCTATCATTTTTCATATTTCATGGAGGTCTTAGATTCAACAACAATTTAATTTTTTCCCATTGAGATAAATGATCCCATGAATTTAGATGACATTTGAGAATTTTAGTACAATGAAAAAACTATAAATTCTCTTCTTAAGTCTCTATAATAATTTTTTATGAAGGTGATGGTTATTAAATCAGCTATGTAAATTTGGAATGTATAAAATTAATCTTCAAGGGAAACATAAAAGTAAAGGAATCAAAGTTATAAATCTGGAGAAGAATGTTTGAAGATATACGGTAGAGATATGGAGAAAGTATTAATTAATATTTCACTAGAGTAAATGAAGTCAACTGAAAAATAATAGGATTTAGGGATATCATAGAATATAAAATAATTTTCAAGACAATCATGAGAATCATCATTGATTGTTTTGAATCCAAAATATCATATTTAGTATAAATATTTTATTTAACACTTTTCAAATTTTATAACATTATTTTATCTTATGTGATGAGAAAATCTCAAGCATTCAGAAATAAGATCAATTATGAAATGGATTTTTCATAGATGAGAATGTTCAAAATCCATGATTCTATGAAAGTAATTCATAGTTATTCATAATAATAACAAGATAATTAAATGAATGAGAAGATCATATATCTTATCACTAAAAAATCTTAGAAATGGTTATGAATGTATATATGAAAACCAATACTCAAATGTTTTTATTGTGGAGTAATTGCACGCTATTCTATGAACTGCCCCAAAATAATTTTGTTGAACATTAATATCACTCTAATGAAAACCCATAAGAAGAATAATTATAATAAATATTACAAGGGTGATAAGAAGAAAACTTGTGAAATGAAAATGGTTACAAGAAATAAAATATGAATGTTGAGTAAGAGAGATGAATATAACTCAACGCACAACAATTCCTTGGAATATATAATTTTATGAAAAATAAGAACCTCCTTTTTAAATGATCAAAAGAAAGAGTAATTCTGAAATAGTGAAGTAGAATAATGGGATCAATAAACATAACCATAATATTATCTAATATATAAACTTGTAACATGTCTTGAGAAAAATAGAAAAATATAGAAAGACATCATAATGATGTATAAGGAAAGTGGAAAGGATAGTAAATAAAATAAATATGTCCTTAAATATGATGATGACTATGTAAACGAAGTTGTAAATGTCAAATTTAATGTTGTTGAATAAGGGAAGATGTTGGAAGTTCTCAAAATAAAAATTTTATGTAAGGAATATCAAATTTGAAAAACTCAATAAAATATTCTTCAAGTTTAAGGTACATTAAATAATATTAATGAAAATTTTAATAAGTCTTTTGAAGTGAAACTTTAATCATCTCATGATGTTGAGAAAGCTCGTTCAAATAATTATTGTTTGGACCAAAAGGGGCCTAGATACCCTGATAGGGGGTGAATCAGTGTATGGATATGCTATTTAAAAATTCTTATTTCCCCACTAGATCTTGACCACTATATTTTAACGGTCACTTTTTTATCTCTTATGTTTTTATATTGATCACATCTTTTTATCTATATCTGATGGTTATGCTGGAGATGCAATGCAGGGAAGAAAGTAGGTAGACACATAGATTTTTACTTGGTTCACTATCACTGGGCTACATCCAAGGAGCATTCACTGGAGATGTGCTGATGTACTAAATCCACTAAAACTACACTATTGTTTTCAAGTTTTGGGATAGATCACTTATATTCCCAGGCTCACTACCTATACAATGATTAGGGTCAGCTCACTGCTTTCCAAAGTTTCAATCCCTATTTATCTCTCTCTAGGTCACTGCTGGGGAGAGGATCACCTGCTTCCTCTTCATTTGCTAACTTCTTTGGAAAGGATCCACTCACAGTTTATAAACATGTAGGTCTCTTCATTATCACTAATGAATACATCCTCTATTGTATGTAGATGCTCTGTTGAATTCCAAAATTCACCCGTAGATGAATCTCACATTGCACCGAAGGTATCGGGTAATATTCCAGCTTTCACACAGCCACTAATCACTACCATGCTTCAACTATACATGGTGCCCTTCTCTAAGCTGGCGTGAAATTCTGAGCACGCAAGTAAAAATTGGCGTGCAAGTTCACCTTATCCACTTGTGCGACACTAGCTTCTACAACTCTAAACTTACGAGACTCACACCCTTTTACGCTGAAACCAATATTGGAGTGCAACCACCAACTTTTGTGCCTCTTCAAAACCTGGCGTGCAAGTGTCACCAAACTACTTGTGAGACACCCCCTTCGTCAAGTCAAAACATGGGAAACTGCCTTCCTTTCTCACCCAAACCACTCTGGACGCACAACAATCAACTGGCGCACAACTTCTACTTGCGTGACCACACACCAATCACATGACCACCACACCTGCGAGACAGGAGCTCTGATTTTCTCTAAGCGTTAAACTCACTCTGAATGAGGAGAGTTCGACCTCTATTTATAGGCATTTGGACACCCTATGTGACAGTGTGAAAGTCTCCTCTCGGCGTTCAAGTCTCAGCACACAAGTCTCAGCCGCTCAAGTCACTTGCGTGACCAACCCTAAAACTTGGTCGCCCCATTTCCCTTTGCCATATTTTTATGTTCTAATATTGAAAAACATATGGCACGCAAGTTTCCTCTACTTCAAGACAACAACACACAACTCCCTTTGCCAAAATCAATTTTCTCCATTCGTTTGATTTTCAGGCCCAAAAATTTGGAAAACACTGGAAAACGGTGCCACCTTGTTTCTTCTCTTTTTTCACCACCTCCATATCATCCATTACTTTGTAAAATTTATTGAATAAAACATGGACCGTTAACCACATCCCTTGAACTTGAAATGCTGCCATGAAATTATCTTTTTCAAAAAATTTGTATGTCATTGTTTTCTTTGTCAACAATCACAACACATATGTCCACTTTTTTAACAAACACAATCACCTCAAAAATGCTTCAATGATACCTTGTGGGATTTTTGACCAACAATTATCTAAAATCATAACCCACTAAATGTAAACATTCATCTTATTTTCTAATATTTATAGTGTTAGGAAAAATCTTGGGAGATCTTGGATTGAGGATGGATATGAGAATTCTATCACATCAATAAAGGTTGAAACCAACCTCTATAAAGAACATTATCCATGCCTGGTGGAAACAAAAATAGAAAGATTTTATGAACCTCAATATACATTCTACAGAGAAATATCATATTTTTTGGAAAAAAAAAGATTTATTTTCTATTTTTTAAAGTGTGGTATGATCATACAACATGTCAGAAAGGGAATATGATTTGTAAAATTCATAAGAATATTTATGTTCAATAAACCATAACTCTTGAGATTAGTCACTCAAATATCTATGGACCAATGATTCATCAATCAATGGATAGGGATTTTTAATTGATCACATTTATTAATTATTTTATTTGTATGAAAAATATTATGGTTATGAATCATAAATCATTGGTTTTTCAAATGTTCATATTTTTTAAATGATATGTTGATATGGAAATGGTTGTTTATATAATGAAGCTGATAAACGATAATGGAAAAGAGTACACATGAAATTAATTCTAATCAAATTTAAATAATCATTGAATAAAACATTAGTATGATTCTCTATGTAACCCTCAATAAATTAGAGTGGAAGAAAGGAATAAATATTTTTTTTGTGGAAATGAGAAGAATCATGATGGTAGAATATAAAGATTCTATTTTTTTCAGGAGAGAAGCAGTTTGTACTACTGTACATGTACAAAACATATGTATTCTAATGATGGAATCCAACATTACTTCCTATGAGTTGTATAATAATAAAAAAACCTTCAGTGAAAATTTTTAATGTTTTTGGAAGAACCTATTTACTAGGGATGAAAAATATGGATCAGGAAAATTTTGATAAAAATATGAGGATAGAATTATCATGTCATATTAACCCAACATAATAAGATATAAATGTCATAAAAATGTTTATAATATTTAGTGTATTCTTATGATTTTATTGTTATTGAATATATAATTTCAAATAGAAATAAAAATAATAATATGATACTGAACAAAATCTTGTCACTAAATTTTCAAAAGAATCATTTAGTGAAGAAAGTGAATCATAAACAAAAAATATAAATTTTCATACCCTATATAAATAGGTTGAAAATGAAAATATAAATGGAAATTAGAAATCTCTAGTTAAAACTTGAATGAAATTGTGATTAAAAAATAAATCATCTCTTGTCTCACAGGTTGAGCCTGAATTTGTTTCACAAGAAGTTGAACACAAATAATGGGTTGATACAATGAATGGATAGATGGACCAAGTATAAAATAAGGACATGAATTTTTTCCATGTCTAATGGAAAAAAATATTATTGGGTCTACAGTGGGTGTGCAAAACAATCTGAATTAACGTAGAGATGTTTTAGGAAACAAATAGTGACTTGATTATAAAAAATATACACAGGTGGAAAAAGTGTATTTTCAAGAAGAAAATTCTCCAATTTCATGATTTGAATCTAATAGAATGTTCTTAGTATTTTTTAACTCATTTTTATAATTTTTATTATATGGACGTAAAGTTGGCAATTTGAAATAAGAAAATTGATAATGAATTTTATATTGAGAAACATTATGGGTTCTTACATGATGAATATTATAGAATGTTTTTTATGTTGAATAAATCCTTTTATGGGTTGAAACATGATATATGATCTTGTTCCTCAAAACAGGATATTTTCTTGAAATAAAATTTATTTTTATAAAGGCAATGTTGACAATAAATTATTCATGGTGAAGATGAACTTAGGTTCCCTGATTGTTGTTATTTATGATTATGGAATAATATTTAAAGTGTATAGTGAAAATTAATATAATGATTTCATTAAAGAAATGAATAAAAAATTGAAATATTAATTCTTAGAGAATTTTCAATAGAGGGAATCATATATGTTTCATATAATTAGAATAGTTTGCTATAGAGTTGTTAAAAATGTTTGGAATGGATGATTCTAAAAAATATCATAATACTATTTTAGTTGGCATGAATATGAGTAAAGATGAAACTAGGAAATGTGTGAATCAAAATGATTTCCAAAATATGAAATAATATTTCCTATATCATAATTATTCAAGGCTCAATATCATATATAATTTTACATAGTGTTACATATATCAAATTTATATGTAGTAATCTTACATGCTGATAGTTAATATAATTATGATATATGGAAAAGGGACATCTTCTTAAGAGATATTGTATAAAATAAGTTCTGATATAAACATTCTTGGTTAAAATGATACTATTTATTGTGTAGGTTGGAATGATATAAAATAAACTATAGGGGGGCCATTGTTGTTGTGACAAAGTTGTCTAATTTTTAATTGTATGAAATAGATATTAGTTGAATTGAGATTAATAAAACCAAAATTTGATACCTCCAGAAATGGTTGTATATAAATTATTTATTTTAATGTAGAACTAAAATATTTCAATGTAAATGTTTCCACACCATTTAAAATACTTTGTGATAATTATTGATCCATTGATATTTCCGAAAACACTATAAAACACTCAATATCAAAGTTGACTAATATTAAGTGTCATTTCATAAAAGAGACTACTTATAGTGAATAAGTCATCTTTGAGTACATTTATATAATGTATCAAATTACTTATTTTTTCAGATGTTTTATGAATAAACAAATATGTATGGAATTGAGGATGTAACATCCTGTTCATCCTCCACCAAATACTTTCCTTGTTTATAAAGGATATCCCACATAGTGATTTGGATTATGTTGAGAAAAGTGGAGAGATCATATAAGTTTTTCCTCACCGGGGGAGACGTACTTTAACTATAAAGGGTAAAGTAAATTTTGTTCTAGAAATTGAAAAAATGAAATCTTTTAAATTGGTTTAAATATTAAATTATTGTTATCATGCAATGGGTGTGAGAAAGAAAAAGAGAGAGTATGAAAAGTGAGTGAAACTTTTGAGTGTAATTTTTTATAGAAACTATTATCTTTTCTGGAATATAAATTTTATTTTCAAAGAAGGATGATATTATATAAAAAACATTAATTTATTCAATAGTTTCATATAAGGACACTATCCATGAATTTTTTTTTGATTTGACAAATAGATTTGAAAATCAAGAGTGTTGAAAAAATGAGGAGTTACAAATTTTTTTACTGAATGTTGTCAATAAATATAAAGGGGGAGGTTGAAGATCGATTATGTTTATTATATCAATGTTATGTACTCTTTTCCACATAGTTTTGTTATGGATTATTTTTTAAAATAAGAAATGAAAATTTGTTGGATGCTGAGAAAGTTTTTATTATGATTTTGCTAGACAAGAAGTAAATTAGAAATTTTGTTAAAAAACCTAAATAACTCTAACAACACTATCATGTTCTGATAGTCCCTAACATCATGAAAATCTCATAATCAAAACTAATGTGTAAATAATTTTTATAAAGTGTGGGATTAAAAATAAGGAGATAAAATATTCTTCTGAACATAGAATACTCTATAAAACTGTTCTGTAAAACTATTTAGAGATACATTTTATGATGTTTGAAATAAGTTTAAGAAGGTTATTAGATGACAAAAATTTCATATATGAGATTGGTATATACGTTACAAGAAAAAAAATTAATGATGTTTATTATACATAAAACATGTGTTTCAAGGTTGATGGTAATATGGACTAGTGATGAATTTAATGGAAGTAAATATAAGTATAGTTGAGTGGCATAAAAACCATTGTAGATGTGTAAAATGATTATTTTTAGACAAAATTCTAGTTTGAGGAGTTGCTGATATTGAAGAGCTATAGGTGATTGTAAAAGTGGAAGAAATGAAAAAGTCTTATCAGATAAAAAAATTCAAAAGTTTTCAAAGATGAGTTTCCCAATAAAATTTTTTTAATAAATTTTACACACTGATCATTATATGAACTCAAATGTGGATGTTTTTAGAATTGAGTCATTTGTTGAATTATTCATTAAAAGTATTCACATTTCAAATAGATGTACAAAATGTTGTTCATTGGAAAATGTATGTGTTGTAAATCTAAATTATTATTTTTCTATGTTTTCTAGTTTCCTAAAATGAGAAAGTATCTTAGAAATGGTCATACAATTATAAAAGAGAATATTTCATTGTTTAAAGCTAGGGTTTTGAGTCGATGATATTATATGAAATTAAAATGATTCATTGAATTCAATTTGAGAAGGAAAATGATAATTGTTTCCTACCCCTATCACTTCTTGAAAACCTATACATGTGAGTGAATAAATACATTGGTACTTTACACTACTAACATGTATTCAAGGGACAACACATTTTAGGAGTTCTGTCAGAGTATGTTTCCTAATAAAGAATATCTTCATGTTGATGAAAATAAATATATAGATAAATTTTTTATCAGAGCATCAGACATTATTTATGTTCTATGAAATAAGACAGACTGAGTCAGAAAAAGTTTTCATTGAGTTTTCTTAGGAAAAATGGTTTTCTTAAATTTAATATAACACAGGTTGGAAAATGTGAAATCATAGTGAGGCACACTGAATATAAACTGACTATATTAATAAAGGTAATACTAGATGCAATGTACCAGATGGAGGAATTAGACGGACCATCTGGATGAACATTTCTAGAGATAATTTTATAAATTTTCACATCTTTTTTTATGTCTCAGTTATTAAAATAAAAACTTTTAAAACGGTAAATAAATTGTATAATAAATACTATTGGGAGATCTAATGAATCTATTGGGATATGTCTCAATATTATATTAACTTATTTCTAATAGTGAATTTTTGTGGTCCCATGAGAGTGGCCAGGGAATGAAAATTTATTCACACACTAAGGATGAACCATGAAAATCTTACATTCCACTTTTTCATTCTCGTATATGCATGCTTATTATACAGTTATAATATTTATAAGGGAGATAACTATAACAAGATATAGGGGTTAAATATTATAAAGTTGTAAATTTTAAAATGAAATAACAGATTTAGCTACCATCTCATCACTGGTTCAATAATCCTATAGATATTCAATCTCAATATCATATTGCACCGAACTATCTCCCATATATTATATTTAGGCCTTTATTGGTGGTTAGGGGGAATATTCATGTGTTTCTATTTATCCAGAGTAAAATTTAGTTAAGGGGGCGGAATATATTTATTTGGATTTCCATGTTATGGATCCTCTGCTAATTCTATATATGATCAACATCAGTTAGTGCATCCGTGAAACATAAATCTTGAGGTACTATTTTTTTATTACACCCCTCAACGAATGAGTCCCTATCCAAGTCATCAACTTGGTTTATGGTGATGATGTTCACTGAGGTATATTGAGTGAGAAAAACCATTTCATCATTATCCACATAAAATGGAAGTTTCACACTAGATTTTTTCCCATCGAGAGTTACAAATAGTCCTTCCCTCCACCCCTTTCTCTCATTGGTCAATTTTATATTACCACCATTAAGGGGTTTGGTATTATTTTTTTAGAAACTCCCCCAGTTTCGGTCTATGAATAGTGAACTTGGGAGAGTATATGACCATGCTTACTGGGTGAGCCCTGAATGAAGGGGTATGTCACATGGTGGGAGAAATGTATAGGGTACCAGTCATTGGTAGCACAACCTAGTTTGGAGAAGACTTATCTCCTCAGGGGAGATGGTAATAATTTATTCATCCCTAATGAATGGGATTGATGTACGGTCTTCACTGGTACTTCTCAAACATTATGAGGATTTTATGACTCTTGGAGTAGTAATTGTGGTAAAAATTCCCCCATCCCCATGGCATAGGGTTTATTTGGATTCATCAACAAGTTATTATGGACTCACCTAGTCTTTGATGTCCTAGGAGTGGAGGTAGGGGTAAATATACACCCATACTTATGGGTTGGGGTTTCTCATGGATGTTTAACATGGTGTATTCCATTGTTATCTTCCTTATTTAGTTTATTTGTACTCATGCATGATCCAGGTGTATCACCTTCTCAGAATGGAAGACACTTTTGACAGGTAGTTTTTATGTAGTATGCTACTTTGGATTCATCATTTGAGATTTTTTATACATATTTTATTTGGGATGACTTAGGATTATATTATCGATCCTCTCCATATATTCATAGTGCTCTTTATTTTCAAAATGGGTAATTTTAAATAGATTGAGTAATAGAGTTTCTCGAAGTTTAGTCCCATAATCTCTCTTATGACTATGATGTTATAGGAGGTTGTGTCTTGGAGACAATACAATGAAATGGATTGGTTGAATCTATAGGACTCAATACTTATCCAATTCTCGAATATGTAAATCAGATGTGGCTTCAATGATTATGTACCAGTGAGTAATTAAACTACTAAGGTGAGCATATCATAGGCTCTTGTAGTGCTTTTTAGTACCTATGGTCCCGGGACATAGGGAAAGTAGTAGGGTCTATATGATAGTGGAATGTTTTTATTTCCTAGAAAGGAACCTCATATCGCAAATATGGGTGGTTTTTATCCTTTATATATTTAATGGATTCCCACATGTTCGGGCATATGTAATTCATGCACTCCTCATTTATCTCATCAAGGAAATCATAGTTGGGAGTGGCCATATGACAGAATATAATTAGTTGGTTACTCTCGTACACATCCTTCCATATATTTATTCCATCTTCTTCCCCACAAGAACTACATTCCTCCACCTGCTAAAACCAAATATGTCACTTTGTTATTCCAACTCCTTGTCGTGGTGGTGTGTTGATGGTGGATGGTGGGGAACTATATATGGTTATCCCTGGTGTTCCAAGAACCTATCTATTTAATATTTTATTGACAAGGTGATTATTTCTATTTATGGGAGATCTATCATCAGTGGGAGGTTTTCCAGAGTATATGTAAGCTTTAGGATCCCCATAATCAATATCTATACTACTTTGAAGGGGACTATCATTGTAGTTATCAGCTTCTAAATAAGATATATAGCCATTGAACATTTTATATACTATATATATCTATTTTACATCCTCAAGGATGTTGAGAATAAGTAGGATAGAAATATGAGACTCATCCTAAATTGGGATTAGAAATTGATGACCTGTCATTTGGGATTGAGAAGGAGTATGATCCTGCTGGTTGGTTGTTTCTAGAGTATGACAATTATTGTCTGTTGTTGTGGGAATATAGGTCCACTTCTGAACATTTTTTGAAGTATGTTGAGTATATTCTATATTATTTGTTGTATTATGAGAATTCATTATGGTTTATGTTCGAATATTCTAGTAAAATGTGGTTGACAGTGTTTATTCCCAACTATAATATGTTAGCTGACCTCTGGAATGGGAGAAGAAATATTGGCCTCCTTCTAAATGGCCTCTAAAGGATGTCTGTGAATATTTTCATTAGTGGGAGTAGGAATATATTATTGGAACATGTAAGATACTGAAATATTTTGAGTATCTCTTTTGGAAGGGATACTATACTACCCTTAGGCGATAGTCAATATCACTTTATAAACTTTTTTAGGGGTAAGCTTATAAGAATGATCCGAGTCACCCTTCAGAATATGCCGTTAGATTTATTCGACATGAATATACAACTAATTTTGTGTTATTATAAAACTATGTTGATGAACCCCAACCATTAATCAGATATGAACTCAGTCTTATGCCTCATATTTTATCATAATATAAGGGTAATCCTCCTAGATGAGACAAAAAATATGTAATTCCTCCAAAATATCAGTCTATTCATATTGATCATTATGATATGTTACATCCCATATTTGGATAAGAATATGTTCATTTCCCTATATCCTTTACAGAATATACTAATGATTATTTTTTTCACTTACAAAATATAATATCAATTTAGAGAGATATGGGTAGAAATATAAGAGTTCATATTTTCTATTTCCAGGATATACTTTTAGATATATTTGATTGAATTTGTTATATATACCCACTTATATCTTCTTTTAATAATTAGAGTATTTATATGGGATTAATGTTATGGGGTGGGGATATGTGCATTCCATATTTTCAATATCAATATATTTTGGTATACTTAGTTTTGGAAAGTAGGGATATCTACCAACCGACTGGTTTCTACTAGAAAATGTCAGAGGACTTCATTGGTGGAAGTATGTATATGGGACAACTCCATATTTTCTACATATTCTCACTACTAAAATTCATCTTGGTGACTAGATCTGATCATCTAATGAGACGACCTGTCAAGAAACTCCATCTATATGTGAATGAGGAGTATTGGAAGTATAAAACTAGTCATAATGGTTAGAGTTTCCTCTTAGGAAACTCCTAAAAAATGGATTCATGGTTGACTCCTTGATCCACCTTTATAAGGTATTTAATGTGTCTGTTGTCACATTATAGGGACAAATTCCCTATCTAGTTAGTAGTGGTGATAGGTGTTGCTGACTTTATTAAGACTTTCCTTTAATGATTTGGGCTTGTGTGATTTAATTCAAGAAGACCCTCATGTTCATCCTCAAGGTTCAGGAATATAATATGTTAGTGTTACTCCCTTACCTTTACTATTTACACCTTATTCTTAAGGTATCATATAGGTGATATCATTTTATGATCTGTAGAGGTAGCTACTACAACTGAAGTACCATATCACTAGGGTGATGATTTCATTTCCTTGGGTAAAGTTGAAATTTATGAGTACAACATTTATAATCAAATAGAAAAAATGAAACAAGTCCTCCAATTAGTTAAACATCACAAGTAAGAAACATTATTAATTATCTATGTAAGGGTAACAACATTCCTTATTCTTCTGGTTTGTTTGACCATTTTTTCAAAGAATATATAAAATTAGATGGAACGACATATGGGTAACCCAATTACATTTAATTATTAAATGATTCATGTTTGGTTCACAATTTTTTTCTTATGGATATGTTTTTTTATTTAGAG
The DNA here is from genome assembly GCA_963277665.1 of Viscum album. Lineage (NCBI taxonomy): Eukaryota > Viridiplantae > Streptophyta > Magnoliopsida > Santalales > Viscaceae > Viscum > Viscum album. The sequence goes on from OY728125.1 coordinate 1,045,035,410, forward strand.
GATGAAATTAATTGATAGGAAATAGGATAATCGGCCCCTTTTACTCATGAAGGGCTTGACACGGTTAATGTATTCACGTCGGGCTCACCATTTTTTGTTTTCAAGTGTAATAATGTCATCTAGGTATGAGAAATAAAATTCGCAAAGATTTTGATAACCCAGTTATTTTTTTACCATGTAGTTTCATGTTGAGATTATAATTTTCATTTTCTATAGATATATGTTTTTTTTCATGGAAAAAATGTCCTGAAGGGGAACTTTAAAATCAACTACTTTTTACTCAGGAAGGGATCGACATAGTAAATATATTTATTTCAGGATCACAATTTATGTTTCTAGATAGAACATGGTTGTATGGGTATAGGAAAAAAATTCCCCACACAATTATAACCAATTTATTTTCATACCATGTAGTTTCACATTTTGTTTTTCTGGTATATGTTTGTCAATGATTGATTGTGGGAGTCTTAGTGTAGTTTCACAACCATTCACATTGGTGGGGTACATCCATAGAAAAACTCAATGGTTCCCACATTTGTAAGGATCTATGATATGAAATTCAAAATCCATATGTTCATTGGGGTTTCTTTCAAATTACACTAAAGAACTCAAATTGGTAAATATGATCAGAGGTCTGGCTCATCCCACCATATTGGGAAGAAATATTTCCTATTATTCGACTCTTTTATCGATCTAAGATATATTTGTGAAACTTTTACAGATCCTGATGTTGGACTATTTATGCTAATGTAAATAATTGGTTTCAAAATTTCACATATGTCCACATAAATTCAAGGGATATCCTATCAATGAAACCATCAATATGTATGAGAGGTTCTCCATCTCTTTACCAATTATTTTTGAGTGATTATTATTAAGTTAATTTTTATCTTATGAATCTATATGTATAGAAACACTAGAGGTTTCTGAAATCTATGAATGAAATAGAGGTTTATGATATTATGGTACTTGGAAAAATATTCCTATATATGTTCAACATGAGTATTATTCATTATAGTTATAACACCTTGATATTCTGTGAATTTTCATTTTCAAAATAATTTAATCATTTCCATTTAATTTTTTTCATTTCACACAACATTGAATATATATTTTCTTATATTAAAGAATCGAGATTGGAATAAAAAATATCTTGTTAATCATGCACAATATATAATATAAAGGGTAGCTTTTTCTATACAGAACATAGAGGATAGAAGACATTACATGTAAGGATGACATTCCTCGATGGCTTGCATAACATGCAAGACAGAGTTTTCCAAAAAAACAACATATTAATAAAATAATATTATTTAATATATTGGTACTTAACTAATAAATTGTGTTAGGGGTTATGAATATTATTAAATAACTTATGATAACCATTGATATCGAAAATTAAAAAATTAAATTACTAGTTACAATGAATATAAGAACTAGTTGAATATAAACAGAATATTTTTATAGAAAACTATTTTTATACTCACAAAGTTTTTTTATACTAATAAATTATATTCATTAAAATTATTAAGTGAAATTAGTGCTATATATATAATATATATTTAATCAAATATTTTTCATATTCATCTAATAGATTCAACCAGAATATGATAAGAACGAACCCAATTTCACTCATAATATCCTTTATTTTTAGTAAGGTATTTTTACGGGCTTTTGATGTAAACACTAATTAAAATATAAATTATTGAATTTTTTTAATTTTATATGTAAAAAAATTCCTTTATTAATTAAAAACATAAAATATATTTTAGGGTTAATTTTTGTCAATTTTTGTGTTGTTTGTTTTAATTAATAGTGAACTTTTTTGAAAGTTAACTCAAAACTGCTTTTCATCTAATTTATTTGTAAGTATAAATAAATTTTTAATTTAATTTAAATTTTTAATTAGATAATTTTTTTTCAATTATTCTAATTTAGGTCATTGAAATAAATTTCACATTGTAATTGGTCATAAAAACCTAGAAAACATTTGAATGTTTTTACTTTAAAAACCCGCTTTGTCGTGTCATCTGAATGACTAAATTTAAATGAATTTCTTCAACTTCTATGATTGAAATGTGTAAAAATTCATTCCATATTTGGAATGATTTTTATTTATAATTTAATATCATATAATCTCAGTATTGTACAAAAAATATGATTGAATGTAATTAAAATTTATTACAAAGATTAAGATGACATTAAGCTTAACAAAGGACTAGACCCTAATCATAAGGCCTAATATTACCTAAAAACATGTAAAAACCCATTTTAGGGATATATATAGACCATATACTCGCTTTCCTATAATTCTGACAATTATTGGATCCACTTTCAATAAAAAAACATTGGTGGGGTTTACCTTTTTCCAAAATATTACAAGATTATCACTCATCCACTATAAAAGGACTCCTCTCCTACCACTTCCTTGCACCTCTCAAGACACTTTGGACATAAAAAAGTGGTAAAAATAGATCCAAAACATCCCTCACTTACTCCTTGAATCCTAAATTTGGGAATAAATTCATCAAATGAATCACTTTCATGAAAACCAAAAAGAGTTACCTCAAGAAGATGTAACATCATCCCTCAAGATCTTTTCCTTTATTTTATTTATCCACCGCATAAAATCACCTAATTTCATGATTATATTAAAAACTCGGTATCCCAAATTTACTGATATGTTTTTATATAATTTTTTATACCTAAACTTACATGCACATCAGTCTAAGGGGTAATGAACTTACTGTTCATGTACAACGAACTACCGCCTCACGAAACGACAATTGTTCATTTTTCATTTCCCATCATTAAATGTTGGAAATTATGATGGAAAATCACTTTATATATATTATATATATGATATATATGATATACATTATATATATAATTTGTTTATTCTTATGTAATTATTTTATAAAAAATTTATTTATTCATTCCATAATGTGTGAACACGATAAAATCGTTTGTGGAAGTGTGGACTACCACCTCCTAAAAGTGTTGTGATTCGATCAAATGACAGATGGAATATATAAATTATGGATTTAATTGAAAATATATAACATAAATATAATATATATTATATTAATTAAATAATTACATTTCTAGGTATATAATATATACCATTTTTTATTACCCTTCCTGATAATAATAATGTGACAATATCATTCATGGATGTGTGGACTAGCGCCTCCTCAATATAATGTGATTCCTTTTATATCAAGAGAATTTTATATATAAGTATATATAATTTAATAATATGTTATGTATGATGTAATGGTAATTATGGAAATATTAATGTTACTTTCCTTCATTTCTTATCCATCATTGAGAAATGGGAATATTAATCATTCATATGTACGACCTACTATCTCCATGATTGTAACGTTGATTAATTTTTCACCAATATATTTCCTAATTGGTATTAAAAGAATAATTTATGTATTAATATGATAATTATTTAATTATTATTAATATAGTGATGTTTATATAATGAACCATTGACCATATTCAACCAACCAAAGTCATTTTTAACACATGAACTGAATTTTGTCAAAACACTAGACATAAACTCAATTGATTAAGTAGTTGTATAAAACAAGGTATAAGTGAATTAAAATTAATAATAAAAAAGAAAAAGTTTATGAATAAATTAATTAATAAACTAACGTTTATTTTTTGGAATATAAATACACACAATACAAGTCAGACACAAGGTAATGGAATTTCATCTCACTGATTATCTCTGTGAGAGACGGGACTTATTCACCACTCACTTATTTTGTGGGGTGTATATTACCAATATTAATGTATTATATGCATCACACAATTTAATATATGGGTATTAAAAAATATTACGATCTCTATATGATGATGTTTATGTTTCAAAAGTTACTGAACTAGTAAAGTAATTTTGTCTCAATTTACCTTTATTGAGACACATGCTATGTTATACACATATATTTTTATATGATGTGTATAACACACATTGATGTTTTATAAAATGAATCTCCTTTTTCAGGATATTTTAATGTTATATGGGATTTCATTTTCCTACATGGGGATTATGATTCAAATTTACCATGTGGTAAGAGTTTATTGAAACAACAACACTATTTATATAGATTGTATATGATCGAGTTTTTTCAAAGGAATATTCTTATCTATTTTTGAACAATTAATTCTCATAACATTTTACCATAAAAAATGTATATTATTTTGACCTCCTACTAAATTTTTGGATTTACCCTCTCTCATTTATATTAAGTCTCCTTTACTTTTTTTAAAAGGTTGTTTTTTAAGAAAATTATTTTAAAAGAGATTTTCAATGATATGGTTCTCAAATTATTTTCAATATTCATTTATAATTTTTCAATGAATTAGAATTTATAAAGGATTTCATGCATGTTTTATAATTATTCAATGATAATTAGTATTCAAATGTTTTTGAGCTCCTCTAATGGTTTTCAAATGAATACTACATCCAAATTTTTTCCAATTCTTCCATTATAAGTTTTAAAGTTTATTTTCACGAAAATTAATTTCAAAAGGATTTAAATATTTAGAACCATTGTTCAAAAGAGAAAGGATAATTTCCATATGGATTATTTTTTATATCATTCAAAATTATTCCCCATCTAAGATGACATCTGTTCGTGTTTACCTTGCCTTATTAGGGACATGATCCATGGTTCCATTAAATTATTTCTATGGATTCTTTATGTTTTACTGTAATTATGTATAAAAAACCCCAACTCTCTTTCATGGGTTATATTCATTTAAATCCTTATTTGTGATGGGTTATTATTTTTTTGAAATGATTAGGAAATGTGTATCTATTTCCACAAGTTATGATATGATTACATGTTTATAACAACCATTTAATTTCATGTGTTGTGATATGATTGTTTGTGATTTTGTGGAACATGTATGTATTATTTCATTATAATATAGATGGGAAATATATCTCCATCCAATTAATTGGGTAATGATTTATATCTCTTGAGATAAACTAAGATAGTCTTGGGAGTAATCCTTGACTAAAAATATATTCATGGGAGTCAAACAAGACTATCACGACGGTGTGAGGAGTTATTTCATATTACTAATATGGGAATGGGAGTTAACCATGACTATTAAGATGGTATGGGGAGTTAAACCATACTAACAATATGGACTTAGATGTGATGCCTTGACTACTATGAAAATCATTTTTTATATGTTTATCTATCTCCCAAAAATTCAATGTCTTGTTTATATTTTTTTCAATAATGACTTATGTTATTCATTTACTTATGATTCATGTCTTTTGAAATTATTTAATGATTCAGGTTTATTTCATTTGATATTATGGATATGATCATCTATTTATTGGGTCATTTTCTCTTACCCTTATGCTCTTGTTTATACTTATATGTTAGCCTTTTCACCATTACTACGAATACGAGATCATCACTTTTTATATTTCCCTCCATAGTTTATGAAGATATTTATTATGTATGACATGTCTAAGAAGGGTTATAATCATGAAGAACCTATTGGGAGATAATTTAGACCACTTATGTACTGGTGTTTATGTTTCAATTTTTCCAAAGGCACTAAACTAATACGATATTTGGTTCTCAGTTTTTTTAATGTTTTAAGTATTCTGTAAAAGTTATGTAATGTTAATGTATTTTAATACTTGGTATTTTTAATTCAAATCAGAGAAACTTTTTATTTATCCTTTGGAAACTAGGATGATAAAACATTAGTGACAAGTTTAAGGACATGGTTAATGATAATTCTTAGGGTAAAAAATGCATAGGAAAATGTCTATAAATTTTGGTAATGGATAGAGTGAGTTGTCTCATAGAAATACTTCTATAACTATATATTATAAGTGGATGTGGCTCTTTTATAGATGTTTCTTGGGGTAAGAATTCCAATAGGATATATTAGAAATGGATTAAGGTAATATGGTACATGAAAATGTTCCTTGGTTCACACCTACTTTGACACTCTTGGGGGATATGCTTTGGAAATTCACAAACTCTTCATGAACCATTATAAACGATTTTAATAAAATATTAATATGAATAAACTTGGAAAAATCTCACGTGTAATATATTAAAGGGTAGGTGTCATGATTTAGATATAATATAAGTTTTTCTTTATGATTATGTGGTTTTCTTCTATGATATGTGTTTCTCACCTCATGCTTTCTGGTTTTAGTTAATAGGGAGAACTAGATGAAACATAGTAAACATTCATTATATAAAATTTGGAATGTATAGGAATTATGAAAATATATTTCCCAAGTATAAATATCATAAATATAATTATAAAGGTAGAATGATTATTCGTTATACTTCTAACGATAAATAGTCCACAAATGACTAGTGAAAGGTATAATATTTTCTTCCAGTATTGTAGGAATTAATCATAAGAATCATTATTATATTGAGTTTGAGTAAACATAATACATTATTCATTTTTATTATTATAGGAAATAGGTAATCAGGAATAATATAATGAATCATTATTAATGGTTTAAGAATAAATATGGATGAATGAGGTACATTTGTTTCAAAATTCAAAGATTATGTTATATAAATCCTGGAATATATAAATATTTTTAGTATAGTTTTTTATTAATAATTGAAAGGGATATGTTTAATGGTGATGAATACTTATAAAATATATTTTTTTATTAAGGGATGGTGGAACATAATGTTATCAAGATGTTGTGAAAATATTGGTTTGCTTGTATAAATAGATGATTGATTTAGATATAAAGTAAATTGGAGAGCATAGATTACCCTGGATCTTATTAGTTATTGGTTGAAAAAGTGGTATATTTCTTCATAGATAAACTTTATAACTTCTTTTATTTAAGGAATATATCTAGAAACCTTTAAAATTATTAATCATGAATGTGTTCCGAAATTATTTATGGTTATTTAGGTTATTACCATGTTTCAAGAGAATATATAATGAGGGTATTCACATGATTGGAATGTGAAAACCAAGAGATACATTTTGCTATAATTTGGGATCAATGGTAAGATGATTTTGTCACTTTCATTCTAAATTTTTGGTTTTTCAAAATTTAAAATAGTTATGAGGTTAACCACTTAGGAAATGTTTAAGTTATACCTTGGAAGAAGTATTTATGAATTGTATTTTAATTTAAAACCTTAGATAAAAGGCTATCTAGTGATTAAATATATTTCAAGGATGTCCAACGTATTTATTATGGAAATTATATTAATTTATTTTTACAAAATTATACCTTGTATGTTCAGTGACAACCCAACAAGTCTGGCAAGGCCACGGGTCTTGAACCCATGACTGAAGGATGATATAGGTTTCATGACGACCACTGGCTTACATGATGTCCTAGTTAATGGGTAATTTTTTTGGTTAAATTTTTTTGTATTAAACATATTTTTTTAAAATTTATGACCTAATTCACTCCCTAATAATTAAACTTTTTCACCAGTCTATATTTCCACTTCCCAACTATGTTCTCCTATCTAAAAAACTATTTATATATTAATTTGGCTAATGGTCATGTTTCCAATAATACGTTTTCTAAAGTATGTTTTAGTATAGATTTTTATGATGTGGGTTTCTATGAATGTAACCATAAAGTATTAAAACTTTGATAACCCAGATGAATTTAGGGGGAGAAATTAATTTTAATGGTGTTAGAATGTAACACCCCATGATTTTGTGAAATTTTTTCAAAATAATTTAGTCTCTTTGATATTGTTTCAAATTTCACACAACACTGAATATATCTTTTTTTTTATTAAATAAATAAGTTTTTCTCATGCAATTATATGTTAATATTGCACTACATAAAATAAAAATGTTTTATTTATCTAGATGGAACACCGAGGTTAATATACATTACATGTAAGACTGACTTTCCTAAATGGATTGTATAACACACAAGACCGGGTATTACCAAAAAAATTATTAATAAAAAAATTATTTAATAAATTATGAATTAACCATGACATTATGCTAATGGTTATGAATAGTATTAAATAACTTATAAAAATATTCGGTTTACACAAGTATAAAATGAATTTAGTAGTTATAATGAATATAATAACCAATTTAATATAAAAGAAATGTTTTTATAGAAAACTATTTTTATTATCACAAAGTAGATTTATCCCAATAAATTTAATTAATTAAAATTATTAAGTGATATTAGTAAAATATGTATTATATATTCAATCAAATATTTTTTATATTCATCCAAGGGATTTGATAGGCACAATATAAGAACAACCCAAATTTAATACATAAAAACTTATATTTTTATTGAGGTACTTTTACCACCATTTGAGGAAAACCATATTTTAAATATAAATTTTGGATCTTTTTTAAATTAAATATGTAAAAAAGAAAATTAATTTTTCAAATATAGACAAATCAATTTGGTTAGGGTGATTTTTTGGTACTTTTATGTAAATTTACTTTTTTAATGAATATTGAAAAATACGGAAATTTAACGCAAAACTTATTTTTCATCTAATTTATTTATAAGGATAAATTTTATATTTAACATATTTTATTGTTTTCTTATATAAATTTTTTATAAATTTATCCAATTTTGTTAATTTTAATCAATTTTATAGTGGAATTTGTTATGAAAACCTCGAAAACTTTTGAATATTTTAACTTTAAAAACTATCATTGTCATCCCATCTCCCGGATTAATTTTAAATGATTTTCAAACACTTATGTGGTTGTAATTTGGAATGATGGATTACATTTTTGGAATCAGAATAATTTAAAATTTCTAAAAAGATCACATAATGCGTAATTTGACATGAAATTAAGCTTAATAAGGGACTACATCCTAAACATAAGGCCTACTTTGACCTAGAAAATTGTCAAAATTCCTTTTTATAGACATATTATGTCACTGTACTCTCTTTTATTGACATTGGACCATTATTTTACCCACTTAAAATTTTAAAAAGTGGGTGGTGTTTTCCTTTTTCCAAAAAATTACAATAGTGACACTCCTCCCCCACAATAAAAGGCCTCCTCTCCTCTCACTTCCTCACACCTCTCAAGAAACATTGGATTGAAAAAAAACTTCCAAAGTAGGACTAAAACATCCCTCAATAACTCATTGAAGCCGAAATGTTTGTGTAAATCTATCCATGTAAGACCTTTTGAAAAAACCAAAATTAGTTACCTGAACAAGAGGTAACATCCATCCTTATGATCCTTTATTTTATTTTCTTTCTATGCCCAATCAAATCACATTATTTAATTATTATATATCCACAAACACATCCTAAATATACTGATATATTTTCATATTATGGGTTTTACCTGAACTTACACATTCATCCGTCTAATGGGAAACGATCTTACTGTTCGTGTACGACGAACTACCGCCTCACGAAATGATGATTGTTCGTTTTTTTTCTTTTCCATCGTTAATGGTTATAAATTATGATGAAAAATCTGTTATTATTTTATATATATTATATATATAAAGTATTTATTCTTTTTTAATAATTTTATAACTCATTCAATTATTATTTTAATTATGTGTTAACATGAAATACCATTTGTGGAAGTGTCGACTACCGCCTCCTAAATGTGATTTGATTCCATCACATGATACATAGAATTTATAAATGATGGTTTTAATTAAATATATGTGAAATAAAAAAAATATATTATATTCATTAAATAATTACTTTTCTCTAAATATAATATATACGATTTTTCTTATTACCATTTCACACACTTATAAAGTGAAAACATCATTCGTGGACCTGTGGATTAGCACCTCCTTGACATGATGTGATTTTTTTACATAAAAATATTTATATATATAATAATTTATTATTAAAAAATTTATTATTTATGATTTAATAATAATTATGGATATATTAATGTTAGTTACCTTCTTTCCATAATGATCATTGAGAAATGGTAATGTTTCTCAAGCGCACGCACAACCTTCCATCACCATGATTATAAGGTTGATTCATTTTTCACAACCATATTTATTGATTGGTTATAAAAGTATAATTGATATATAAATATGAAAATTAATTCAGTATTATTATTCTTTATATGTATATATAATTACCAATTTGACCATAGTGGACCAAAAAAAATTATTTTTAACACATGAACTAAATTTTGTCAAAACACACGACCTGTTTAAGTAGTTGTATAAACCATGGTAATAAGTGTATTAAAAAAAATAATAAATTTAAAAAATTGTGCCAATAATGTTAATAATTATAATATTTTTATGATTCAAGAATATTACGACACATGAGATATGCCAAACTCAATGTAAATGAATTTCATCTCACTCTTTATTTCCTTGACATACATGCCTTATTCACCACTCACTTATTTTGTGTCATGTATATAATTCCCATGAATTTATATTGTCAATATTATACATAAATATATGGGTATTTACATAACCATTTTATAATATTTCTATCATGGGTTTTATGTTTGAAAAGTTACCAAATCATTAATGTAATTTTCTCTCGATTTTTCATCTCTGAGAAAAATTCTTTGTTATACACCTGTGTTTTTATATTAGGTAGATAAAATTCCTTTTACATCTTGTTAAATGAATCTAAATATTTTCATGATATTATAAATCTCCATGTAATTTGATTTTTCTACATGGGGAGAATGATTCAAAATTACCATGTGGTAAGAGTTTATAGAAACAATCTCACAATTTATTAGGATTGTCTACGATCACATTTTTATTGATGAACTATTATGATGAATCTTTAATGAAAAATCATGAATATTATTCTAATATAGTAATTCATGTATTAGTAAAAAAAATTCACTCCTGGGTAGTTATGATAATTATGAATATTTTAATAAAATATGACATTACCTATCTCTTTGGTTGGAAATCTGTGTTTTTTCAAAACCATGCCTTCAAAAAAGGGATTCCAAAAAACATATACTAATATTATATGATTATTAAAAGAAATTTTTACTCTTTTTTATTATAATTTTTTTTCAAAGAATTATTATTTCATATTTCTAAATAATGAATTTTTTTACCATTTACTGTATAAAAATAATATGCTTTTTACCTCGAACAACATGTATAGGTTTAAAAGTCATCATTTCTTTGAAGTATCCTTTACATTTTTTAATAGGAGAATTTTACTGAAATTGTTTTTAATGATATTTTTCATAAATATTATTTAAAATTAATTTTTAAACTTTCATTATAATTTTTCAAGGAAGGTTGTTTTAAAAATATTTCCATGCTTCTTTTATAAGTTTTCATGTAAAAACTGTTTTAAAAAGGTTTTCATGTTCATATACAAGTTATCAAAGGAAAAATAAATTCTAAATTTATTCAATTATAATTTATCAACATTATTTTCCTAAAAATTATTTTCAAATTATTTTATTTTTTAATAATCATTTTTCAATAAAGAGAGATTAATTTTCTCATGAGTATTTTTTTAAATATATTTCAAAATTATTTACCATATAAGATGAAATATGTTGATGTACTCATGCCTTATTAAGGACTTGACACAAGGTTCCATTCGATTATTTATATGGATGTTTTATGATTTGATGGAATGATGTGTATGGAACACATTTCACTTTCATGTGTTATATTCTTTTAAAACCTACTTCATTGACGAGTTTTGATTTCGATAAAATGATAATGAAAACTTTATTTATTTACAGAAGTTATTATATGATTATAGGATTATGATACCCAGTTTTTTTCATGGGTTATGATATTATTTTTTATTATTTTTTGGAAAAGGTATTTATGATTTCATTTTGAGATTTTTGGGACCTATATCACCCTCTAATGCATTGGGTAATGATTTATAACTCATGAGGTAGACTAATGTGGTCCTAGTAGTGAACATTGACTACTCTGATGTCCATTATATTGAACCATTAATATAAATTAGGTATGAAAAGTGAACACATGCTACTAAGATAGCCATGAGAGTGAACCATAACTACCAAGATGATATAGGGAGTGAACCCATACTACCATGATGGACTTGGGAGTGATTCCTTGACTACTATAGAAATCATTTTTTCTATTCTTATATGTCTTCCACATATTTCATGTTTGATTAATATGATACGCATTCATGTCTTATGTTTTTCATTTCCTTATGATTTATGTCTTTGGACCTAAATATCATTATTTCATCATTCTGTATTATGATATTTGATATGTAAGGTATGATATTCTATTAACACGATCATGATCTCATACCCTTATATGAATGTTTATGATTACATGAATCTCTTTTTTACCCTTTCTAGGCATCTGATATCACGTCTTTTTATCATTACATTACTATGTTTGTAAGATATGTATTAATTATAATATTTATAATAAGGGTTCTTCTCATTAAGTAAGAAGTGGGTGATAATGTAGATCACATATTTACTTGTGTTTATTTTTTGAAGTTACCAAACACACTAAAATAATATGATCATTTGGTTTCCATTTTTTTAATATTTTATATATTATGGAAAAGTGATGTAATGTCAATTTATGTTATCACATGGTAATTATAATAATCACAATATGGTTGGACGTAAAGTGGATATGGACTATCTAGAATGATTTCGTTTCACAAGGGATATAGCCCAATGGTGATGGATATCATCAAGAGTATAGCCCAATGTTAATGATAAAGTAGGTCATAGAAGGAATATTTGATTTTAGGTTGGGGAATTATGTTATCAAGAATGTATCATAATAGACAATTCTTTATAGGGAGCATGGACCTGATGGAATGGATTTTAAGTCTTATGAGAGTATATCCAGGAAGGTAAATGTTGCTGATTATTTCATGAAAAATATAGATCAACAAAATTGATTATGGATGGTTAATAATGTTGGGTTTGATCCTAGAGGAGGTGTCCAACATATCTCAAAAATAAATGAATCAAAGGCTATGTAGTTCAAATGTTTTAGAGGGACTTATTCATGAGATTATTTCATGAGTCATTTCATTCAGAGTATATCCTTTCGAAAAGGATAAGCATTCATTTAGGAATTATACTTGAGGAGGAGGCCCATGCTGCATGAAATTTTATAATATTGATTTAATGATAATTGAAATTATCTTGTCTTATGTGGGATATTCCAAGTATTAGAAACAATATATATATATATAGAACGGTTGTATGAATCAAATCAGATTATCATGTTGAATCTATACAGGGATTACACATTGGGGATGAATTAAAATAATTCATTGTGAATATGGTCCTTTTCAGAAGATGAATATATAGTTGGGGATTACATAATGGGAGGATTTCTAGAATGATGTATTTTGGTAGAGGTCTTACACACTAATTCTTCCCAAAGAGATGTAAAATTTTGAGTCTCATAGAGGATATGTATCCATGGGAGAATAATTATGTTCATTCACAAGGGAAATTAATTTGTGAAATCATAAATATATTGGGGTAGTATGGTATTCAGTTAAAACCTTACAAAGAAATACGATATATATTGATTTTGATAGAAATGAGATTTTTTGAAGTTCATAACAGTGGTATTTGGTTTATAAAAGGTGTGAAAAGGAGGATTGAATGAGACTTGTTTATAAAATGCTTCCCAAAGTAGCTTCATCGAGAGTATGTCCCTTTGATGGGAAGGAAGATTCATTTGACGGTTAAACATAAACATGATTCTCTTATTAATGAATTGTTTTATTCTAATGGAATGATCATTTCAAATATATTGTTATATGTGATTCATGGTCTATGCCAGAAACAAGAGATATAATAAAATTAGACATCTTCTATATAGTTGTTGGATTTAAAAACTACGGTTTCCCTAATAGAATATGATTTTAAGTCCTGTGAAGGATATGGATTCCAAATAAAATAAAATAAGTTATAAAAATGATCTACATGGTCCATTAGGGTATTTATAAGGAATATGGTCCTGTAGATAAATTGACTATGAAGATATACATTGAATTTGGGGGCTCGGGCCTCAGAAAGGCATCCTACATATTTAATTTATTCTAGGAATCAGAGTCCTTGTAATAAATATTGTATATTAACCACTAATGGTTAGGGGAGATAGACTAATATTATAGAGATTCCAGCCCTATAGTTTAAGAATTACTATAGGATATTAAAAGGTTATATCCATAAGAGAGAATATGTGGTTAATGGAATATGAGAAATCCCATAATTGTTATGGGGTCATGTGCTCCACATAAAGAAGTCATGGTCATGCGCTTCATGTAAACAACCAAGGGTTATGTTCTTCGTGATAAGACCGCATGCTCATATGATTATGTAATGGAATGTTCTTTACAAGAGGTTATATGGGGTCATTAAATTGCACAAGGTAATTATGGGTTTGCAATATTGTTTCTGATAAAGGTAAAGGTGACCACATAGATGGGAAGTATGACCAAGAGCTAATATTTTGACCGTATGACCATCTCATGATCAAATGGCCAAGAGGTTATCATGTGATCATGTGATTGGGGGTTATCATGTGACCAACACTTATATAAATATCACTCATTTATTTACAACTCTTCAAATATTACTCTCTATGTTTTATTATGTTATTGACCTTGCGATCATGTAATTTCATCACCCTAAAAACATTGTCACATTCCTCGATATTAGCAACCAAAAAAGGATCAAATGTCCTACTTTTTGAATTTTCTAGGTGGTTTATAGGTGTCACACCCTATAGTTATGCCCCTTTTCAGATTATATAGACTACATACCAAGGAATAATTTGGTGGAAGGATTAACCACATAAGTTCGTGGTTTCCTGTGTATTATTTTTGAAAAAAATATAAAACATGAGTGACATCTCTCTATTCCCCCTTTAAATCCTTGATATAATCATAAGGGTTTATCATGGTCATCCTTATCCAATATTTTGTCTCATTATATGATTATTATAGGATCATTGTATGGTACTGGGGCCACTACATAAAGAACAATGACCATGTGAAGGTCCTATAATGGATAACCTTTCTTATCCAAATTTCAATGTCATCTCTTTATTGAGGAAAAAATGACCCCTTTAAAATTGTGTAAGAATCAAAAACTGTGCGAAGACCCCATTATGGATAGAATCATCCTAGATTTGGTCACATTATCTAATTATCATGGGGCCATCTCATGTCTCTCAACAGAATTGTGTAAGGAAAATAAATTTCATGATCCCAACATTATGGACATCCTTTACTAATCGAGTTAAATAGTTAGTCCATAATTTGTTCAACAGAATGAACCCAGGGTAATCGTGTAAGAAACAATGACTGTACAAATTCCATGTTATGGAGAGAATTTATCGCCTGAGGATTTTAGCATTTGGTCACCATGAAATTTTTGTAAATCGCCTGATCTGGCCTAGTTCACATGATTACATCCAACCTCATCACAGATAGGCTCTCCTCTTGTATATGGTGTGATCATGTAATCTTTGGATAGGGGTTTTTGTGATTATGTTTCCATTTTTGTTTTATGTGATCTCATAACCAAACTGCATGACCCTTAAGTGGATTTCCCATTATTCTTTTCCTTTGTACCAAAATAATACTTTTACTTTGGGTATTTCCCAAACTCTAATTTTTATAGCATTAGTCTAGAAGAAGTTAACACTGACATATATATTGGGTAACCCTAACACATGAGTACATAAGTATACATCATGTTTGAAGGTAAATTTAGATTTGAGACCCAGTTTTGGATACAGAGTTGGATTGCTTGGGTGCAGTCATTAGATAGGACTTGGTTGTGATGCGAGAAAAATTGCTAGTTATTTTTATTTATAATTATGTTTTATAGGATTTATATGATCTAAACATGTTACATAATATTTTTTTCAACATTAATCGTATTCCATTTTATATATTTCATTTATTTTAGCATAACTATTTTATTGTTTTTTCATCTTAGTTGTACTATATAGTTATTAATTTGGATATTGTGATGATAGATTTTGTATTATTTCTTATATTTTATTACTATGATATGAGTTTATAATATCCCCATGGTAAAACCTTAGTCCCTAACTATTAATTGAAATCCTCTAGAATATTGGGATTTATTCATGTTGTCATGTATTGAACGAGTATGGTAAATATAAAGTGAGTCAGCTGGGGACATTACCTTTCTATCATTACTAAGAAGATGTATCATATTTGGAATCAAATAAACTCATTACCAATATCCATGAATGTTTAACATTGATTCATATATTTATGGACTAAATTAGAATTTATGGAGAAAATGATCTTTAAGATGGGTTTTAGAACCCTAAAGGTTACACTAATATATACAGAACGCACTTCTATGGTGAAGGGATATAAAACAATATGGACTATGTCTATGATTAACATAATAGAAGAATATATATCATGTGAATAGGTGAAAAAACTCAGATGTAGTGTGAAAATAATATTTTTTCTAACGTTTTCATAGATTATTGGGTCTATCAATCACAATAAAACTTTTTCAAAGGTCAAGTATTGTGACATAAAATAGTTATAAATCTTCAAATTTCCACTTCATATTTTTCCTAATCCATTAAAATAGATAAAATTGTAGATACATGACTTTTTGTCATGCTTCCCTTGATGGATTTTTTACCTTAAAAGCCTTTATAACACTTTCATATGAATTTTATGTTCATGAAATTTTGACCATGGAGGGTTGAATTTTAAGATAATACATCTATGAAAAATAATTCCAAGAGATTGTGGTTTTACACATTTTACTACATGTTAGGTCTCATATCCAATGATGTAATGTAATTTACCTAACATGAATGATGGTACAAGACACATGGGGGTGATATGAGGGAGTGTTTTGACTCGACCTTGGATGGAAAATCTTGGTGTTGCTACATATCTATTAATAATGAAAAAAATCTCCAAAATAGTTCTTATATAGCTTCTATATATAGTTATTTCTCATGTATGTATGTAAATATAATTGTTTCATAGTAGTTTAAGTTCATTGTAGAAGACCTAACACGAATTATAAAATTTGAAAAATATTACGAAGTAATCGATTATATAGGAAGGGGTTGTCTCACTAGGCCCAGGATAAGAGATTTCAGTGTTACTATGTATCCTATGATAACAAGAAATAATTCAAAATTAAGTTCTCCATAAAATATACTTTAACCTAAATAATGTTTGATATATAAATTTTACATTAAATTTCAGAAGAGAAAATACTAAGATATGGGTTTCATGTTGATGGAATTTCTATTCATACCCATGATAGATAATTTAGACATCACTATGTATCGTAAAAAAAATAATAATTAAGACATATATAATTCTTTAAAGTTATTTATTCTTAAACTCATATAAGTTTAGAACTAGATTTCATTCTTTTATTGATACCCAAAATAGTATGTTTGGGTCTCATTATGTGGTGTCACATTGTATAGTTGAAGAAAATAACCTGATATACATAATGAATACTCACATATGTAGAGCTTGAGTGAAGGAAAATTTTGTTTTTGTGCCAAAGATTAATTATTTTTAAATTACTATGTATGATAAGATAACAAGAATCAATTCACATGTAGTTCCTTATTAGTAATATTTTCATAGATCTGACTAATATATGAGTTAATGGTATAATGACCTTATCTGAGGTCCAAACTATAGTATGACTACTCCATATAGATTATGAAGATCTAATCATTAGGACACAGTTTCTAAGAGTGGGGGTATCCTATTATAGTTTTATTAGTAGAGATCCATACTCCTAGGATTGTTACATGAATTTATCTCTTATGTATACTAAAATGGTCGTATAAAATAGAACATTGTAAGAAACTCAATTTTCATAGGGATAAACATTATATCGTGTTATTTCGTATTATGGGGCATGGAAAAAATTTAAGGTCATTTATATAGAGGGTTCAATGTAGATCTATCTCATGATCCAAATGAAATAGTTTTGAATAAATTTGGATTTATGAGGGAGCCAATGTAATGTGATAAATTTGTAAGATTCAATGTACTATGATTAAATATGATAGAACATATCTAGAGATAATACTAATTAAAAAAATCATAGTTCATAAAAGAGGATTTTTTTTCTAATATGGGATTAAAACCTAAAAACAATATGTTTTCTTTTTTAATATAAGAAATATTATTTTTTTTATATGGTGTTCACCGGTATGTTTGATGTTGAAAACATAACATCAATATGGACACTATTCGTTAAATGAATTTAGAGGAATGTGAGTTTTGATGCTACGTCCAGGAAATGAGATCTATACATCAATACATATCCTTTAAGAATAAGAATAAATCCATAATTTGTTCTTAAAATAGATTCCATGTATTAATACAACTCATGCATAGAAGATAATAAAATTGTTTAATACTAGTTTAAGATTTTAATTATAAACCAAATAGAATTGTTAAACCCACACAGTAAAAACCAATATATAGTTTTAGATCGTATACAAGTGAATAGATACATATAAAATTGACCACATTAAGATGTTTAAGGTTTTTTATATGTGAAATTATGTCTTACTATTTTTATTCAGCTGACTCAAATGAGTTCCCATTAGATTACAGTCTTGAGGAATGGACTATATGTCACGAAGTTTAATGTATTGTTTCCAAGATAAAATGGTCCACTATGAAAAAATTATGAAATATCTTTCTTGAGAATATATAAATTAGTAGTAGGAATTATATTCCATTAATCCATTATGATCAAAGAGTAATCCCCATTACATTGTACCTTATATATAGTGTTTGATCCATTATATAATTACTCATGAATTATAGGTTTCATCCTCGCTATCATGTGAAATATTAGAGATAAAACTAAATATCCATTGATAAATGGTAAGAGGTGAACATTTTAATTGAATTTTCATGTGAGACTACTGTAATAGACCTTTATAATGGGTAGTGTGCACAACATTCTCTCATAATATCAATTAAATGCATGTAACCAAATATGATACTTCTGATCTTCATTAAGATAATTGCAGATAGTGATTTAAGATGCGGGAGACTGAACAACATTAGAAAATAACTCTTCTATCCCATTTACTTATGAGTATGGGTTTAACTATATGGAAATATGGGTTGGATAGTGACAATCCGATAATACTTGTTGATGTTTTTCTAGACAATATTTTGTGTATTTATCCTCAATATTCGAATTAAAATTAGATATTGTTTTATTCATTTCTGTTTTCTAGCCATTATCCATTACATGATAGTGAGATAAATGGTCGTAGTGGATATTATATTGTGTATATTTCTTCTCTAATTCAAAATACAAGAAATTAAATCAAATTTACTCCAATAGTGTTTGAGGGAATCCAAATTTATTAATTATATTAAATTTCATTAAATTAAAGTAATTATTCATTATCACTTATTTTAGAGGGACAGATTCAACAAATATATAGATGAAATTGGTGATAATAAGGTTAAATTTGAATTGGTTGACTATATTTAAAGTTTAAACACACCTAGAATGTATTAGTGATATGGAAAATTGTCAAGAGTATTTGTTAGTATGGAGAAACTATGTGGGTTTATGGATGAAATGGTAATGTATCTAAAAGGAATGGAACTTATTATATAACTCCATACATTCCTTAATCATTTATGTCCAAAAATATCCAGGCCTATTTAAACGATGGTAGATCTTAGTTCCTTACTAGCGAGAACTGCATGTTCTAATATTGAATTTTTGTATACTTGTGAGAAGTTATCCTCCTCAAAAACACCTATGGGGGGAATTCATGAAAACTTATATTATATGGAACCTTCCTAGAATTTATGTCATCATAATGGAAGGAAATTAATTTCTAACAATAGATCTACTCTTTCATATCTTGATCTTGTAGGAGATTCTCAATTTAAAGGTACACCACTATGGGATTAATCCATCGAGTCATGGTGTCAATTTTTAAGGATAAAGGATTTCCTTAATCTAAGGTGTTATTTGATTCATTTAATTTCCCCATATAATTACTAATTAATAGAGACACCACCATGTAATGTGTGTTGAAAATGATAGTTTCATCCATATTTGGATATGTTAAGACTGTAGCTTCATCGGATGGTGTATCCAAATGGTTTTTTTAAATGGATGATATGAGATAGTGTTATCCCTAAGAAGAACTCATAAATCAACCCATATATTGTCACATAAGGGAATTATATTTTCCTTCTTAATGGTATATTCTATAATAATTTTCTTTATCAAAAACATTTAGTCACCCTTAATATTTCACTAGGACACTAGAATTTAATGGTATAGTTCTATGAACCCAATACATGTGCAGTCTTATAACTCATTGATTATTCATCCTTCTAATGATTGTATGGAATATTAAAGCACTACCATTACTGGATTGATGAATATTATGCATATCCAAACCCTTTTAAACTTCAAATTCACCACCCTTATCACTTTTTGGATACAAGAGTCACTATAAAAGTATATCACTAATGTAAAAGAGGTGTCATGGATAGAGAATAACTTTTCATCAAGTTGTGTATCTAACAAAAAAATTAATAAGATGGAGTTTTTCATGGTAAAATAAGCAAAAACTATCCCTTTTATTTCATTTTTATAAAAAAAATAGGATGTTAAACTAATATTTAATTGTCACCGATCATGAAAGATTTAGAGATAACATTTGATGACTAAAACTATATTTGAGTACATATATATGAGTGACCAAGTGGACTACATGGTGATGAAAATAGTAATTTATATATTGACTATGTAAATAAATGAAATTCAATTATTCAATATTTGAATATATATGGTCTCAAAATCCAAAATCAATCTAGTGAGGTAATATAGGATTTCATTATAATCTTCAACATTTTCCAAACTAGGAGTATTACAAAAAAATCACTCTATGTTTTATGTATAAAGGATGTTGGGATTATATTTTATAGGTGGTATAAAGACTACTAAGAATAAAAGCTACCATTTGAGATCATGGATGGATTGCTAAACAGCTTCATCTCATTTATAGGTAATTCATTTAAACATAAACTTCATTAAAATAACTATTTTTAAATAATTGGGTATGTAATTTAGTATATAATAAAGACAAACATGGATTCCTCTCAATTCAATGGTATTTTTCCGATGTGTTATATCACGTATCTCTTTTTTTTCTAAGGGTTGACTTGGATGTTTCAATAGTGTAACATGAATCCATAGAATTTATATCATGTTATACAAGGAGTTAATTTCAACGGGTTAATCATCAAGCTATGTTGCCTCAGTTTTTATAAAACTACCTTAGGATCAACTAGTTGATCTCAAGGTCATTGATATTTAATAATCCAAATATCAACATAGCACTCCAAGGTGTTTCAATAAAAGGAAATGATAGTATATTGCATTTCACAATGGTAAGTACATCCCATGTTGTTCAAGATAAAGGCAATTTCCCAATTATAACATAAACTATATGGTTCTTTAAAGATAGTTACAACAATATCATTAGGGGGGATTTTGATATATTTTTATCTAGAATACTCATCCATAAAGGAAAGGGTCTACAAGATATTTATTATGTCAATTAGTAGTTTTTATATCTGGAGTAGGAAATCATCTATTGGGAAGTGCTAATTGAGTTCCAATGAATCGATGTAGAGCCTGATTAATACTTCTTTTTCTGGATAAGTATGTTGTTTGTGAAAAATTTTGGGAAACTAAAATTTGTGTATGAAGTTGTATTTTATGGGATTATCAATTTTAGCTTCATCATTGGGATCATGGTTCAATTTTATTCTCCTTGTTTACTACTTATTACCATTATGGTTATCCAACATACCAATCTAATAGGTTTCCACATGAGGATCCAACTCAGTAATCTCTATCCAGTTTCATCTGAGCTTGAATTAATGTGTCTTGAGTATTGGTATATAACAATCATATTCATTAGTCTTTATGGTGGCCTTCTTTAACATCTTCCATTGATCTTATTATATATGAAAATTTAGTTTTCTAATATCATTGACGGTAATAGAGATTACCTCCTCAAATACTATAATAGAATAATTAATATATCCATCATGGTCTTCACCAACATCATAGTAATAAGATAAAGTAGTATCCTAAATTTTAGAAGAAGATATGGGGGTAATGTTGTCTTATTTTAGATCAAATATATCTTTTAAATGATTTGTTTCAACCAATATATCTAGCACCATTAGTACATGGTTGAATATTCCAATAAATTATTATATTATCTATTGAATCATGTCTATTCTAACTACGATCACTACCATTGCTGTCAAAATATAATTCAAAATTGCACTTGGTTAATTGTTCTTGGAGTGAAGAATTTTTTTTCATAGACTACATAGTAATTTCTTCCTCTCTTAGTAGAGAATATTGAATGGGAAAATTTACTTTTCTTGAATTTGAGAGATAATTTATTGGATGACATTTTTTACTGGTCAAGACAATCTAGTTACTTCAAATATTTGGATTTTTCACCTCAATTTTTTTGATGAGAAATATGAAGTCATCATTGAGTTTTATCTATGGATTGATATAGGAAATTTATATGCCCATATGAGATATAATGTAAATATAATTATTTTCCATCATTTAATTATCCTCCATTTTATTGTACCATGAAACAATATATTTTGATTCATAGGACTCAAAATGGGAATTATCACAAAATTGGCCCCTCACATTCCCATTAATAGAGTACCCCAAGAATTGGGGAACATATGTGAAATCTATTGTGTTTGTATCGATCTATTAAAATCCAAAAATTTATAAATATATGTCTTAGTATACCCCCATAAATATGGAGTAAATTAATATGGTCAAAAAATAGTTCCCTAGATTAATTATTCTGAGTATACCCCATTATCTCTTATCTAGCCCATAAATTTATAGGTTAGGGGAATAAAAATTAGAATCACCATAGAATAGAGACCATAGTGTTTTGATCAGGATGTCTTTGATCTTTAAGAATTATATTCTAGGGTATGATAGTTATCTATATTATTGATATTTCTCGATACGTAAAGTGGATTGATCTTCCCATGAATGACAGTCTCCCAATCTTGATCTAAGAAAGAAATTATCATCTGGCATACAACAGATCTAATCATTACGTGATATGTCTTAGCTAAAATGAAATTAGTATCAAGAACTTATAGATTTAAAGATCCTGAAAAATGTGTTACATAATTTATTTTTAATGAAAGAGGAATACTATAATGAATGAGTGGATTTTATGATAGATAAATGCTTCAAAAAATCATACTTTTGAGCCAAGTGATCATGATTCCTTCCAATAGGCTACTCCTTGTCATGGGGATTGAAGTCCAGATATTACTATAATGGTGACTCATTCCTTTTAATGATATTTGGTTACATTTTTGAGGTATATTGGTTGTGATTTATTGACCTACACACACTATGATGTTGATTTCACAACTGCATTTCTTCAAGATAGTCTTCTTGTATGATTGGAGCCCAACAATACCTCTGGGATTTAAGATTAGATCAATATTATTATCGAGTTCATTAATTTTCCTATATTAGAGTTTCATCTAGGTATATATCCTTAGTGGAAATGGTATTAGACCATCAATTGCCTTCAATTTTCTAACCTCATTGACCCATATGACCTCCTTTCATATTATAGATAGGGATCATGGGTTATGAGTCGTACTCATTAGGAATTAGGTCTTTCAAGTACATGACACTGAAAAAGATGTATTGTGAATCCAAATTAGGTTAAGTATTAATTTTATAATATTGTTTTCCCTCCCCTTGATGGGGGTAAAATTCCTAGAGAGTCTAGATTACCATAATTTCCAATGGGGGATCCCTTTTCTTCTACCTTCTTCTTACAAAATTGATTATTTTGACTCTTTGAAGACTATAATTATTTAGATTTATTATCTAACCTCATAAAATAATTTCATTCCAAAACTAGTTGACTTAGTTTAAACATGAGTAAAATGTGCACCCAACTGAATAATTTTTTATTCATACGAATATAAAATTTTTCCACATGTCTATCAAGAATCTCTTAACACACACATTCTTCCTCTGGAAGATTTGTAGAGACACAGGTCACTTAAACATTAGGTTTTTTTCATTTTTACATACCCAAATTCAATAATCTTATAGAGAGTGTCATTCAAAATGAAACATTCATGTAAATTATTCCCCCGTATTCAAGTATAGGGATAATAATCTATGTAATCACATAGGCCAAAGTCATTGGGTCTCATTATCTCTATACTTTTTAACAACTTCATCTATAATGCAGCTATGGAGAACCCTAAAACTTTTTTATTTTCATATGTAATGGGGCATAATATTCTTGTATTCCAATTTTAGATGACAATTATCCTTTTTTCATAGCAAAGCGGGTGTTGATGATGTTATTTTTGTTCAATGTTAGTCACTTCATGATACTGAGTGAACATGGAAATTGGAGCAGGCATCATCACTAGCATGAGTGATATGTTGGAAATGTTTACATTGTTGAGATTATTTCCTATTTCTCAAAGTGGTTCTTCTAAATTTTTAATATAGTTTCAAAAACTATCTTCTTTCCACTCTGCTACCACTAAAACTCTAGGAATCCACTAAGGTACATCTAGGGAATATGAAGTTCTTTAATGTAATTTATGATATTTTCTATGTATTTATCTTTTTAAGGAAAATGATTATGTGAATAGGTTAAATACTTACTCTAATAAATGAATCACAAAACTCTATATTTTTTAGATGATTTAAATTTTATAAGTTAAAAATACTCATCATCCTCGATAAAGAGATAAAATATTAAAATAACTACAATCAAAGATCTTCCTAGTTTAAGACAGACCTAGATGGTGGATATTTTTACTATAAAAAAGATTGTAATTTATGATTTTGCATGGAAAATTGAATTTTTCTACTTATTTATGCTCTAGTGTTCCAATTATAGAGATGGATTTATATGAAACATTCATGAGATGTTACTTTGGATCACCCATACCATTGAACACTAGGAATGTGGGATTCCCAAATATGGGTGGAGGAGGAGTTAGGTCCACCAATTTAGAATATAGTTTCATCTCTTAATAAATTGGCGTCTGTCTCCCCTTCTTAAATTCTCATTAATGAACAACTGACATAATGGAAATAATGAGCTACAGCAGGACTATTTCCTTTAAAATGTTTTAATGAGAGGAAAATGTGAATCTAGGTATGGTTATCTTTCTTGAATCTATTATTGATATCCATATTCAGTCATAATTGGTTAACGGCCATGAAATTATTATAGTTTATAAACCCTGGGTAGAAAATAATGATATTCCCTTTCCACTATGGTTATATAAATAATTTATCCTAGTCATATATTAGATTAATTACAATGCATTACCCTTATTGAATGAGTAGTTTCTTCATATTAGAGGGAACCCAAAAAAAATTAATATTTTCATCTTTCATAGAATAAGACATATAAGAAATATTTCAACTAATAAATTAAATATATATCCACCATAACTATTCCCACTCAACTTCACATTGATAAATTGTTTCCTTGGTAGAAATGGGGACTACTTCATCATGTCATGATTGGATTATATATGTATCAATTCATTTACCTTTCCTTTTTTATAAAGATCACCATGTGTGAGTCAAATGAATATTTATAGGCACTCCTATATATTGATCATACCTCTATTATTTGGTATGCCTAAAATTATGTGGATTTTAGGGTGAACCACTTTCTAAAAAGATGTATTCTCATCACATTCTTCTCTATTGGTATTACTGTACATGTTATATATGGAGATGACATCAATAACATTTATTGAATAAAATTGTGTATTAAGAATAACATCTACATTCATATCATAGTCATGTAGGGATTTTTCATCCCATTGATATCCCTCTTGGTGAAAATCATAATTTTATATGATATATTACTTTTTGGTGGACCATTTTAACTTAAATACCATGAAAAGATACACCTTTTCTCATTTATGTTCCTTATGAATTTTTTATATAAGGTTATCTCAAGGGAGTATGTAATAGAATTCACTGATTTCATTTTAAATAAAGGGGATAAATCCTTGAGTGGAAGAAACCATTGAGGAATTTATTGTGATGTTTCTCTATACCAAGAGAAAATAGAATTTCTCAAAGGATTTGGATCAACTAATTCCACTTAAATATAGGGATAGGGTTGGTGTTTCTATTATATCATCTTGATTTACCCCATTTCATTTTTAATTATTTTTGGGGTGGGGATGGTGGTAATAATACCCTCATTCTTGAAAACTATGATGTCTCATGTATTAATTGGAATATTTCCACAAACATATTAGTTTTTTAGGCCTCTATTATAGCATTGGCTAGGTATATAAAATTTTCTAGGTAATAGTTTATTTCTATTAAGGGTTACACAATGATTTAATGTATTTCTATCCTAAAAAATCACATTCTTTACCTTAGTTTTATCAATATGAAGGATTATATTTATGGGTTTCACCTAATGACTATTTGATTTTTGGGATTTTGGAATGGTGGGAATTCATTTGGTATATTAACTAGAATATAAAAACCCACAACATAAGTATTTTCCTAAAAAAAATAACATTTCAATTCCCCTTCCTCAACATACATTATTATCTATAGAGAAGGGTAAAATTATGAGCATCATATTGACACCACCCTCTAATACACACATTAGGAGGGGTGTCAGTATCCATATAGTAATGCACCTTTATACTTTTGAAATAGGAATGCTCGATTCATTATTGTTGTTTCCTTGTAATTGGGGTTTGATCGACTAAAATAGTGGCCAAGTTAACATTGCAATAAATTTCATCCAATGTCTTGATATGATTGACATTTATTCGCTAAGGTATGTATCTAGTATTTAGAAAATGAAGAATATACCAAAGATTATAATGAAAATTGGGTTCTCATTACACTTTCAATATCATTAAAATGTCTTATTGGGGAGTGTAAATATTCAAAAACATGACCTGTATCATAGACATAGAAAACTCTTCACACATGACCATGTAATTCTCTTCGTCTTCTAGGAGGAGTTCTTAGACCGTGTTTTAAAATAAATTTCATTTATCCATTAGTTTATCAAGATTAGCGGGGTCATTGAAACCATCCCTAGTTTCATCAAATTAAACATGGTTCAAGATCAAGAGAGATGATGATCATCACATCAACATACATCTCCATGTGGATGAAACTGTATTGATTAATGATGAGGTTCTTGATATAGGGGGCCTTGATTTCTCAAGTGCCTCTTAATTTGATGGAATCCAATGAGTATATTTAATAATTGGAGGACCTTTTTTATAAGAAAATGTGTCCTTGTGTGTAGTATATCAACATTAAGATTCAAGGGGAGGTACTCCATGGTTTATATTTCTGATTTAATATCATGGAGAGGACCTTCATGATAGATTTTTTTATTTTCATGGGAAGAAACACCACAACATGTGCTCTAAAGATGACCTCATGAGCTATCTTGTTTCATTTGAGCATAAGGATGGCCTTTATTGATAATGATTCTTTATGAGTTACCGTGATGAGGTCCTTTATAACATATATAATAAGGAGGATATCTATAAAAAGGAATCAGGGGAGGTAATCTTGAGATTTTAGATATAGTGTTTTCAAGAAGTCAGTAAAAATATATATGTTTTCTGTCACAGGGATGACCTCTACAATGAGTACTCTTGTGAGGAACTCCATAGTTATAGGGTATAGTTCCATGGGGAGGACCTTTATAATAAAAACACCATGGAGGACCTCCCAAGCTATGTGTTATGGATTTATATGGAGTACCTCTATGTGTATAGTTTACTCCTCCAATTGATCAAGAGTTAGCAGACCCTCAGTCCATTCTTGGAATATCCCAAATACCCTATTATCAAGGGAAGGGGGTAGCCCAGTTGTGAAAACCCGTAAACCAGAAACATAAATCCACAAGAATTTCATATATTGAATGTTCATAATATAAAATTAAACATCCATAACTACCCCTCGGAAAATTCTACTATATGTA
Source organism: Viscum album (assembly GCA_963277665.1). Taxonomy (NCBI): domain Eukaryota; kingdom Viridiplantae; phylum Streptophyta; class Magnoliopsida; order Santalales; family Viscaceae; genus Viscum; species Viscum album. Next base: position 1,045,063,515 of record OY728125.1, read on the forward strand.
GGAAGTCAACAAACCCTAACCCCTCCAACACACACACAAAACCATCCCACATAAGAAATCTAACAAGATATGAAAACAACAATAATGTAATGTAAAAAATGTATAACATTATTCAAACAATGTTTTCTATATGAATGATGGAAACAATATTGATTTATATTTCCATTATAGTAAGTAATTACAAGGATTATAAATAGACTACTAAAATATTAGTACTAATAAGAAATTTATAGTAACACATTATAAATTTTACATTAATCATTTATCATTTTTTATAATTGATGTCCCACAAAAATACACTGATTTTTAGTTATTCATCTAGTTTAACATTCTCCAAATAAATCAAAAATCAACAATAATATACACAAATGATTTTAGAACAAACGAGGGACCACACATCATCCATCAATCCTTCGAACTTTATCTCATTCAAGAAAAACAATTATTATATGATGTTGTATTTTGAGAGTCCTTCTATTTTTGGGAAAATACTACTTTAGGTAGAATAAACCTAACACCATATTTTTTACAACTCAAAATAAACCTCCACATATCATCATAAGTGAATCAACTTCTAATAGTTTCACTGACTCCAAGAGTGGTTTTGGTACCACATTCTATACATAGATATAACACATCTTCTGATAAAAATATTCTAGTCAATTGAATTTGGGAACTGAAATAGAATTCACCAATCAATTATATCCCACCTGAATATTTTTTCATGATAACTATTTTATCTCTCTAACACTTTGAAAACAAACTCTTCCTTCATCTTCAAGTGCCAATATTCTCTGTTTTCTCTTTTGTTTCACCCATGTCCCACTAAATAATGATGTTATCTCATAATTTCCTAAACTATAATCTTGGAAAAAATATCCACTTATTTTTTTTTCAAAAAACAATCTATCATATCTCTTACACATTATCCTCTATAAATTTATAGATTATGCGGGATTTTAGGTCAATGTTTTTTGTAATTTCATAGAAAATCAAATTCTAATCTAATTGGATGACACTCTATCATTCATATTATAATATTCTTCCCTTAAAAATTCATTTTAGATATTTCATCAATCTCAAGATCCACAATATCTCGTTCAATACTTTAGAAAATTAACTCTTACTTTATCAAGGGCTCTATTTTCGCATCTATTGACATAAACCATTACTAATAATATCTAACAATAATTGTTTCCCTAAAAGTTATAAAATCATTTTCATGTAATTTATCAGCCATAATAAATTCTTAGACGATCATCTTGTCATTTACAAACTATATAGGATGCATTGTTATCCATCAAAATCTATTCATAATCAATTGATAACTTTTATATTAGACTAAATATTGAATTTGATTAGGTGAACATTCTTCTAGTAGGGGTTTTGATATTTCATGTTCATATAAATATTGAGGTTTACATCTTAATATGAACAACCCATCCAGTTTCACTTTAAATCTACTTATTTCTTGTAGTTTTACAATCTAGTGGTATATGATTCATAAATATATCTATGTTTCCATATATTATATTTAGAGAATAAATATTGATATATCCATAATTTGTAACCCTTAAACCAATTTTATATCCTCAATAATTGTTCAGGATAACCCTATAATCAATGTTTTCACTTTTAATAATACTATAGAAACACACCAAAATATCATATGGAATTTATAGTTCATACATGTAACACGCATATATTTTGTGATTTTGTTTCTTTTTAAAATTAATTGAATATTTTTGAAATTTTTCATATCAAGAAACACATTATGTAGTTTTAGTTATATAATATATATATTAAATCTCTAAGTCATACTTTCATTGTACGCACCATCAAGGTAATGTTGCACTACATGAAACACTGGCTTGGCTTCCATTATACAAAACAATGAATTTCTACAAAACAATAATTTATTATTATAATTATTTAAATGAGATATATATATCCTAGTTATAAGACATGGTACTATGAATAGTAATAAATAAATTTAAATGTTATTTATAATGTTTTCATATAAATAAATCATATTGATAATGTAATGTATAATTTTTTTTATTATGTGTTTAAAAATAAAATTTTATTAAAGGAACTTTGTTTTATGTCAATCATTTAGATAAAATGAGATTAATTTTGGGAAATCATAGAGACATAATTTTATAAAATATTTTTTTATTTACATTTTCAAAATTATCATATCATGATGTTTTTGGAATTTTTTATGGGAAACATCATTATTGGATGGATAGTTAAAAATATTGAATTTTAATTCAATTTTTTTTTTCTAATTTGTTTTTATGGTTAAATAATATTATATTTTTGTTTTAAATTCATAATATATCAATTAAACATCTATTAATATAATTTAGATCATTTGAAGTTTTTTAATATTGTATTTAGGAATAAAATCATCCTGAATTTTTGAACATTATCACCTTAATACTTTCTTTCTCTCCACGCCTAGGAGAATAGATCCAATCATCGGTTTACCATTTATATGAATTGAATTTCACAAATATATACAAAATGGTTTTATTCAATATAATATTTATATTATAACAATATCAACATATTTTTTTCCAAAAATATTAGTGTTAGTGATTAAAATTAATTGGAGTGACTAATGGTAGTATTAAGATTAATATGGGAATAAACTTGAAAATTAAGGGACAAAATAACCTAGTCACTTGTTCAAAACCTAGTTTACGGACATATATTGTCCAATATACCTATAATGTTCTAGAATTATCCATTTTGGATCTTTTTAACTAAGTAATACTTAGAGAACACACAATTATTTTCAAAAAATACCATGTGTGTCCCTTCCCTCTACTATAAAAGGGCCTCCTCTCCTCCCCCTTCTGCACACCTCTCAAGAAACATTGGATTGAACATACTCTAACGATATAGATCCATAACATCACACACCTCACCCTATAAGAATAACCTTGGGAATAAATCCATCCCTGGAATTCCTTAGGTGAATACCAAAATAAGTTACCTGAATAAGAGAGAACATTCTTCATCAAACTCTTTAGTCTTATTTCCATATACACTCTTTGAATTATAATTATTTCATGTTTATATAAAAAAATAATAATATAAAATATACTAATATTTTTTAAAACTAATATTTTTACCTACACTTGTACACACTTCTATCTAAAGGGTAACATACTTAATGTTTATGTGTACGATGAACTACCACCACACGAAATGATGAATGTTCAATCTTCCTTTACCACCTATCAAGGTAGGAATTATGATGGAAAATATATATATATATATATATATATATAATATTATATTTATAATTTATTTATTCTAATTTAATTATTTTATAACACACACATTTATACTTTCCCTCTAGGGTAAATATGATAACATCGTTTGTGGACGTGTAGACTACAGCCTCCTCAAAGGAATGTGATTCTTTCACTCTTAACATGTAATGTATTAAGGATGGTTTTAGTAAAAAATATGATATATAAAAAATAATTTTTATTAATTAATTATATTATATATATACATAAATATGAGTAACATTACTTATTTTAATGAGATACTAAAATGGAAATATCATTTATCCGTACGTACAGACTACTGTCTCCAAGAATGGTGTATTTTGTTTAATATTTATATATTTTAAAGATTATTATAAATTCATATATACTGAATATACATGATGTTTATATCATGTTTTACATTCTATAAATCATTTTATTTATATAACGACCAAATTTATATCAATTTAAGTCTCATGCAAAAAACAAATCAGATATTACCCAGAGCATAAGCTTAACATAAAACTATTAATAAGAGGGAAATATAAAGTCATAATCATATAATATAATGTATTATATATAAAAAATGATTCTTTAAAATATTCATCATAAACATACATTTATTATACTAGGGCCTTATATGAGTACGACGAGAGTTAAGACATAAGGTAAGTGAATTTATTTTCACTTTTTATATCCTCGAGATACATGAAATTTTCAACAGACATTTATTTTGTGTGGAATATATATTATACATGAATGTTTTATATGATTCTTATGATTATTTCTATTGGTATTTAGATATCCTTTTATGGTTCTATTTTACAGGGTTTTTGTTTCAAAACTTATAAATTTGGTAATGTAACATTGTCTCACCTTTATTTCTTTGAGACACATGTTAGGTTATGCACATATGTTTTTATATGAAGTGTATATACTACATTTTGACATGTTATGTCATAAGTATCAATATTTTCATTTTATTTTATTCTTAATTAAATATTTTTATTTCCAGAATGATTAATGTTACTCAATTAGGTAATACTTTTTATATTCATTCTTGTTGTTTATCAAGATTGATTAAAATTATGATTCCATTGAAGAAATATTATGATCCATATCAGAAGAAATATCATGATTTTTCTTACACTATGGATGTTCATGTTAAATCCTTGTCATTTTACAATTTTTCCACTCATTGGTACTTTAGATAATCAAGAAAATCTTTTTATGAAAATATGGTTATATCTTTACTTTTGGTCGGAAATCTATGTTCTTTCGAAATCGGGTTCTCTAAAAAAATTTAAAAAATATTTTGATAAAATCTATGATTTTTAAAATTTATTTTTACACTTGTTTTAACTTTTTATAAAATGGGTTTAAACGGAACTTTCATGTTATTTTTCATTCAAGGTAATTTTCTAATCATATATAGTGCCAAAGGAATGTTCAGTATATATGGACTTAACCGCCATCATGACCATAATTTCTTTAAATAAACATTTATATGTTTAAAAAGAAAATTTTGAAGAAATTTCTTCCAAAAATATTCTAGTAATATTTTAAATTTTATGGTGATTTCAGATAAAAACGTTTTCAGAAAATATTTTCATTCCAAAAAGTATTTTATGTTATTTTCAAAGAATCCCTTATATGTTTAAAAAATGTTTTTTTGGAGGAAAAGGATTTCAATAATCTCAACGATTCATTTATATGTTTTCAAATTATTTTCAAAGAATATGTTTTCAAAATATTTTCAAGCTTATTTTATAATATTTCAAGGTAAAGGGCTTCCAAAATGATTTCAATATTTCTTTCCATTTTTTCAAATTACTTTCAACCAAAATGGTTTTCAAAAGGTTGTATATTATAAATAGCCTTTTTCAAAAAAGAAAACAAATTTTCCTTAAGAGATTTTTTTAAAATATATTAAAATTTTACATTCTATCTGTGATGAAATTCGTTTATGTTACTCAAGCCTTTTTGGGAAATGATCCAAATATTCCATTCATATTGTTTCTCTGAATGGTTTTTGTTTTGATTCCAAGATGTGTATGAAAATCCATTCCTATTTAATGGTTTATATGTTTATGAAATCCATTCCTCCATTATGGGTTATATATTTATGAAACCCACTCCTCTTCCAGGGGTTATATTCTTATGAAACCAATTCTTATCAATGTTTTATACCATGATAAATTCTTAAAAAACCTTTCCCCTTTCTTACGTTATTATATAATGAAATGATTATGAAACCTATATATTTTCCTTAGGTAATGATATGATTACATGTTTATGATACCAATTACATTTTATGGGTCAAGATATGATTATTTATGATTGTTTTGGAACATGTATGTATGATTTCATTATGAGATTGGTGGGACCACTATCTCCCTCTAATTCATTGCGTAAAGATTTATATCTTATTAGTTAGACATTCATATAATAGGTAGTGAACATTGTTATGTAAAGGAATTTGTCTAAAATGATGGTATTGGTAATAAACCATGAAAACTACGATGGACATGGGGTAATCCATGACTACCAGGTTTGTATTAGTAGTGAAATCATGATTCTATGATGGACATTGGAGTAAATCATGACAACCAAGATGGTATGATGAGTAAAATCAATCTACAAATATGTCTATGGGTGTAAACCATGACTACCTATATGGTATGAAGACTGAAGTCATGCTACTAAGATAGAAATGGGAGTAGACCATGACTACTACGATGGTATGGGAGTGAACTCATACTACTAAGATGTCCTTGGTAGAGATTCATTCACTACTATGGAAATAATTTTATATGATTACGTGTCCACCAAAAATTCTATGTCTTATCCCTATGTTATGTTTTCATGAATTATGCTATTAATTTCCTTATGAATCATGCATTTTTAACTTCTAACCTTTATTCCATGATCCATTTATATGATATGAATGGTATGATATTTGAACATTATGATCATGTTTTGATACATTTATTTTCATGTTATAATTATGTATTTTATTTATTTTCCCTTACTAAGAAATTGAGATCCTTAATTATTATATTTCCTTTCCCAAGGATATGAAGAAGGGTTATTAAGTTGAATTACAATGGGAACTACTGAAAATCAGGTCTTTAACATTTCTAGTAAAAGGGATTTATCGATTTTACAAAATCACTGATAATGTAAGTGATGTTAAAGGATTACATTTAACGGTGATCTTAAAAATAAATGATAAAGTCCCCCTTAACAGCACAAAAAAGTGCTAGTAAAGGGGGACATTAGAATTGATGTTATTAGAACTATTAAAGACCACCTTAATCAACTCTTTTTTAATACTATTAAAGGATGCCTTTAACTGCGCTAAAAAAGCCATGATAAAGGCCATGATAATAAATGGTTTATTTTTTCATGCCCCCCCCCCATTATCATAACTGTATATAATCCCACCTCCATCGTTTATATTTAAAAAACATATAATATATATATTGAATGTCATATAACTTTTGAAAACAAAGGATAAATTTCTATAACATTCACACTTGTCATGGAAATATGATGGAATTTTAAAAACTCAATCAATAATTCCAAATAATCCCATCATATGAAATTATTACTCTTATTTCATGGAAACCCATGTTTCTATTAATCTTGATTGTCTTCTTGAATAAAACATTTTTTTAAACTAACATTTCATCTTCCAATTTCAAATTTTACCCATATATACTATCCATACAAAACCATAACCCAAACATCATATACCATGTTCATCCATTATCAACACATTGAAAATTTATGGTAACTGTTTTTGAATTCCATCCTTTTTTCAGATTAATTCCATAGATTAAAATATGATAAATTCGTAAACTAGACTAATCAATTTTTAATCTAATACCTTTGAATCCTTGAATGTATCACTATATGCTTCCATAAGCGTTATAGATTCACTTGTTGAACAATTTTAGCACTTGGATACTAGAGAATAACTATTTTAACATATTAAATTTTCTTTAAGAACTTTTCATAAATCACTAATCTAGCTTAAGAACCATTCTTAAGTTACTAGTCTATGTATTAGCTTATATTAACCTTCTCATTATCAAAGATTTGATCATGATGTATATATTTTTATGATGATGATATTAACTACAAAAGAATCTTTTTTTAGATGATCATAATTTATTATTAACCATTTAGTAAGGAATTTTAATAAATGGAATTCCATTTAAATTATTCGCCCTTTTAAAATGAATAATATCCCGTAGTGGTCTAAGATTCATATTTTAATAATATTATGGTTTCTTTAGTGTTTATTCCTTTGTTTAAATATCTAGGTAGGTGATCATCATAATCATATCATATATTACTCATAGATTATGGATCATTTAACCCTTTTTCCAATCCATCATATCGATAAAGTCAACTCATTCCTTTGGTAACCTACTCCAATTAGGGTCCCCTGACTACTATAACCCAAAGAAAACTCCAAAAACAAGATGAAATGGGAAAATATAGGGGAACCCAAATTTATCATGACATACTCAATAGGAAAATATATATTAATGTATTACTTTCATTCCTTGAAAAAGATAATCTAGGGGTAGCCATATTTAGGATAACCTAATAGTTGGATGATCAAGGTCTTGATAAGTGTCAATTTCGAAGGAATATAACACTTATTATTTCAATGGGATATAATCTCATCATGTTATATATGTTATTCCATTTATGTATGAATTCTTATATTAATTTATCTTGTAATCCTAATCCATCAACTAATCCAATATATTCAATCAATATTGATGTGTAACCTTATATAAAACTAACATGTTTTTGTTACACACCCAAAATTAGAATTCAAGTATATTCATAAGAATTGGAATATAGAAAGTTAATAAGGTACATGAACACTTAATGTAAAGATTTAAAATTTTATGCGATTGAAAATATCCACATGAGAATGCCTAGGGTGATAGATAACTATCCCCATTCAATATCCAAGAAAAGGCATAAGCCTCTAGGTAGGTAGGTAGTCTATCCCAAAGTCCTTATACCCATGGTTAATTTACACAAGATATAATAAAATTCATCATAAATAAAACACTTATTTATAGATAAAGGTGATATAATATCTATTTATAAAATTCACTTTTGATAAATAAAAAAAATAAAGGCATGATTACATGATTTTGAAGTATGAATTTGTATTAAAATCTCTTTGCAAAGGAGATCTAAACACCTCAAGTAAGTCATTGAGCCAGATATATTCACTATAATAAACCCCTTTATTTACAATCCCATCATCTGATAAATTGATTTAATGAATAGTATGTGTGATGATGTATCTCATAGTTGAAAGAGTCTCCTTATATTTAATTCATTTAGGAGTCATCTTTCATGAGATATGAATAGTACTCTTTCTAATGTCTTCCAAAACGATGGTGGAGTCACATTCCATACATAATTTACCCAAGACTCATTACCTTAACACTTCAACCACATTAATCATCAACAAAATTTGGTTTCAAGACATGTTGTACATTGACTGAGGCCATAAATGTATTAAATAGGTGCATTGGTATTTTTTATGAAGATCTCTTGAAAGCCAAAAATTCTTGGATTTCCTCTTGAATCCCCTTTCCAATTTCATATAATATATCCAAAAAATGGAGGAATACATGTTAATTCAAGAGTTACATAAGAAGGTTAGAAATTATATGTGATTCCATGGAGCATGAGAATTGAGAAATCATGAATGCAGTTGTTGCAATGGACCAATTAAAGTAAGTTCATAACTCTAACACCTATTATTTTTAAGCAATATTCAATAACATAATTCATGTTCATAACTTCAATTACATACTATGGTTAAGTTATATTTAAAAATAAATTCATTATCACACCTAACATGTCATATAAGTCTCTATTTTGAAGCAATTTTACAATTAAGCTAATTAATTTGCAATTCATAGTATAAACAATCTATAACTATGAATAAATAAAGAATAAATTTGAAATTAATGAACAACTCCTATATTTAGCCCTAAGATAAACATTTACGAATCATTCATAACTAAAAACAAATTATAAACCCTTTTATTATTATTTTTAGTTCACATTATTAAAATTCCATATTTTTAAATATAAACAGTTTATATTGATTCAAAAATGAGGTCATTCATATTAATCAATATATGGAATTTCCAATTTAAATATATGATATTATATTAAATATTAACTATTTATAATTCAATTTATATTATGTAAACATTTTACATAATCTAAATATTATATAATTGTTAGTTATTTAAACTATGATCATATCAAACAAAAAAAATAGATTTGATGTGGATTAAATAATATCCAAAAAAGACCTCATTTATTTGAACAATTAAAAACAATTAATTATTAAAAACTCATAATTTAAATATAAAACTTTTAAATTATTTCATTATTTTAAAATTTATAATCCTTTATAAGATATCACTTATGATATCTAAATTGACACTATTCTATATGGTTCTTAAGTCTTTCCATATAATTTGTCTAAAAGGTATTTCAATTATTAACATTTAACATTTAGGAAAAAATCTATTATAAACATTTATTTTAATTACATAAAATTTATAATTGATTAATCTATAATCCTATTATCAATTTAAATATCCCGAAATACATATTATAACAATTTATAAATATATAATAAACCATTAAAATAATTTTATATGTTAAAAAATTTAACAGTGTTTCTATTTACCCTTATATATAGTACCTATCTCCCATAAGGGTAACCTTCTTTTACCCTTAGAAAAATACTCTATATAATGTAAATATGAATTAACCTTAGAAAACACATACAATGTAATGGTATTAAGATCTTACACTTATATGAACTCCTCATGTGAAGTTAAAACTTTGATTACCCAATTCACATAATGGTAAAAAGGTGAAGTCCTTTACACACGCCCACATATATAGGTAAAACACCAGTTACATTTACATAGCCTCATTTCATGTAACGGTATGTGGTTAGTTACCTTTACATAACCATTTTAGAATCATAACTACCTTTATGTTGAGCTTACCCTTAAAAAATACAGGGAATTACTCTTACATTTACCACTCTACATAAAGGTATGTCAATATAAGCCTTATGAAAGAAAATTATATATAAGGTTAATCTATCTTTACTCTTACATGAACCCATTCACATAAATGTAACTCATGAGTTACCTTTATGTTACCAATCATTTAAAGGTATCACCTAGAATAACCTTACCCAACTAATCTATGTAATGGTAATGAAATTGTTACCCTTGTGTATCCCAACTATATAAGGTTAAGGTGTTTTTCACCTTTAAGTATCACAACTGTATAAGGGTAAATCCTCTAATGAAATAAAATTTTGAAAAACTTGAAAATGATATATTTTTTCAATTCTTATTCATTTTAATGTTTGACTTTATATATCTAAATCATCAATTCCCAAAAATAAACGAGTTAGGTTTTATATTAATCTAATAAAACTTATAAGCATATTATAAGTAATAAGAAATTATATTTGAGGTCATATCATGCATGATATATGAAAATTAAAATTAAAAATAAAATTAATAGTATTTTAAATAAATGGAATTATTTAAATAGAAGATATAATATATAAATCTCTATATTCTTCACCTTTTAACATCTTTGAATTTTGTTGATAAATATTAGAGGAGTTGAAAACAAAAGAATCCCCACTCTATGGTGTAACCATGGGGTAATCTAAATTTCATGTTATACATGTGTAATTCCCATTTACACCATGATGTGATAGCATATAAAAATAAAAATTAAGATTATGAAAGTAAACAATGAGTTTATGGAGTTTCATTCTAGAATAATGGAATTCACCATACGATGTCATCACATGCTAGAAGTTAAATATAAAATCACTAAAGCTCCTTTCTTATCATCTCATTTATTTATTTAATGAAAAAAATGAATACATACCATGTGTGGTGTATCCATCATATAATTTAATCTAAGTCCTTCTAAATTTTTCATCTCAGGAAATGTTATAATAAATAAAAACTAATGAGGGGGATTTAAAAATGATAATAATTTATCATTTTTTCTTCAAGATTAATGGACAGATATACTGTGCATGAAATTTATAATTTCTATTAATTAAAAAACATTTATATATCATATATGTATATGATTATTTTTGTAATATCACATTGAATGAATTAATCTCATCCCCAGTCGTCTTGATTAACCTGATAACTCTTTCTAAACTGAACCTAGCATTCTACTCTTTTTCCTATTGTATTATTCTATTCTCTGACTTCAAGAGCTGTAAATTCTGATAACCCAAATTTAATATCATTACCTTTTAGTTATATAGTTCTAGATAATTCTATAATCTCTTCCACTAGCCTATTTTCAAGAGAATATTGGTTTATTAATGAACTAAATAGAACTTACTATCTTCTACTATATCTATTTAGATTAAATTTAACTTCAGTAGTTGATTTATAACTCCAAATATTTGGATCTTCCGTGTTATGGTCCTTAAAATGGACCTCATAATTAAAGAGTAAATTTTGATTCATGTTGATCTTCTATTGATCATCATCCCATGTTCAAAATCTAATTTATTTATTTCTATATCCCACATGAAAATGAGATTCATGGTTTTCATATAACTTATCTATATCCTCTAAATCAACTTGGGAATATTCATGATAGTTGAATACTCTAGGGTAACCAAATTATAGTATCTTATCAAACCATAGTTCAAAAACATTATTCCTATCTATCGATAAAGGACTCCCACTAATGAGATGAGCTGTTTTGTTAACTAAATAAACACAATTTACCTTGGGAATCGATGATTGTAACAACATTCTATGATATTTCTCCACCAAGGTGTAATTTATCCATTATTTTTCACCATTATACTACAGTTCCCCATGAAACAACTTTTCTATAATGATCCAAATCTTTCAAAAAAAATTCATGTTGCTTCTACAATTGTACTAACATCAGTTATCAGATCATAAGAATTTCAATTTCCAACTAGACTCCCTTTTCATCATGGCTTTACCTTGAAAATCCATTGAGCACATCTAATTTATTCTTAATTAAGAAGACACAAATATTCCTTACATCATCATAATTAAATGTCATAATTTAATGAGAACCTTTGTGGTAATGAACAGGTTATGACCCCACACATCAAAGTGAACAAGAAGTAACTTCTGGTTTTTGAGATATTGGTAACTCAAATTTAAAAAAACATCCTTATAATTCCCTATTAAATGAAACTCCCAACTTCCCATACCAGTGTGGTGAAGATTCCACATGAAATTCATTTTTTTCCCATTATGAAATATGGAGCAATAATTCCATAACTTTGGATCTTCAAAAGTTGTACTCCTGGGAATTAAAACTATATATAATCTAATAGTTAAAAAAATAGTGCCATATTTTACTCTATGCCCCACCACCTTGGATCGTCAGTCCACTTTACAAACTTCATTGGTGAACTTGGGGAAAATCCATCCTAATAAACCTAACAAATATAAATTAGGTCATTTTATAATCTAGGTATATTTTTGAATTATTTGATTCTCATAAATCCTTTATTCTTCACACAGATGTTATGATCAAACTTTCCAACCATTTTTAAATCATCATAATCTTCCAAGTAAAAATTGGTGAATCTTCTTGATATATAATTGACCACACATATATTCTCTATAATTTAGTAGAATGATTCTCTATAATTAATATCAAATTATTATATAGGAAAATAATTACATAGAAGAAAATTTTTATTACTATCTTAGATACTAATAGAATTTAAACTTCTAAAACCTATCATTCAAGATAAATCCTTAAAAATTCTACAATCCTTACTGATATTCATACATTTCCCACATTTCCAGTATGTAAGACCAGGGACAAATGAATTTTCATGGTTTCTGTCCCAAAATATACCTTCTAAATAATTTTTCTATCTTATCCTATGAGCTGTGAACCCTCTTACTTCAAGCATCAATTCATTATTAGAAGTTTTATTGATCTCAATTCACAACAAAATTTCATTGAAAATCATGTTATGGAAATCATAAAATACCATTTTGGCCTTCCCCTAAAAATTTATAACTACCATTATCCTCTGGTACAATTATTTTTGAATTGATGAAAATAATGAAATATCCCAAATAACATAAATAAAAGGGACCTTCTCTAATTAAATTTGTCTCCAAAGCATATTGAAAATATTCACATGATCTTCCAGTAACCTACCATATGATAGCCACATACTAAACAACATCCACTTTATAAACATCTTATTATGTTTTTTAGGCCTCTCTTATATATTCTCTTAGGATTACATCAATATTTTCAATGTTTTATTCCCCCAAATTCTAAAATATTCATTCCAGCCCAATGATATCCTCAGTAAACCATGTTATTTTGTATCAAAATATTCATATTCACCAATTTCATAACTTTTAGTTTGAGTCCATCCAACATTGTTTATAATTCCTTTTGTATGAGATAATCTTACTTCTAAATTCTATTGAATCAATATTCTATTTTGGTATTTATATCAACCTAGACTTTACCTTTTTTCCAACGTCAAACCATACTCTAATATTTAAATGTTTTTTGGAAAGGAAATAATTTAAATGTAATGGTTTGATGATTACCTGGGTTTGATATTGAGAAAGCTGGGAGTGAGAAAGAACCACATTCTATGATACCACTTTTAATATAAGAATCCCATGATCAAAACTCTTCCATTTTTTGATTCCAAAATGTACGCTTCGTAGAGACAAGAAATTCAACAGATGGTGATTTACCACAATAGTCTTCTATTTATGAGCATTGAGTACTATAATATAGGAAGGAAAACACCCTATTCACTGCACTAAATCAAACATTTCACATGCTCCATTAAAATTCATTTCTCATACAACCATTAAATAAAAAATAAAAATGGAAAATCTTAAAAAAATTATGTGGTTTAGACATTCCATCCTATTTTCATAAGAGAACATTTCCAAACATATCAATACATGAAAAATACAATGTTTTAAAATCTCTATCAGTAATTTCCAATATTATACTAGATTGATCCACATCACGCATCTATGTGTAATGGTCCCCCCCCCCCAATTCTATAGAGAGGTCCAGGAGGTCAACTTGTAGTACTAACCTCTAACTTTCACTGACATCTAGCAATTAATATTAGGTGACTAACAATACACTATAGATTTCCTCAACATAAATACTATCCTTTTTTATTGAAATTTACACATAATCATTGACTAAAAATATTTCACATAGTTTTCATTCCACTTACCGTATCTAGTGAATTGATCTATTTACACAATCCATTTTAAAAGGATTATAACTATCCTAATATGAATATTGAGTGATAATTTACTAGGTGAACTAATAATATTATAACCTAGAGGCATGGTGTTGATCATATTCATGAGATGCATTGAAAAAGATGTTATTCACTCAATAATACATGAATTTTATTAGACACAATTAATAAGAGTTGTTTACCAAAATATTCATAGATTAAGTAACTAGAATAACAATGTTATGATATATATAAATATGGATTTTGGATTACCAAATTTATAATAATGAAGGTTATTATTTTTGTGGGAATATATTTAACAAAAGACCATATTGAATAATAACATACCTGATTATAATAACAACACATATAATTTTTATAAATATTAATGGAATTAAAAACAAACAAAAATTTATAAATAAGACTAGTCCTTGAGAAGGAAAAAGTTGACATTAATAATTTGACTGATTGGTATCATTATTTGAGAAATATTCATGAATAACTGGGGAAATTATACATTTTATATAATCCAACACAATATGAGTTATTTGATTCTAGCTCAAAAGTGAAAAAATCTATATACAAAAAGAATCTAAAATATGCATATGTCATGAGATATCCTATGCTATCGACCATGATTTCCATTAATCACAAGATATATGATCACATAGAATCATTCATCATTCATTAATGTAGTTTGATGAAATTAATCATTAATAGTAATCATTAATTATATGTTATAGATATAAATTTATCTAACTCTGAATAATGTGTATTATATAATAGATTTTTATCACATATTTTTCGCGATGTATAACTTCTAAAAAATGAAAAAAAAGAGTATTGGAGAAAAAAACAAGAAGTAGGGAATATAGAAAGAGATCCAATAATATCTTTTGGTATTATAAACATACTTCTTCCTAATGAATTTACATTATTTATTGAATACATTTATCATGTACCATTAATATAAAATTTATTTCTTCATATTTATTGGATATAGAAATATTTTTTTTGTAATAAAGTCCAACTATTGTTCCAAATATATGAAAAAATTGATTTAAGGTCGTGATAACATGTTTAGTGGATTATATATATCTGATCATATGAACCCTGTCTATAATATAAATAATAAAAAGGTACGTGATTTTAATTCCACCTATCTTTGGAATTTTTTCCTATATCATATAAACAAGAATCACATCCAATGAAATCATAATCACATATTAATGGATTTTATTTATTATGAATCATTTAACATATGAATAACTTTTTTATTAGGTAAATTGACCAAATCATCTTTTAAGGAAAAATGGAAATTAGATAATGATTTATTAGAACTCATACAAAATGATTTATGTAGTCCTATAAGTTATGTGGTTCAATGTATTTCAAAACATCATTACCTTTATTGATGAATTCAGTAGTTATGGGTATGTGTGCATTAGTAGACATAAGTATGAATCCTTTGAATTGTTTATAGTATTAAAAATTATGAAAAAACATAACACGTAAAAAGTATTAAAACACATTGATCTTATTAAGGTGGGAAATATTTGAGTCAATAATTTCATTACTATCTTGGAGATTATAGAATAGTATCACAAATCACTCCACCTAGTACAAAGTAGTTAAATAGTTTACCTCAAAGTAGGAATAAAACACTATGGTTCATGGTTCAGTCATTAACAATTCATGAAAGCCTTCTTATTTCCTTTTTGGGTTATGATATTGAATCTAGTTCATTTAAACTAAACCAATTCCATAGAATGTTATTTAATAGACACTACATGATACGTGGACTCAAAAAATATTAAATTTTATTTGGGGATGATTTGGGGTTTTGAGATATATGTGAAATGCATTGCCTAAACAAAATAAAACACAAAAAAGATATGAGTTTATTTTTTGGTTATCAAAAAAATTAAATGTGTTATTATTTCCATAATAATTTTATAAAAAATTATTTGTTTCTCTATAAGTCATATTTTTAGAAATGTAATTTGATTTTAAAATAAATAGTGAGATTAAATTTTAGCATGATAGTGTTCTACATGAAAAAGATAATTTTATTCGTGAAATGGATGGTTAAAAAATAAAAAAAAGTATTGTAAAATGATCAAACATAGTATATATAATAACCATGATGTTCTAGTATATTTTATCATTAACTAAATAGATATGGTTTTCAAATTTCAAATGAATGTTATGTAATTATTATTGAATATGATCCAATATCTTACCAAGAGGCAATCGTACAATTTAAATTTGATAAATAGTTAAAATAAATATAATTTGAAAGGGATTCCATGTACACTAATTATTTTTTAAAACTATTAAATCAACATTAAGGGTTAAACAAATTTAATAAAAGTGGATTTTTCACCCAAAGGCTTGCTTGGATGGGAACGTTTTTATAAAAAATGTTTATTGGTAGCTAACAGTTTTTCAAAAAATTCATGGTATTGACTATGAAAAAAAATTTTCTCTAGTTGATATGATCTAATTAATTGGGTTTATTTTATCCATTGTAACATATTATTATTATGCAATATATCAAACCAAATTAAAAACAAAATTCATTATTAATTTTTTTAAGATGTATATAAGATACAACCCAATGTTTTTGTTGATCCAAGAAGGAATTATAATATATTTAAGTTTAATTTATCCTTTTATGAGTTGGAATAATACTCTTAGTGATGTAAAATTCTTTTTTATAAATCTATCAATGATTTTAACTTTATCAAAATTAAATCTGAACATTTTGTATATAAATGTTATAGTGGAATCATAGTTTTATTTCTAGTGTTGTTTGTGGATTTGACAATTCTCATCAAAAATGGCATAACAATGATACAATAAGTAAAAATTGGTTATAAATTTTCTTCTTAACAAATATATATACATATAGATCTAAACGAATTCATGGCCTTTTTCAAACCACATACAAGAGTAAACTGTTAAAACATTTTAATATGATAACTCTATAAAGGGATCTTTACAAATGTTATTTGGTAAGATTATTTTGAAGAGAAAATTATGTTCAATAGTAAAAGAATATGAAAAAATGAGTAAGATTATATATAATTATTTTCTCTGGTCAATCATGTATTCTATTTTGTTTACTCATGTAGATATATCTTATTCGTTAACTATTATGAGTATATTCCAATAAAATTGAGGCCAAATTCATTGGGTTGTCCTGAAAATTATCCATAAGTACTTTAGAAGAACTAGGGGTATATTCTTACTCATTAGTGGTTATAAAGAGATAGTTTTAAATGGTTCCATCAATGATTGATTCAAAAAGGAGAAATACCAATTTAGATCTTAGTGAGGGTTTTTTCATTTCACGAATTTTGAATCTGTTAGGTATAAAAATCAAATGAATGAATAATTTTTTATTCTAAAACAGAAGATAAATATATCATAAAATCTGGTAATTCTAAATAATATGTATATATAAATTAATTATTTATTAAACTAGGGGGTGTCACAAGAATTTTGTATCCAATTGAACTATTCTATGATAATAGTATATTATTTTCACAAGGTAATGACCCAGTGTCACGCTAATGATCCAAACACGTTATTCATAAATTTAATCTATTTTGTGAGATGATCAATAAATTAAATATTAAGATGCATCATGTTATATTATTGGATAATATCATATATCCACCAAAAAATCCCCTTATAAAAAAATCATGATATCCACACTAGTAATATCAGTATTAGATACATGTGTGTCCAGATTTAGTGGAAGTGGGATATTATTCTTGTTTCTCTTTAAAGTTGTACATGTATTATAGTATTAGTGAAATATTGTTTCATATAATGTAATTAAGGGAAATTAATTATCATTCATTTATGTTTGTTACATATAACATGATATGTGATATGATAAAACCAATAATATATATATATATTACCAGGATATCATGGATTTATGATCATCACATTTTTTTGTGATGATATGTTAAGATCCATACAAGTAGTATCACTTATATAGAATTAAAACTAATAACTGCTGGGATATAAGTTCGTGAAAATGTATTTTATTGACTTTTTTTCATAAACACCACATATATTATCATATATAAGTCATTACTGTTACTTAAGTAAGAAATGTCTATGGAACTATCAACTTTTAGTTGTAAAAAAGGTTCTCTATCTATGATGTTTTATAATTTGATACCTATCTAAAGACATATGAGAATTATTTTAATGGTAGTTAATTTTGTATGAAACTAACAAAATAGATAGATTTAATTATCCAAGATAATATGTGTTCACCAACATGATGGGTTATGATATCAAGGGCCTCAGTTTAGTTTTTACTATGTTCATGTCCATCACAAGATAATTACAAGTGGTGTAATTATATAATATTTTTTCAACATGAGAATTAGTGAAAAGATATATTATATACATGACTGACATTCTCCATATCTCGTGATTAATTTTTCTATTAATGAAAAAGGAACAATTATAATGGAAATATGGTGGATTAGATCACACCAACCCCTTTCTAATATTTATAGCTATGATATGTTTCAATAAATTTATTTTAGTTTAAATTTATAAATAATAATAATAATTTTTTTTATAATTACAAATGGGCCTTGGGGCCATATATAAGATAATACTAATAAGTATTTTTGGACTAATGTGATTAGTTCGTGTCAAAATATGTATTTGTTTATTATAAACACAAATACAGTTTTCTGTTTTATAAAGCTAAAATATTTAATTGAATAATATTTATTTTATTAATTAATTGATGTGATGGTATAATATAAATAATGAGATATTTATATTATTAATACATTGAAATAAAAAAATGAAAAAACAAAAAAAAATGATTTGGGATTGAGTTTGAGGTAATGTGACCCCAAGGCCCATTATATTTTTATCATTCTTAATCTCACCTAGATATACTATTTAAGCACCACCTTTATTAGATTTATTCAAATTATAATCTCATTAATGAACCTTTAAATTTATTTTAGGACATAATCCACATTTGGATTCTATTTAATGCTACAAATGACCATTGGAGGATATTTATTTCACATACATTGGCATACAAATAAATTTATTCTTTAGATGCTATTGAATTATCATATTAGGATCAATAAAATATATGATTGGTGTAGTATTTATATTCTCAAATACAATTTTTCACTTAGTGTTCTCTAGTGTTCCTAATCCAAAAGAGATCTCTTTTTTCCTAATATTAGAGTCTATCTAGTTTCATTCACCTTCCTTCTTCAATATTTTTTTTAAAATACTAACTAAAATCCCTTGGATTGGAAGATAATACCATCAAGGAATTTGTTACTAACATTATTAGAGGATATTTTAGGACATTTAAAATTTTCAATTTATGTTTGATCTAAATATTTTCAGCCCATTGAAAATATATTTTTATTTAATTTTTATTTTTATTGTGTTTTTTATTTAATTAATTTTTTCTTGGTTGTATTTTATTAAAACTTATACAATGTATTGAGTTTTAGTAATTTCATTAAAACCATTAATGTTGTTTCTTAGAAATACCAAAATAGTAAAAAACACTTTAAAAAAACAAAAAAAATATAAATAATATTGATATTTTTAAAACACTTATATATAATCTTGAGATAAAATATTTTAAATGATTATTTATTGAGATAATTGTTATTTGTACCATGTATAAAGATTATGTTTATGTTGGAATAGTAAGTTTACAATTAAAATAGAAATGTAATAATTGGAATAAAAAAATGATAAGTTATTTTTACCATGATAAAATAAGTATATATAAATACTAGTATACCAAAAAATGACTTTTCAAAATATGAAATTTAAGTTATTTATGAGTAAAAATTTTATCTTATTTAGTAAAATAATAATATTTATGGTAAAATTTAAATAATAGAATAACTAGATTTAGAAAATTATTTATATAAATTTGATCTCGTTATTGGAATCAACATGTCGAAATTAGATATGGCTGATTTTTTTTCTATTTTTCTAACAAAAGATAGATTATTTGGTGAATAGTAAAAATGTGGGTTTTTCATATATGGAAAATTCCATGAAATAATTATAAAAAATTGTCTCAATAATCTATAATTAGTTTTCTGTAGTTAAAATATTTTTTTAAGAAAATAATATATTTAAAATAATAAATAAAATTTCAAAGCCTTTAATTCAATTACACCATTCGATTTTAAAAACAATTAATGTTAAATAAAAAATATATTTTTCAAACAAATATTTTTAATTGTCACAATAATCAATAATATTTATGCTCTTGAAAAAATTAAATAATTAATTAAATATTTTTTTTCAAAACTCCTTTTATATTTTTCTTATAAATACACCAACTTTCTATCCTTTTATCCACACATCTAAAAATTATTCCTTTTCCACGTCTCTACCAAATTATCTCCACAAAAACCCTTAGATATATTTATGAGGCCCTCATTTTACTAGAAGAGCCTCATCCAAAGTCATAATTTTTATTCCAGAGTCATATCAAAGTGCATGGTAAGAGTTTCAAATCATGTGCGTTTTATTTTCCATTATCCTTGTACCCCTTATACAGAATAATTCATCCTTATAGTAAAATTAAAATAGCACTATAATTATACTTTAATGTACTTTTTAAAGTCATATTTTAATTATTTTTATTTCATTTTATTAATCTTGTATTTTTTATTTCAATTTTTTATAAATAATTTAATAATTATTGGGGTTTGAAGGAGTTGATGTCATAATACATGGAAATAGAATGAACAAATTGGATATTTCTAGAATAATCCATGTGAGCATATCATGGAAACCAATTTATATTGGATGATTTATAAAATATTTAACAATACTTAATGACATGTACTAATAAGTGTTTGGTGATAACACATTGTTCACAACATATTGAAGATTATCCATTTATAATTTATAAATTATAAAATTTATTATATATTATTTTTTAATATGTTAATGTTATGAGAGAATGAAAAAACATCTATTTGTGAAATATTTTATTGCATGAAGATATTTTGTTTTAGAATACAAGGAAAAATTATTTATATTTTTTCATGAATATTGATGGTTGAATTATTTGTTATTGAATTATATGGTGAATTTACTAAAGCGTTTCATAAGGTTTTTATAATAAAAATTGTTGGCCCTTATCAAGAAAGGGGTGAGATCAACCACACAAGTGGTAACTATGCACAATTATGTGGGAGCCAACCTACATGGCCAAATCAATACACCAAGAATCATAATGGGTGTGGAGATCCTAAAAAAGTAGGAGGGTGTGAAAGCAAGGTACACAATGGTCCAAGGAGGTCATTCCATAGAGTGGAATCACGAAGGAAACAAAGAGAAGACCAAATTACTCATAAATAGAAATGTTTGGGAATTAATTAATATATATATTATTTCCATGTGGGTCATAGAATTTTGGTTACTATTTACATGCTTTAAGAAACTTGAAAATCATAAGTTTCATTTGATTGATCTGATCTGTACCATTCGACATCATCCTTATCATCATATTTTTCAATAGATGAAAACTATACATTTTCAATGGTTATACACAAAAAATAAATTGTTTTAACACATGGATCTTCCATGTGAAAAAATATTTTCTGACTATGAGAATATAATCATATGTGAGTAAATTTAGATAGTATATAATCTACCAAAAAAATCTAAAAATGTATATTCTATGAACTACAGTCATGAATCTTCCATAAGTACGATATTTCATACACATTAGGTAATAATTACAAAGGTAATCCATGAAAAGTAAACACATTTTCTTTATAAAGGATAATCCACAATGTGAAGAGCTACATTGATGTTCTAGAAAGCCTTATACTAGAATGATTTTACTATGTGAACATGGATCTTCCATGTGGATGAGGATATTTCATGCATGATGTGATACTTCAGTGAATGAGTAATCCCATGATAAATGAAAATAGTGAAGCCACTATAGTTTGAATGCATGCGAGGTGAGAATGCATTTCTTGAGTGACAAGGAGGAAATATTTTGACTAAGCATGTGGTATACATGCTTCGATAGATGATATAAAATGAGATCATGTGAATCTTGAGAAAATAGAGATGTTGAGACAAGCATGAAGTTACTCATTCATTATTTTAGATTGCGTGAAAAAGAAAAATATGTGATGTATAAGAATATTCCATTCAAACCACATATACATTTGTCCTAGAGAGAAACAAGTTGTGTGAGAAATTTTTGCTGCTTTCAGGCATGAAATATCATGTCATGAGGTATTCATGAATCATACAGTTTTATTTAATAAAATAGAGGAATAATCCTTGTTTGATGTTAATTCATGAAATAATTGACACATAATGGGTTTAAAATTATAAAAATAATTTTGATGTCATGGTGAATAACATATAAGCTCATGGATATCATTTTATCTAAGCGAGTAAAGGAGTAGAAAACATGAGTTCTTTGGTTATTTAAATATGATGCTGCCTAAATATTAACATTTATGAAGATCATATCACATTAATGTGAAAAACACTGATATCCAAAAATTGAATAATTACTCACATTTAAAAGAAGAAAGATTATTTATCATGGTGAATGCATAAATAATATATAAAATATTAATTTATTCTAGATGATGAAGTATTGCACAGGAATTCATGATAATTGATGAAGAATATGGGTTTTAAAGAAATCAAATACCATGTAATGAATAAAGACTATGTTTTAATGTTATTCAAATAAATACCTTCACTTAAGAATTAATTAAGTATAATATGAGAACATATTCCATTGATGAAGTCCTGATGCTTTCCAAAATTACAATGGAATTACAAATCATGACACATTCTATGAATTTCTATATATACATGAAATGATCAGAAATGATATATGAATATTGTGAGATCTAAATACAAAAAACACTACTGATTATTTTTTATGTATCGAAGGTGATAACCTAATATCATTTATGAGATTCTATTCATCAGATAACTAAAGGGATAATCAATCACAATGAGTCATTGTGATTCATTATAATAGTGATTGTGAGTAATCTGAATTAGCCCATAAAAATTGAGGATGTGAATACTTGATGAAGAACATAAATGATTTTCCACTATAAGATAAGACATATTCAAAGACCTATTTGAAGTAGTTACAAAGACCCACTACTACAAAAATGGTATTTATCATTACTCTAAATGGGATTTAACATCACTAAAAAAGTGATGTATATATTAGTGTTGAAAAGGGGGGGTCCCCTTTATCAGTTGTAAAAAAGAACTGATAAAGGTATCCATTATGAGCTCAAAAATAGAGGTGATAAAGGGAGCCTTTATCAGCACAAAAAACCCACTGATAAATGGATCCTTTATCAGCACTAAAAATGCACTGATAAATGTCATGCCTACTGTAACAAAAAAAAATCCACAGCACACCCAAACAAGACCTTCAAAAAAATCAGCATATCAACAAGTATACCCATTCAAATTTAACACATAATTTATAAGGCAATTACAACAAGTATACACATTCAACAATTATACCCATACAACAAGTATAACCATACTCCACTAACACATAATTCATAAGTTAATTAAATACATAAAGAATTCAATTCAGAATTCAGTGGGTTGGGGATGTTCATGGGTTTGGGGGGGCTGTCGAAGGGGGGTAGGGGTGTCCAGGGGGATGGGGGTGTCCGAAGGGATATGGGTGTCCAGAGGGGGAGGATTTCCAGGTGATAGTGGAGGGGTATACATGGTGGTTTTTTTCTGGGGGGTGGGGTGGTGTCCAGGGGTTCGAGGGGCTTTCCATGGGGTGGGGGTGTCCATGGGTTGGTGGTTTCCAGGGGTGGGTGGTGTACAGGGGGATGGGGGTGTTCCAGGAGGATTGGGGGTTGTCCAAGTGGGGTGGGGTGGTGTCCAGGGGGTGGTGGTGGCTGCCCATGGGGGTGGGGGTGTCCAGGGGGGTGTCTAGGTGGTGGGGTGGTGTCTAGGAGGGGTAGGGGTCTTCCAGGGTGTGGGGAATGTCCAGGGGGTAGGGGTGTCCAGGGGGGCTGTCCAGGGTGGTGGGATGTCCATGGTGGTGTCTAGTGGGAGGGGTAGTGTCCAGAGGGTTTGGGGGGCTTTCCTGGGGATGGGGTTTGTCTTGGGGTGGGGGTGTCCAGCGGTAGGGGGTGTCCAGGGGTGGGGTGGTGTCCAGGGGGTTGGGGGATATCCAAGGGGGTTGGTGTGGTGCCCAGGGTGTGGGGTGGCTGTCCATGGGGGTGGGGGTGTCCAGGGGGTGGGGAGTGTCGAGGTAGAGGGGTGGTGTTTAGGAGGGTGGGGGTTGTCTAGGGGGTGGGGCCCATCCAGGGGGTTGGCGGTGTCCATGTGGTGGGGGGCTATCCAAGGTGGTGGGGGTGGGGGTTCCATGGGGAGGCCACAGAGTGGGGTGGTGTCTAGGGGGTGGGGTGGTGTCCAGTGGTTGGGGGGCTTTAATGGTTTTAATGGAATTAATTTCATGGATTTTAAGATCATTGGGTTTTTTTTAAAATGGTTTTGTAATTGTGTTTATTTCAATAGTATGTTTTTCTTTAAGAAAAAATGAATGCTTTTGGTGTGTATGGTAGGAATGGATATTTTTGTACGTCATTTGTTCTTTACACTTAAAATTTTATCAATTTAAAAAAAGAGACACTTTGAGTGATACCGTCCACACGGTGCCTCATATTGAGGTGGGGTTGACTCATACATGTCACAAATGACCCATAGATCATTCTATTAAAATATCAACACAATCCAAATGTTTTTTCCGGTTTTCTATAAGTCAGTTGTTGTTTTTAATTAAAATTCTTTCCAATTTAAACAAAAGAGAGACACTTTGAGTGATACAGAACAAATTATGCCTTAGATTGAGGCAATGTTGACTTGTACACATCGAAAATGACCCATGGATCATTGTCATAATGTATCAATATAATCTGAATGTGTTTGGTCGGTTTTACATACATCAGATGTTGTTTTCGATTAAAATTTTGTCAATTTTAAACAAAAGAGAGACACTTTTGGTGATGTCGACCACACCATGCCTCGGATTGAGGCGAGGATCGCTCTTACACGTCAAAAATGACCCATGTATCAATTATATAGTTATGATCCCCATGAGATACTCAACCCTTGGGCATAATTCCCATCCTACATCTTTAAAATTTCATCGCCCTCTTATTCCTCATTCCATTAGGACCACAACTCATCGCACTGTCTTTACCATTCTACGAAACTCAAAGAAAACCACTCTTTAAAAACATCATCACAATCCATCATCTACAACCAAAACCTAAAAATATAAACTCACAACCTTCCATAGAATATCTATTCTCAAAGATGACTCGCAATTACAGGATTTGATCTATTCATCAAACAAGTGTTCTAAAAACTAGACCATTAATGAACATATGTGAATCCCAAGGGAAAGCACAATGTATCCAACTTGATTGAATTCCATGATATTCTGTATACACTCATAGTTCTATATCTATGGAACAAAAATCTCCCTAAAAACACTTTTGACCAAACATGATTTTCCTTCCATCATTATCAAACCACCCTTAAAAGTAATCCCACTACTAAGGAAACCCATAAATGAGCTAGAATATTTTCCAATTCAAACCCATCCTCAACTGATTCTTGCAAATTCTTAACCTTATGATCCAACACCTAGACAATAAACATCAACATCTCCTACTATTGAAATTTGACAACACTCTATCCCATGTCTCTTTCAAAATCACGCACACTTTACCATGAAAATGTTTAAACATTTTTAAGCATAAAAATTAATAAATTTAATACAATAAATTAAATAACTTACCAACACCAATGAATGCTCTTCCACACAAAAAGAATCATATATACCCCAACACTTATAAACTATAAAACCAATTCATAATCCATTAAAAATATTATATTTCTATGAAATTATCACAAATGACCAAAGATTGGAATCCAAGAATCAAACCTCGTCAAAAAGAAATCCCAAACACTTGATGTAGGGTTCGCGGGGAGTAGGGCCCAGCTGGGAGATAGAGAAATAGGGTTTACATGGAGGAGGATCCGCGAAAGGGGATTGAAGGGGAGGATAAAGAGCAGTGTCTATGATGGAATAGGGCTAGTGGCGGAGTAGGGCTAGTGGTAGCGGAGGTCCAACAAAGATAAGAGCAGGGGATTTGGTCCAGAGGTGGTGGAGGTCTGGTGAACATAAGAGTGGTAAGGTAGGGATAGCGGCAGTGGAGGTCCGGTAAAGAGAAGATCAAGGGGAGGGGAGTTGCCAAAGGGGTGCAGTCCCATGAGAGCGTTAGGTTGTGATAAACATAGGGAACTATGCCCCCCATTTTATAGAATGGGTCTATGGTTTTATCAGTACATTTTAGCGCTGATAAAGTTGTATCTTTTTTAGGGATTGAAATTAGTGCTAATAAGGAATTACATTTATCAGTTCTTTTTGCTTAACGCTGATAATTTTGGGTGCTTCCCTTACCTGTTTTTTGTAGAAGTGACTATTGAAGAACTATTAGGAGGAATTGTACAAATAATTGTAGAAGGTTCCAAAGAGAATTGTTTTAGGAGATAGATTAAACTAGAAGCATCAAGTATAAAGAACTGGTTAGAATGTGGCTATTTTGAATAACTAAAGAAAAAAAATTGGGAGATGGACTACAAGTCATTTAAAATTATTGGTCATCATGTTTTTCAAGATATATCATGTATATTTTGTTCATGCTTATTCATATTAGTGAATCTAGGACATCATACTTGTAAAAGAGTAGGATCACATTGATACTAATCATTCTAAAATTATTCTGAAATTTCCTTTATTTATATCATCACTCATGTAAGGATGAAATATAAAATAAAGATAGAATATGTCTTTAACAAGACACATAGATTGAATTAGAAATATAAATTCACAAAAAGAAAAGGGCTCACTTATTCAAACTGCCCCCATTGAGTAATCTCACAAATCCATGAACTTCAAGTGGTATCAGAGTACGGTTCCCTATAATAGTATCCAACTATTACTGAAGAATTAGGGAGAGTTTAAACTCACTCAAAAGTTATTAATACCGAGATTATTTCTAACTATAAATTTATTGTGTTTTGTTTTTTTTTAATCCATACTGGTTTGATCAAGTATTTTATAAGTCTATGTTCTCTAATTTATGAAGGTGTATTCAGGGTTGATGGTAGAATAGTTCCCCAGTATTATCCAAAATCATTGTTGAAAAATTATAGAGGGTGATCATTGTTCTATGAAATTCATGTTTTGCATGATATATAGTATATTCAGAGAAAAGGAATGAGTTTCAAGAATGAGGGATGTATTCAAAAAAGTGTGGTAGGTTCAGCAAATAATATTTCATGAACAAGGAAACATAGATATTGGAAAATTCAAAAGGCTCATGAATGATTTATTTTTGAGAACATATTGACATCGAGAGATTAGAGGTGATATGTTTTATAGGTTCGATAATGACACATAAAATGTGAGGAGTTTCATAAAATTTGGTTTTGGGAAATGGAATTTGGTATAATGATGAAGTCTAAAGTATTTTGAAAGATAATGTTTTGTGAATAGGTTTACATTGGTGAACCAAATTTAAAAAAAATGAAGGAATCATAGAGCTTCATGAAAACGGGTGACTTTTTTGAAAGGGTGCCTCTCACCAATAAATATGAAACTAATAATATTTAATGGATTTATATATTTGGTGGAGGACTTATCACTTTAATTTTAGGAAATACTTACTCAAACAAATTTATTTTATGAATTGTGAATTTTACATGAACACATGATTCACAAAAACAATGATTGGGAACTAAGTTGTGAAATGGGAATCACTGAATGGGTTTCATGAAAGATAAAATTTTCACAAATGATAAATGTTTCATGAATGATTGAAGTTTATTACAATTTGGAACTCTCGTAAAAGTTGATAATTTTGTGGAAAAAGAATTGGGTTTTATGAATTAGATATTTTTTCAAAAAATAATAATTTGAAGATAGTTTTATTCAGTGAATGTTTTCATAAGGCATTTAGGTATCATATATAGATTATCATGATTAATAACATTAAAAACAAGATCTTATCTTAGAAATGAACTATCATGTTAATAAAATGAGAATAATTCACCAAAGGTAATGTGCAGGGGGAGTTAATGTAGTGATTCATGGGTTAAAGTGTTTCATTTATAAATTTATTTTCAAGGAAGTGAGCATGGAATATAGTGACCAGTAAAGAATGATTTCAATACAAAAAAAATTAGTGAAGCTTATTGGATTCTTGTATGACCTACATAGTATTAGTGTGTGGTCTTTATCCATTCCCTTAGTAGTGAACCATGTAATGGTGGGATTCCATTTATTAGTACATGTGTTATGTTATTTAAAATTTTATTTTAAGGATTTCAAAATTTCATACCAAAAATGGGACAATGTTTTTTTAATTAAAATAAAAATTTGATTCCCACAGTCACCCATATACTCTCTGGGTGTTCTGGGTTTTAACTAGTGGTATCATAGAATAATGCCTAGACATTAAATTTAAAATTATATTTTGTTATGATGTAGAAATCAGTGAGAATAAGGGGAGATCCCCTTTTGATGGAAGAAACTTTTTGAACTGAAATAATAGAATAGGATCCCATTTGTGATCTCTTAGAATATATGTTCTTATTCCCTAAATTCAATGGATTCAGACTGGTGATGTGATATAACTATCTATGATTGAATCAACGACCAAATTTTATTATATTTATTCTAAAGATAAAAATTCCCTTAATATGGATTTATCATATCAAATCTATATGAATGTGATGAATTTCACTATAAGAATGGCCATGTGGGAGAAAATGTAAAAAATATATGAAGGTGATAAAAATGAAATAGTGTAAAAACTCCAAGTTCACCAAAAGAAGTGTTGATTATTCAAAAAATGCATCCGAATTAAAATTTAGATAGTTTCGTTAATCAAACTATTGATGTTTTAGAGTGATTTTAGTTAATTGTGATCAAATTAAGGACATTAAAATTGTGGTGAAAATCTTGAGAATGTTTCCACCTATGTATAATTTCAAAAGTTTTAGTTCATGAGGAAAGGGATTTCTCTATGATTTCTCATGAGGATATGCTAAGAAGTCAGGTGGCCTATGAAATAAGTGCAAGACTATAAGAGACAAAAATTCAATCAATTAATGAAATATCCCCTATATTCAAGGATATAAATTATATTTTTAAAGGGAGGGATGTTATAGAATATGGGTATGAAGAATTTATTTCTCATGATACTAGAAAACTCAAGAGAGGAAAATGGATATTCAAAGGAAAGCTTCATTTTTCTTGTTTCTATGCGGAAATGTAAGGAACATTGTTACATGGTGGTTAAGATGATTTTATTATATATATAGTGTAGAAAAAACTATATACAGTACTCTAAGAAGGTTCCTACAAAAGGGAAACATCAACTCTAGAGATAAATTATAAATGAACATATTCAGTATTACATAGAATCATTATGAAAGTTACTTTTTAGAGCTAGAATTAATAGAGACTAATTCTGATGTTGAAGATATCATGATGACTATAGTTAAACAGAATGAAATTAAAAATAAGTATGATAATAATCTATATGGTCCTCTCAATCACAAGGTGGAACATGAGGGTGTGATTGGAAATCCTGATATTCAGAGAAATGAAAATATAATTATTATATATTTTTTGAAGGAATTATCAGAGAATATAGATCACTTGATGTAGAAATTTATTGAATTCAATGATATCTAGAAGAAAATTTGAAATCTCATGAAATATTAGGAGTTGATTTAAAATAAATATTAAAGAGTAATAAAAAGTTATTAATGAACATACATTGAGGTTGGAGGATAAATCCATGGTAATTGTGGACCTTGAAGTTTATTTTGTTACCCTAACAAGTAAAATATAAAATAAAAATAAAAATATGGGAAATTAAGAAGAAACTAAAAAGGTTCTCAGTTAAATATCTTTTAGAGAGATTAAAACATTTCTCCTAAGGTGTAGTGAAATATTTGAATGATATAATAAAAAAGTTATGGGATGATGTGGAATTGACAATGGTATAGAAACATCAAGAGATGTAAATGAGGTGGTCCAAGACAAAGGGAAGCATAAAGTTGGTTATATCGGAAAGGAACTGGAAATTATAATAGAGACAACATTAAAACAAATAAATAAACGATTTAAGAATAAACCATAATCATCAAGAGATAATCTATAACAAAATAATTATATTAAAGTTGGGGACATCTAGAGGAATATTTCTAATAACATATTTCAAAATAAAAAATTAATTTTTTGGAATTATGGGCCATTCCAAGCCTTTCCTTGAAAAGGAAAGGTACTATATGAATTGGGAAGCACCTAGGAATCAACATATGCGAATGAGAACTTATCATTCCTCATATAGAATAAATAATTTTTATGTATATTATTCATTTTTCTAACTTTGGACATAAATAAATTCATTTTCATAAAATATAATGTGGAAATAGTATCTACATAATTTAGAGATATGTGAATTCATGTAAGCCTTGAAAAATCACCATAGAAAAAGTGTAAAAACATCTAAAAAAATAATATGTATATGATTCAATCATTCATTTTGAGAAGAGATTGGATATCCCATCTTATACTTTATCTCATCGATATATCTCATGTATGTAAAAGAATATGTTTAAGAAATCTATCCTAGAAGATATTATACTTAAAGGTGCAAAGAATAGTAGAACCTGGATTTTTTATAGAGGGTTATCATCCCATATTATATAAAATATTGTTTTTTGGAAACATTTTAGGGAACTAATTGATGGAATAGTGTGATTCATAAATAAAGGATCCATAAAATTCTAAGGTAGTGTAAATACCGAATTTTAAAGTGATGATGAAAATAAAATTAATGTTCCCTAAGTGGACGGGTTGAATTGCAATCTCCTGAGTGTGATTCAAATTTTCAAAGTAGGAATTCTAGTCCCATTTAATCCAAAAGGATTAACCATAAATAAAGGTAGGTAATTTTATTATGAAATTATTGATGAAAATGGTTATTTATAATAGGTAAGAAATAAAGAAATAAATGTTTATTAATAATTAAAGAATAAAACAACATAGGGAATCAGATGTTGGGAAACACCTATCAAATGATCATGGAAAACTTATCAAAGATAAAGGATCTTTTGAAAATTCCCAATATGAAGCCTGATCTAGAAAATACTTGTGATGCATGCATGGGGGAAAATGGTCCAGAATTCTTATCAGTTGTGGAAAAATATTCCATATAATTTTCCTGATTTGGTCCACACTAATGTGTGTCATTAAATTCATGTGGATAAAACATATGAATTTATGAATTTATTTAATTTTTCTTTATTATAATGGTATAATTTAATTTTTAATGTTTATATAGTTTATGATAAGTGATTAACACTATTACAAATCGGGCCTTTAACAGTGCTAATAAAAGGTCTTCATCAGCTCTATAGATATAATAATGTTTGCGATGTTTAATGTTTAGCATTAACAGTACTCATGAAAATCAGAGATATAGGACCCCTTTATTAGAACTAAAAAACCCTAATAATGGGGGTCTTTTTCAGTACTTTTTTTAGTGGTGTTAAAGGACACCATTATCATGTTATTTTTAAGCACTGGTAAAGGCCATACTGATAATGGGTATAATTGTTTCCACACCCCACCATTATCAGTGCTTCTCCCCACTTTATCAGCACATCCCCCACTAATTGTTTCTTCTCCATAGATAATCCCACCCCTAGAATTCACCCCTGCCGCCATTGAGTTTCAAACATGATACCTAAAACATATACACTAACACTTTTCTACTCCCCTATAGTGTTTTTTTAGAATTTTTCATATATCTATATATTTATATAAATTTTGTTATATTTTGTATCCATATATATATATATATATTAATATATTTAGTTATCTATAATTTTTTAAATACATATTTATTTATATATATTATTTTAAAATGTTTATTAACTCTAAAAACACTTACAACACATAAAAAAGTTACAAAACTCTAGAAACACTAAATCCCACAAAACTAATGAAATGACCATGACTTATAGTCCGAGGGTCTATTTCAGCTCCATGACCAGTCAAATTTATTATCATGAAAAAATAATTGATATGATATGTGGTAAAGGCCCAACGGAAACCTAGATCAGATGTAATGGCCATTTCAATTTTATGAAAGAATTGTCAGTGATAGAATTTTTTTTTGGATTATTTCTGGGCCTTTCTAGGGTTGATAAAATAGTAAAAGCTCAGAGAAATTAGTTTGATACCATTTATGTTATATATATCATTGTGAGAAGGATTTAATAAGTGGTAGATCAAAAAAAGAAACCCAAATCGATCGTTATGGTCATTTGATGTTTGAGATTGATTCCGGAATTTTTTGAAATTGTAATATTTTTTATTTCTTTCAGTATCACATGATTTAAATCTCATCTGGTTTTAGATCATTTCATACGCTTTGATTTTAATGGTTGTGGAGATTAAATTGACTCTATAATCTAAAGTTATGATCTTTTCATGGCTTTTACGATTTTGGGATTTTTAGGGATTTAAGTGTTTTTTAGATTCGAAGTCCTTTAAAATAGCCATATCTATAGAACATGGTGTTTTTATTCCTCTAACACATGTAAAATTAATTCTTGAAATGAACTCTATGCCTAAATAACCCAAGGGAACCTTTAATAAAGCCAAAAATCCTAATAAGTACTCTGAATTTACATAACTTATGTTATGGGTTTCCATTAAT
The DNA here is from genome assembly GCA_963277665.1 of Viscum album. Classification (NCBI taxonomy): domain Eukaryota; kingdom Viridiplantae; phylum Streptophyta; class Magnoliopsida; order Santalales; family Viscaceae; genus Viscum; species Viscum album. The sequence continues at coordinate 1,045,097,066 of OY728125.1, forward strand.
GAATTATTTTTAAATATAAACTTTATCAATGCAAGTAAAAATGATCTAATAATGGGGGAAATTTATATGTTCTTTTTGAGAAGTTCTGATAAATTATTGTTTTATTAGTGATTTTTTTCTAGCACAGGTAAAATGAGGGCCTTTATCAGTTCTTTTTTACATGTAGTGATAATGGGACCCCTTTAATATCAATTTTGTAGTTATATTAAATACCACCTTTAACAGATCTAAAAATGATGTTAAATATCCCCTTTAATAGCACTTTTTCTAGCACTGATAAATGGGTCTTTAATAGTTATTTTAGTATGTTTTTTTAAATACCTAGCGCTAAATAAACAAAGTTTTGTAGTACTGGGGAAAAGATCATTGTGGTAAACATTTAAGGTCATTCACTGAGTTAGGAGATTTTTTTTCCATGCTTACAAAGGCACTAATCTAATATGGTCTTTGGCATCTATTTTTATTGTAAAGATCTGTAACATTCAAGAGAATTTTTTTCTAAATTTTCTTTTGGATTTTACAAGAACGCGGTTTCTAATGGCACATGATTCTGAGGCCCAGTGTGCCCGGAATTTCTATCCGAAGATAGCTTAGGTGAATTAAGTGAACGAACGAGAAGGTTTTTCTAACATTTGATCTGGAACATGGAATTGAATTCTGAGGGCACCGATGGATTCGCAGCACCGGTAATTTCTTAGGAATACCTTTTCCGGAGTTGCGTTTACACAATAAAAGTTGTTAAAAATTTGTGCAAGGTAAAATAAAATTGAACATCAATTTTATTTTTCACTAAGTGATTTAAAGATTTGGGTGGAAGTTGGGGGAACCACCCAACTTCCAATGGGAGGTTATTAGGGTGGTGTGGCCCACACGAACCCCACCCCTTCATCCTCCCTAACCTTCCATAACCCTTCATTTAATTTGACAACTTGAGTTAATTAATTGAGTGGATTAATTCAACTTTTGAATTTCAAATGCTTAAGTTATGTTAATAAAATAAGTGAGGTACTTATTTTCTTTTGGTTGGGACTTGTTGCTTGAGAGGTTTGGGAGAAAAGATAAAGGAGGCTTGAAGATATTCATCTTCTTCGTCAAAGAACCTGAAGAATGCGAAGAACACGAAGAACGCACCAATCTCCGACGAAGAACACCGAATCCTCAGAGATCGACTATGTGACGTCGTGTACCGCGATGCCAACGATGCCTTTTTCTGCGACGAACCTCCATTCAAGCTATGCTCGAGGTAGGGGTTTTATGCTTTCATTTTTGTGAATTTCCTTTCGTCATCTATCATCGTTCAATTGGACCGCTTTCTATCGTTTAAGAGGATGGGGCCAGACCACACAAACATGGCCGACACTCCTCCTATATTATTTTTGTGTTGTTGTGGTTCAAAGGAATGTGACGTGATGCCTTCGCACCGCGTGGGAACGAGTGGAAAGGATGTGCGGTGTAGTCGCACCATGCATTTGAAAATCGAACCAAGCCGCGGCGCCGTCACGCCGCACCAGAAAAAATCGAAGACACCGCGGCCGGAGCGGGGCTGCGGCGGAGGGGCGCGGCGTCGTCGTGCCGCACCGGACGGAACAAGGCTACGGCGGACCAGGGGGACCGGCGGCCGGTTCCGGGCCACCGGCGTCGGAGCAGGGGGACCGACCCTTGCCGGTCCCATGGCGGCAGAAGACGGCCGACCGGAGCGGGCCGACCGGTCAGGGGGAGATCCGGGGTTACGACCCCCGGCTGGCCAGCAATGAGCGGCCCCCATTATGGGGGGGGGGGGGGGGGTTACACACAGGGGGGGCAGTTCCCCCCCCCCCCATCTACTCGACTGAAACAGCCAAGCCACCTAGTCGCTGGCCGCGCCAGCGTGCCGATCCGGGCTTCCAAGGCTGGGCCGAACCATGCCCAAACGGGCCGGAACCGAACCCGGGTTGGGTCGACCTAGTTCGGGCCGACCCAGGGGGTCTCGGACCGGGTCGGTCCGGGCCCGAAACCCACACTTCTTGACCTCTTTTGGTATTTTGCCTATAACATGGGCAACAAACCTCCGATCGACACACCGTCAGCTGTGATGCGATCCTTGGATCGAGAAAATCGTTTTGATATATTATACTCAAGGTTTCGGAGTACTTTGAGTTCGGCTAGGATGGTTCGTCCACGAAACCAACCGGGCCCTTGGAGCGGAAACGCTTATAACCTGGGTTCCGGACGTCCGATGGACGTGCCATCAACTTTGATGGATTTGTCGTAATGATACAGACCTTTTGGAATACTCCGCTCATGATTTGGATGCAGTTGGAGTACGGTCAGGTTGGTTTTGACCTAAAAACCAACCGGGCCCCTCGGACGAAAAAGCAAATAATTCTCAGACCGGGCGTTTGATTGACGCGCCGTCTGTGACGTTGAGTTCCTGTTGATGAAATAGAAATTTTGTTTCATCTACTCTAGACTATGTGTCAATTGATATATCAGCCCTTCGGCTCGTGGAGAAGACCCTCCCTAACGAGCTTGCTATGTGCGGGAACCCTAGAGCTGACTGCGACTACGACGACGATGACGACTATATAGAAATCCTACATGGATTCAACGGCGATGACTACAGCACTCAGCAATCCTACGTGGATCAGTGCTACCGATCATGTGTGGGTCAGACCATGTGTGGTTCAGCACTCAGCAGTCCTCTGTGGGCCAGCGCCTACAGATCCTGTGTGGGTCCGATCTTGTGTGGGTCATTGCGGGGGTTAGTTACCTATTGATCCTTTGTGGGTCATTGCGTGGGTTAGTTACCTATCGATCCTTTTTGGGTCATTACGGGGGTTAGTACCTATCGATCCTACGTGGTTCTGACAGCTTAGATGAATTAGTGGCAATATCTGATCATCTCTATCATCTTACAAAGAAGTATTCCTGTGTGAGATGAATCTTGACTTTCAATCTTTATGTTCAATAAGATTGACTTGATATCCTGTGTGGATTACATTATGCTTTCCTGTGTGGAATTGGTTGTGTTTTCCTATGTGGATTTGGTTGTACTTGGGCTCAAATGTTGGAGCCGAACTAGAATTGATGACTTAGGTATATGTATGGGCATATACCTAAGTAGTGTTGGATGTTACTTCGTGATTGTATATTTCCTTTTTGGATTATCCTTTGTGGATTCTGGGAGACCATCGGGGTTCTTGGGGTCCCTACTAAGTAGCTTATACTCACCCCTACATGGGCTCCGCCCGCACTACATTGCGTTGGTTGCAGTCGATGGACATTGCTGATCGTGGTTGAGGCACGAGGAGCAGGTTGGTACCCAGAGGTGGATCACTGGGCGGGGCGTACTCAGAGCAGACGGCTGGACCCGAGGAGCTGTGGAGGATATCTGTACCCACCCTTCAGGTGGGACTTCCGGTGGATGGCTCTAGGTTGCGGGTCTACTTTCAGTTGTTGTTTTCCCATTCCATTTGTACTTTACTTTTAGTTTGGGTTTGTATTCTGGCCCACTTACTTTTTTCCGCACTTACTGTTGTACCCAGATTTTACTTAGTGTTTACTTCTGCTTGCTTGCTCAGTGGTGTTTTTTTTACTTTACAAAGGCAATGCCTTCCCTTTTTATCGGGAATTACTCCTTGGTTCTAGTTTCCAGCCCCATGCCTATGGAAGGCGGGCTTGGGGTACTCAAGGCACGGGCCCCGAGGACGGGTCATGAAAAATTGGTATCAGAGGAGTTCAGTTCTACTGCAGAACTCAGGACTCTAATCTTTTATATGTGAAGCAATATTGTTAAGAGTATTGAGTGTGTTTATCAGTCCAGGAAGTCTAGTGTTGATGTGGCAGCTGACGTATCCGTACACCAGGACCCTGACTTCTGATTTCTGACTTAATGCACGAAAACATTGATTGCATGTGTGTTTCATGTTTTCTTTGTGATTGCTTTGTGTTATCTCACCAGGTATACTGTTTGACCATGGTGCACCTGTTTCCTTTCAGTATGGCCCCATGACGGTAGCCAGCTAGGGTTCCGGGTGTTGTGCATGACGATAGGCCACCGATCGACGAGGCCTCGGTACATGGCCCTTTGACAGCAGAGGCACCGGCGGTACCTCTACCCGCCGAGCCACCGATGCTACCTGCCCCAGCCGCTGACGATCCACGTCTCCTTAGTGAAATGCACGAGTTTCAGCGTGAGTGACCACCCAGGTTCCACGGGGAGACGGACCCTCAGGCAGCTGAGGATTGGATGGAGGCAGTTGTATGAGTTTTCAGGTTAGTGACGACACCAGAAGACCTCATGGTGATCCTCGATGTGAGCCTCCTGCACGTGGCAGAAGGCAAATGGTGGAGCATGATGCTCCAGGTGCACGACAAGGCATCACTCCTCTGGACAGACATTGAGAGCCTCTTACGCTCGGAGTTTGTCCCAGCCACCCTCCGTGCGGTGCCCATCCAGGAGCTTCTACAGCTGCGGCATGGCAGCTTGACAGTCGCCTAGTACTCGACGATATTTACCGATATCTCGCATTACTCGACAGACATGGTAAGGGACCCATTATTATGGGCCCGGAACTTTTAGCAGGGATTGAGGCATGAGATCAGGGCATCGCTGATCTCCCTCAGTATTCCGACTCAGGTAGGGGTATTGGAGTGAGCCCTTTTGATCGAGAGCTTCCTTGCTGAGCCTACATCAGGAACGAGACCTACTGCAGGGTGGCACATAGCAGAGTCTTCCGCAGCAGTCAGTCGACGGATGACTCATGGGTCCAGGCAGACCAGAACCTCAGGCAGAAGACCTCAGAAAACTGGCTCAGTGGTGCGGGGCACACAGCGCAGAGCCAGTATTTCGAGAGGTAGGCAATTCTACGAATGCGGCGGGCAGGGCCACGTGGCTCATGACTGTCCGACCCACCATGCGGAGGAGTAGCAAACAGGTGAGGGGCCACCCAGGCAGAGGTAGAAGGTCGACTGTGGCCGTCCGTAGGGAGCAGTAGGATGAGGCAGAGGAGCTGGCCGAGCAGCAGGTGGTGGGCGACATTTTGAGGCTCTACCACCACCACCACCACGAGGTCCACCCCGACCACAGGGAGCTGGCGGGCAGAGACAGTCACAGATTCAGGCAGTGGAGGCCTAAGACCACGGCACCCAAGATGATTTGAGGTACTATCTGTGTCTATTCCACCCTTGCCGCAGTTCTTATATACAGAGGAGCGAGTCATTCTTTCATAGATGTTGTCCTTGTTCATAGCTCGGAGATTCCGACGGAGACGTTGGCTCGATCTTTACGGCTAGAGACTCCTACGGGAGCAGACTCGACAATTACGCACTGGTTCCGGCAGTGTGTGCTTAATCTAGGAAGAGAGAGCTTCGACTATGATCTTCTTGTAGCGGCGTCAAGGCCTTACGGCGTCATCTTGTGCATGGATTGGTTATCTACACACCATGCTTAGATCGACTGTATTAGGCGCAAGGTGTGGTGTGTACGCACCGATGGGAGCAGGTTCACCTTAAACAGTGATAAGGGATCCTTCGTAGAACAGGATAGACTCCCGCAGAGGAGAGGACAGCCCACTACTCATTAGTTGGTTAGCCTCATCCTAGGATCAGTTGACGTGCATAGTTCTAGTTTTCCTGCAGTGGTGGATCAGTATGCAAACGTTTTCCCCGAAGACATTCCGAGACTACCTCCTCACAGAGAGGTAGACTTTTATATTGATCTGTACCCCGGGACAGCCCCGATATCCACTCAAGCATATTGGATGGCCCCCGATGAGCTTTGAGAGCTACATATACAGTTGAAGGACTTGCAGGGGAAGAGATTCATCCGACCCAGTGTTTCACCCTGGACTTCCCCGATATTGTTCGCCTAGAAGGCGGAAGGGAGCTTGCGACTTTGTGTCGACAATCATCACCTGAACCAGGTGATAGTGAGGAACAATTATCTGCTACCGAGGATTTATGACCTCTTCGATTAGCTTAATGGAGCACAGTGGTTCTCGAAGATAGACCTAAGGTTAGGTTATCATCAGCTCAGAGTTCGGGATGAGGACGTGCAGAAGACAACCTTCAGATGTCGGTATGGCCAGTATGAGTTCTTGGTGATGCCATTCAGTGTAACCAATGCTCCAGCAGTGTTCATGTCCCTGATGAAAAGGATCATTCAGCCATACCTCGAACGATTTGTCGTGGTCTTCATCGATGACATTTTGATATACTCGACCACTGAGGAGGAGCACGCCAACCACTTGCGGGTTGTACTAGACACACTCCTGGAGCACTATCTTTATTGAATGGTCTCGAAGTGTTAGTTCTAGATATGTCTGGTCCACTTCTTGTGACACGCCATCTCTGAGGCGGGAGTTTCAGTGGATCCTGTGATGATTGAGGCAGTGCTACCTTGGGAGCCACCCAGGAGCGTGACAGAGGTGTGAAGTTTCTTGGGACTAGCTGGGTACTATCCGAGATTTCTGCCAGACTTCTCCAGAGTTGCGGAACCACTCTTAGCCTGGACAAAGAAGGGGAAACCCTTTGTGTGGTCAGACAGGTGTCAGTAGAACTTCTAGGAGCTGAGATAGAGATTGACCAGTGCTCCTATCTTTAGGCTACCGGAGGAGGGAGTTGGGTACATAGTTTACTGCGATGCATCAGGAACCGGACTTGAATGTGTCCTGATGTAGGAGCGGGCCGTGATCGCCTATGGATCATGACAATTGAGGCAGAATGAGCAGAACTACACTACCCATGACCTGGAGTTAGCAGCAGTGGTATTCGCTCTAAAGATGTGGCGACACTATCTGATGGGAGAGCTCTTTACAGTCTATTCTGACCATCAGAGTCTAAGGTACATCTTCTCGCAGAAGGACCTAAACCTAAGACCACGACAATGGCTCGAGTTCCTCTAGGACTATGAATTTGAGATAGTCTATACTCTTGGGAAGGGGAACGTAGTGGCTGATGCTCTCACCAGGATAACGGGCATCCAACTACTTGGGGAGGCGACAGAGCAGCTTGTCGCTTTGCAGATATCCTTCGTGGATATATATGGAGAAGCCTTCCTTCAGTCACGCACAATCACTCCACCACTACTATAGCGGGTCAGAGAGGCATACCGTGGGGACGCTAATTGTGAGACACGTCGTGCACTAATATCCTCAGGATAGGCACCTGATGGATTCCTCGTGGGAGGAGAGCACGATTTCCTTTTCAGAGGAAATTCCTTGTTACCAGTTTCTTTTCAATGGGAGGTGATGAGAGAGTTTCACACTTACCCTTTGGCGGTACATCTTCGAGTGGCGAAGATGTACTAGGATCTCAGACGACCGCACTGGTGGCCGGGCATAAAGAAGGTTGTGGCAGAGTTCGTTTCTCGATTCCTCGCCTGCCAGCAGGAGAAGGCAGAGCACCAGGTACCAGCAGGATTGGTACATCCCTTGGAGGTCCCGGAGTGGAAGTGGGATGACATATCTACAGACTTCGTGACTGGACATCCACGCACTTCCAGAGGTCACGACTCCTGTAACAGCCCAAGATTTTATGAAAAATATTATTTTTAATTTCATTAATATCTTGTGTTGTACGATACACCAAAATGATCTTTCACAACATGCATCCTTGACTTGCCTTGTATTATACGCAATCGCGACCTTCCACGATGACGTATGTAGTACGCAATACCGAGTTTCACTAAACAATGATATGCTATTAAAATATTATTAAATCTAGCCATTATGAATAGTAATAACCACTTTTTAAAATTTTAGAAATTTTATCTCTCAAAATGGACTTCATTTTTGGATTCGGAGTATCGAATTTTGCCTAAGGTAAAATTTTGGTACTTTTCGGATAACTTTCAGTTTCTGATGAATAGTGAAAATTACTAAATTTTAATTAAAAACAACTTTTTTTAATTGAAATAATTAATAGTGTTAAATTATTAATTTGAGTGGTTTTAAAGTATATTTAGAATATATTTTTACAATCCAATACAATTTTGGTCATTGGATGTAATTTCACATTTACACTAGATATAAACAAGTGTTAATCTTTTGATAGTTATTATCTCTTAAAAACACGCTATTTGTTGTGACAGCGGAAATTAATTATAAAATTAATTAATTCAACTTATATGTTGGGAATTTTGTAAAATAGAAATCATTTTTGAATTCGGAATATCAATTATAGCTTAGGGTGAAGTTTTGGCATTTTTTTGAAAAACTTCAATTTTTGATGAATAGTGAAACTACTAAGTGGTAGTTAAAAAAATTAATTTCTTCATAAATCATAATTTTACCTCTTCTTTGAATGGAATTTCAAAAATCCGAGAGACACGGTTGATGTCAATAAGTAAAATGTGGTTCAATGAGATGAAAATAATTTTTGGTTAATAGTAACTTTTTACTTTTATTTACCACGGTTAAAAGTAAATAGGGTAATTAAGGGTAAAAATGATATTAATATTACCCTAACACATGTCCTAATCCTATTGGACAAGTTTATCTAGACCAAAAACAACCTTAAGTGTAAAATATTATCATTTAGGCCCACTTGGCTTAGATTAGGACATTTATTATTATTTAATTCAAAGAATAGTTAAAAGACTTAAAATCAAAGTTTATTTACTAAAACATTTTTAATATATGGTTATACATAATATAATTTAGACTATAAGTATTCATCAGAAAGATAAAACGATTTCCTACATAATTGTATTTTATTTGTAATTTTTATACGTTATATAATTTAATTTATTTATGACACAATGATGATGAAGTAATTACCTTTTTAAGAAAATATTAACATAATTGATGTTATAAAAGCCCAAATAAATGTAATTTGAGACTTTTTATGACATACACTAATTTTATAGGTTCATATGACATGTTATTGTTTATTTAAGTAACTTGGTTCGAACTTATCATTCTGTTAGAAATTTCATAAAAATCATGTACCAAATAGTGTCAAAATTGACATGAATTAGTTTTTAAAACAAATATTATATTATCAATTGTTATTTAATTACTATAAATCTAAGGTTCGGACAAATGACATAGATAAGATAATATATATTAATAATAAACAACTTGGGGTTCTTTCGGCTTGTTATGGTAAGTTTATTAACCATATAGTGTAAGAAAACAAAAAGACACAGTAAAAGTTAAATTATTTAACTTAGAGTTAAATCTAATTGATAAGGTTAAAATAATAACCTGAACATGTCTAAATCCTATTGGATGAGAGGATTTCGACCCATACCCACCTTATCCTCTAAATAAATCAATTTGGAGCTATTTAAAACCGAACTTGACTTTATAATAAAATAATATTTTTAGTTATTCCAAAGGTGCCCCTCTCCTCCCTTATAAAAGGGAACCTCCTCCCTCTCCTCCTCACACCAATTTGAGCATTCAAACTCGGCCAACCCCTACCAAAATATCTTCTCCACTTCCCTAGTATCATCCTATAGGTCCTGGTCTTCTTAAAAGACCAATTTTAGTGCCCTAAAAGGAGGTCTCACAGAAGCACTTCAAAGAAGAGGTAATATCCATTACCGATCCTTTCCAATTTCTTTCTACTTCAACTTCTTCTTATTTATTTGTTTCATTATGAAGTAATAACATCAGTATCATTCATATACGGATATATTATTATAAGTATGAAAAAACCCTATTTAACCATCTATCCATCCTACGGAAAATGAAATCACCGCGCGTGCGTACGTACGGAATACCGTCTCCACGCCGTGGTGTAAGCTATTTTCCGCCACCACCATAATAGGATGGGTATAATGGTGTAATGAGAAACTATATATGATTATTATAAAGTGATATTTATACTGAAATATTATACAAACACTTGAACACAATTCCACGACCATGGGAACGATATCATCGCTCGTGCGTACGTACGGACTACCATGTCCATGACGCGATGAGATTCATTCTCAATGATTAACCATTCATGAATGATGATAAAGTATATATAATGAATAATAATGGAATATATGACATGGTAAATCAACTGGATTTATGTATATATATATATATATATGTCATTTACTTACTACCATTCAAGACAATAAGGAAAGGAAAGCAGCGTTCATGCATACGTACGGACTACCGTCTCCATGAACGATGTGTTTCCTTTCATTTATCAATATATTATATATATATATATATACTGAATATATATGATATATAAATCATACTTTATATTCTGGAAGTAAGTAAATCATGATATAAGTAATAATAATTTCAAGAACAACAAGTCCAAACACCTACGATAAATGAGACGATTTTACCAAAAACGCTTCTTCAACATGAATTTACAAAAGAATGGGTAATATAATGTCATAAGTGGACCATATATGATAAAATAACAATGAATATGATTCTGGAATAAGTAAATAACATGATTTAAATCATTATACAGGAGGTTCGTACACGTACAAAGCAAGTCGGACTTAAGGTAAGAGAAATATCACAATCTCATTTTTATCCGAGATTGTTTATACTTTGGTATTTACTGGGGTGTATTTTATCATCCACATCCATATTTCCTAAATATGTAATATTATTTTCATACACCTACAATTGTTTAAATCCAATTTTACCCTTCGGTGAGTTTTTAGTAAATGATATGAAAGGAATCTTTTGATGTTTTTCGTACGAGGTACTTTTTGACTTTTCCGACAAAAGTACGAAGAATGTTTTTTAACTTATACGGCATGAATGGATTTTTAAAACATTATTTCCAAGAAGCTTCCTTTACAAGTTTTCAAGTTTATTTTTAATCAACTTATTATATTTTAAAGTCGTATGACATGTTATGAAAGGAAAATTGTTTTTGAAGATGACAGGATATTTTCCTCAAGAATGGAGTTCAAGTGTTTTATCAAAATTATTTTCCATCTAAGATAATAATGGGTTCTGTTTTTATCTCTATTATTACATTGATTTGATAATGTTTTGATGGAATTATTTTTATAAATTCCTTTATCTTATATGAGTTGTTTTATGATGTCACGATGTTTAAGATTCCCATTTTTATTACATGGATTATGCAATGATGTATGATTTATGATTTTGTGACACACATAAGAATGGTATCATTATGAGATGGGTGAGACATATATCTCCCTCCAATGCATTGGGTAAAGATTTTATATCTCATGAGATAGACATGGATGGAATGGTAGGTTATACCGGTTCAGTGAAACAGGACTGAAACGAGGGTGAATCGGTTCAGAAAGGGATTTTGTCCACTAAGATAGTCTTGGCAATGAGTCTTGACTAACAAGAAATGATTCTCTATGATTATGTGTGTATGCCACAAAGTTTCATGTTTTATGTTATGATTATTGGGATTACATTTCACTTCGATGATTTATCCCATGTTATGGTATTTTAAGCTCTTTTGCAGGTTAAGATTTCCAAAAGCTATGTTCTTATGTATATGATGTGATTGATATTTCTTTTGTTTACCCTTACTGAGAATTTGAGCTCACCCTTTTATGTTTTCTTTTCCCCAGTATATAAAGAAAGGTTTTATGTATAAGAAAAAGGAAGATCTTTATGGGAGATATTGAAGATCTTTCACCACGATTAGAAGCTTATATTCCGAGTTTCCAAAGACACTAAACTATTACGGTCCTTGTGTGTGTGTTTTTTGTTATGTACTAAGTATTCCGAAAAAGTAATGTAATGTTAAAGTACGTTATGCTTCGTGTCTCTACAGTTGGTATCAGAGGAAAGGTTTAGTCAACCTTTGGAAACTAGGATGTGAGAACGTTGGTGAGATCCCTAGAGATATTTCTAAGGTATGTCTAGGGATGTCTCTAAGGATAAGTATACGTATAGGATATAGTCATAGAACTACGGTAATGATCTTAGGATTTAACCTACGATGTTAGATATTAAGGGTTCTCCGCCTTTACTATGTTGTTTTCCATAGCATGATTTTTTCATCTCACAAGATTCTTTTTGTGTTTTAGTTAATAGAGGGAACCAGAAGGAATTCGGTTAACATTGAATCCAATGGACAAATTGGTGACTATGAGAAAAATAATTGTGTAATTCCTAGAGATAAAGATCTTGTGATTATGCCAAATCAGTCATCGCGATATATGATTAACAAGGTGAAACTTTGTGGTATGCCTAAATCATCAAAGAAGAGGAAGATAAACTATTATGCGTGTTCGCATGTTGAGGAGCATAAAGAAAGGAAGATTGAGATTTCTAAAGAAGGGAAGAAGAACCTTGAGGAATACCTCAAATGGAGGGACCGATGTTATCTGTGTGGAGAAAAGGGTCATAGAGTGACAGACTGTTATGGAGTTCAATGTCTTATTTGTGGAGAACATGGGCATTACCCAACTCAATGCCCTGACCTAAAAAGTTACTTCTAAATCAAGGAAGGACTTCCTCCAGGAAAATCATTAAAGTGGATGGACTGAAGTGTTTATGTATTGGTATTCAGGAATAATGTTGTTGAGGTACTTTTATGGTGTATTGAAATATTTATGTATTGGTCTATTTTGGTTTTCAATAATTTTAAGGTACCGGTAACCCTGAAAAGTGATTCAAATATTTTGGAAAGTAGATAATATGCCCATAATGAAGGGATAAGGAGAAAATGAAATGTTTGACAGTATTCATGAGCTCATGATTGATATAAGGACTAAGTGATATCATGGTTTGAGTATATAGAATTTTGAGGATTTTTTTATGTGGAAGGTGTTAACTTTTAACTACATTCATGTTTTCACTAAGGTTCAATGGGTATTCAAGAGAGTACATGATTAAGGCCTTTGAATGTTTGGAATGTGACCAACAAGATATATCTTATCATATATGGGGATCAACAATGGTATTAAATCTCTGGTAATCATTTTCACTATGTTATGAGAGTGGACTGCAGTATTATGGATAAGCCTGAAGATTGGAGTGGATTATATTGGACATAATTTAGTATTGTTTAAGGATAGAAATTTTTTTCGATATTATTGATGGGATGTTATAGTAATATAGTTTTAGAAAAAGGAAAACCTGCAGGACGGGCGACAACCCATCGCGTCGGACAAGGCTGTGGGAATCAAACCCACAACCAAAGTGCGACTGGCCTTTATCGCCTACCACTGGCCTACAGGATGTCCCTGTTTAGTAGAAACTAGTTTTATTATATTAATCCGTATGATATATGAAGTATAAGTCCATTTTAGGAACCATATATGATTAATCTCACTATAGATCGACTTATGTATATAATTTTTTCTAACCTTTTGTTTGAGACAGATGGAATGACCCGTCCTTCTATCACATGATCTGCTAACACTTCACGAATAACAAATTCAACTTCATTTATTTAAGAGATGAAGTGGAAATTGTTCAAGGCACGAACAACAGTGAGACTGTACCAAAATAAAGTAAGTATTTATTCTAATTTAAAATTTTCAACTTTAGGGAAATGATCTTGAAAACCAAAAATGTTGTCCCAGTGCCCTTATATCCGATGAATCAGATGGTACCCTAGATCATCACAAATTTATGGCTTTGTGATTGCTGGCTTTTCCATAGCCATGTTTTCTACCACTCTCCATCAGAACATGATAGTTAGATTTCTCTTCCATATCCATATTTTCACCTATGTGGAAACCCAGTGATTAGTTTATTTGGGTAACCGTTACGTTTCATACTTTTGTTTTTAAATATTGGTTTTGGTATTCCTTTTTACGATGTGGGTTTCTATTAAAGAAACTTTCGAATAGTAAACCATTTATAACTTGCATTTTCTGATGAATAGTGAAAATTACTAAATTTTAATTAAAAACAACTTTTTTTAATCGAAATATTTAATAGTGATAAATTATTAATTTGAGTGGTTTTAAAGTATATTTATAATATATTTTTTCAATCCAGTACAATGTTGGTCATTGGATGTAATTTCACATTTACACCAGACATAAACAAGTGTTAATCTTTTGATAGTTATTATCTCTTAAAAACACGCTATTTGTTGTGACAGCGGAAATTAATTATAAAATTAATTAATGCAACTTATATGTTGGGAATTTTTTAAAATAGAAATCATTTTTGAAATCGGAATATCAATTATAGATTAGGGTGAAATTTTGGCATTTTTCTAAAAAACTTCAATTTTGATGAATAGTGAAACTACTATGTGGAAGTTAAAAAAATTAATTTCTTCATAAATTTTAATTTTACCGCTTCTGTGAATGGAATTTCAAAAATCCGAGAGACACGGTTGATGTCAGTAAGTAAAATGTGGTTCAATGAGATGAAAATAATTTTTGGTGAATAGTAACTTTTTACTTTTATTTACCATGGTTAAAAGTAAATAGGATAATTAAGGGTAAAATTGATATTAATATTACCCTAACACATGTCCTAATCCTATTGGACAAGTGTATCTCGACCAAAAACAACCTTAAGTGTAAAATATTATCATTTAGGCCCACTTGGATTATATTAGGACATTTATTATTATTTAATTCAAAGAAGAGTTAAAAGAGTTAAAATCAATGTTTATTTACTAAACCATTTTTAATATAGGGTTATAAATAATATAATTTCGACTATAAATATTCATTAGAAAGATAAAACAATTTCCTACATAATGGTTTTTTATTTGTAATTTTTATACTTTAAATAATGTAATTTATTTATGACACAACGATGATGCAGTAATTACCTTTTTTAGAAAATATTAACATAATTGATGTTATAAAAGCCCAAATAAATGTAATTTTAGACTTTTTATGACTTACACTAATTTTATAGGTTAATATGACATGTTATTGTTGATTTAAGTAACTTGTTTCGAACTTATAATTATGTTAGAAATTTCATAAAAATCATGTACCAAATAGTGTCAAAATTGACATGAATTAGTTTTTAAAATAAATATTATATTATCAATTGTTATTTAATTCATAAAAACCTAAGGTTCATCAAAATGATTTATATAAGGATATATATATTAATAATAAACAACTTGGGGTTCGTTTGGCTTGTTATGGAAATTTTATTAACCATATAGTGTAAGAAAACAAAAAGACACTGTAAAAGTTAAATTATTTAACTTAGAGTTAAATCTAATTGATAAGGTTAAAATAATAACCTAAACTTGTCTAAATCCTATTGGATGAGAGTATTTCTACCCATCCCCACCTTATCCTCGAAATAAATCAATTTGGAGTTATTTAAAACCGAACATGACTTTATAATAAAATAATATTTTTAGTTATTCCAAAGGTGCCCCTCTCCTCCCTTATAAAAGGGCACCTCCTCCCTCTCCTCCTCACACTAATTTGAGCATTAAATCTCGGCCAAACCCTGCCAAAATCTCTTCTCCACTTCCCTAGTATCATCCAAGAAGTCCTGGTCTTATTAAAAGACAAATTGTAGTGCCCTAAAAGGAGGTCTCAAAGAAGCACTTCAAAGAAGAGGTAACATCCATTACCGATCCTTTCCAATTTCTTTCTTCTTCAACTTCTTCTTATTTATTTGTTTCATTATGAAGTAATAACATAAGTATCATTCATATACTGATATGTTATTATAAGTATGAAACAACCCTATTTAACCATCTATCCATCCTACGGAAAAGGAAATCACCGCGCGTGCGTACGTACGGAATACCGTCTCCACGCCGTGGTGTAAGCTATTCTCCACCACCACCTTAATAGGATGGGTATAATGGTGTAATGAGTAACTATATATGATTATTATAAATTTATATTGATACTTAAATATTATACATACACTTCAACACAATTCCACGACCATGGGAATGATATCATCGCTCGTGCGTACGTACGGACTACCGTCTCCACGACGCGATGAGATTCATACTCAATGATTAACCATTCATGAATGATTATAAAGTATATATAAGGAATAATAATGGAATGTATGACATGGTAAATCTATTGTATTTATGTATATATATATGTGTCATCTACTTACTTCCATTCAAGACAATAAGGAAAGGAAAGCAGCGTTCATGCGTACGTACGGACTACCGTCTCCATGAACGGTGTGTTTCCTTTCATTTATCTATCTATTATATATATATATATAATGAATATATATGATATATAAATCATACTTTATATTCTTTAAGTAAGTAAATCATGATATAAGTAATAATAATGTCAATAACAACAAGTCCAAACACCTACGATAAATGAGACGATTTTACCCAAAACGCTACTTTAACATGAATTTACAAAAGAACGGGTAATATAAAGTCATAAGTGGACCATATATGATATAATAACAATGAATATGATTCTTTAATAATTCAATAACATGATTTAAATCATTATACAGGAGGTTCGGACACGTACAAAGCAAGTCGGACCTAAGGTAAGGGAAATATCACAATCTCATTTTTATCCGAGATTGTTTATACTTTGGTATTTACTGGGGTGTATTTTATCATCCACATCCATGTTTCCTCAATATGTAATATTATTTTAATCCACCTACAATTTTTTAAATCCAATTTTACCCTTCGGTGAGTTTTTAGTAAAAGATATGAAAGGATTCTTTTGACGTTTTTCGTACGAGGTACTTTTTGACTTTTCCGACAAAAGTACGAAGAATGTTTTTTTAACTTATACGGCATTAATGGATTTTTAAAAAATTATTTCCAAGAAGCTTACTTTACAAGTTTTCAAGTTTATTTTTAATCAACTTCTTTTATTTTAAAGCCGTATGACATGTTATGAAAGGAAAAATCTTTTTGAAGAAGAAAGGATATTTTCCTCAAGAATGGAGTTCAAGTGTTTTATCAAAATTATTTTATATCTAAGATAATAAAGGGTTCTGTTTTTATCTCTATTATTACATTGATTTGATAATGTTGTGATGGAATTATTTTTATAAATTCATTTATCTTATATGAGTTGTTTTATGATGTCACGATGTTTAAGATTCCCATTTTTATTACATGGGTTATGCAATGATGTATGATTTATGATTTTGTGGCACACATAAGAATGGTATCATTATGAGATGGGTGGGACCTATATCTCCATCCAATGCATTGGGTAAAGATTTTATATCTCATGAGATAGACATGGCTAGAATGGTAGGTTATACCGGTTCAGTGAAACAGGACTGAAACGAGGGTGACTCGGTTCAGAAAGGGACTTTGTCGACTAAGATAGTATTGGCAATGAGTCTTGACTAACAAGAAATGATTCTCTATGATTATGTGTGTATGACACAAAGATTCATGTTTTAAGTTTTGATTATTGGGATTACATTTCACTTCTATGATTTATCCCATGTTATGGTATTATAAGCTCTTTTGCAGGTTAAGATTTCCAAAAGCTATGTTCTTATGTATATGATGTGATTGATATTTCTTTTGTTTACCCTTACTGAGCATTTGAGCTCACCCTTTTATGTTTTCTTTTCCCCAGGATATAAAGAAAGGTTTTAGGTATAAAAAAGGAAGATCTTTATGGGAGATATTGAAGATCTTTCACCACGATTAGAATCTTATATTTCGAGTTTCCAAAGACAATAAACTATTACGGTCCTTGTGTGTGTGTTTTTTGTTATGTACTAAGTATTCCGCAAAATTAATGTAATGTTCAAGTACATTAAGCTTCGGGTCTCTACAACTCCATTTGGGTGATTGTCGACCGACTCACCAAGTCAGCTCATTTCTTACCCAACAGAGAGCAGGGCTCAGTGGAGAGCTTAGGACGTCTCTACGTTCCGGAGATTGTGCGTCTTCATGGTGTGCCATCATCTATCATATCCGATTAAGGTGCTCTCTTTACTTCCTGGCTTTGGAAGGGGTTGCAGGAGGCATTTGGGACGTAGCTACGTCTGAGTACCGCCTCCCACCCTTAGATATATGGTCAGACGTAGAGGACCATTCAGACTCTTGAGGACATGCTCCGTGCATGTGTCCTCGACTTTGGTCGCAGTTGGGAGGACCACCTACCCTTGGTGGAGTTCGCGTACAACAATAGTTACCACTACACCATCGGGATGGCACCATACGAGGCATTGTACGGCCGAACTTGCAGGCCACCTCTGTGATGGACAGACCCTGGGGTGTCAGCACTTGAGGGTATTCCGGAGTTTCGTTTAAAAGAGAGAAGTTGTTAAAATTTTTTGGAAGGTAAAATAAAATTGATCATCAATTTTATTTTTCAGTAAGTGGTTTAATGATTTGGGTAGAAGTTGGGGGAAACCACCCAACTTCCCATGGGAGGTTATGAGGGTGGTGGGGCCCACACGAATCCCACCCCTTCATCTTCCCTAACCTTCTATAACCCTTATTTTAATTTGAAAACTTCAGTTAATTATTTGAGTGGATTAATTCAACTTTTGAATTTCAAATGCATAAGTTATGTTAATAAAATAAGTGAGGTACTTATTTTATTTTGGTTGGGGCTTGTTTCTTGAGAGGTTTGGGAGAAAATCTAAGGGAGGCCTGAAGAGCATCATCTTTTTTTGTCGAAGAACACGAAGAACGCGAAGAACGTGAAGAACGCACTGATCTCCGACGTAGAATGCTGAATCCTCGGAGATCGACTACTCGACGCCGTGTACCGCAATGCCAATGGCGCCTTTTTTCCACGGTGAACCTCCGTTCAAGATACGCTTGATGTAGGGGTTTTATGCGTTACTTTTCATGAATTTCTTTCCGTCATCTATCCTCGTTCAATTGGACCGCTTGCTATCATTTAACGGGAGGGGCCGGACCGCACAAACACGGCCGACCCTCCACTTTTATTATTTTTGTGTTGTTGTGGTTCAAAGGAAAGTGACGTGGTGTCGTCGCACCACGCGGGAATGAGTGGCAAGGATGTGAGGCATCGTTGTGCCGCGCATTTGAATATCGGACCATGCCGTGGCGCCGTCGTGCCGTGCCGGAAAAACCCAAAGACACCACGGCCGGAGCGAGGCCGTGGCGGAGGGGTGCGATGCCATCGCGCCGCGCCTGACGGAACAAGGCAGCGGCAGAGCAGGGGGACAGGCAGCCGGTTCCGGGCCACCAGCATCGGAGCAGGGGGACCGACCCTCGCCAGTCCCGTGGCGGCAAAAGCCGGCGAGCCAGAGCTGGCCGACCGGTCAAGGGGAGAGCCGGGGGTTACGACCCCTGGCTGGCCAGAAAAGAGCGGCACCCATTATGGGGCGGCTACGGTTACACACAGGGGTCAGCGCCCCCCCCCCCCCCCCCATCCGCTCGGCCGAAATGGCCGAGCCACCAGGCCATACCGGGAGCGCCCAGGCCGGGCCGGGCCACACCCAGGCTGGGTCGGGCAGCGCTAGCCAGGCCGGTCCCCGACGAAGAGGTCCGGACCCGAACCTGGGTCAGGTCGACCTGGTTCGGGCCGACCAAGGGGGTCTCGGACCGGGTTGGTCCGGGCCCGAAACCCCCACTTTCTGACCTCTTTCGGTATTTTGCCTATAACATGGGCAACGTACCTCTGATCGACACACCGTCAACTGCGATGCAATCATTGGATTGAGACAGTCGTTTTGATATATTATACTCAAGGTTTCAAAGTACTTTGGGTTCGGCCGGGATGGTTCATCCAAGAAACCAACCAGGCCCTCGGAGTGGAAGCTCTTATAACTTGGGTTCCGAACGTTCGATTGACGTGTCGCAGAATTTATTGGATTCCTCTTAGTGAGATGGAACTTTTGGCTTACTCAGCTCGAGGATTGGACGCAGTTGGAGTATGTTCGGGTTGATTTTGACCTAAAAACCAACCGGGCCCTGGGGAAGAAAAATCCAATAACTCTCAGACCGGGCATCCGATTGACGCGCCATCTGTGATGTTGAGTTCCTGTTGATGATACGGAAGTTTTGGTAAATCAACTCTGAACTATGTGTCAATTGATGTATCAGCCCTTCGGCTCGTGGGGCGGACCCTCCCGAACGATCTTGCTGTGTGCGGGAACCCTAGAGCTAGCTGCGACTGCGACGACGACGACTGTACATAAATCCTCCGTGGATTCGATGACGAAGACTACAGCACTCAGCGATCCTACGTGGATCAGTGCTACCGATCCTGTGTGGGTCAGATCCTGTGTGGGTCAGTGCTCAGCGGTCCTGTGTGGGCCAACACCTACAGATCCTGTGTGGGTCCGATCCTGTGGGTGTCATTGCGGGGGTTAATACCTATCGATCCTTTGTGGTACATTACGGGGGTTAGTTACCTTTCGATCCTTTTTGGTTCATTGTAAGGGTTAGTACCTATCGATCCTGCGTGGGTCCGACGGCTTAGATGAATCAGTGGAAATATCTGATCATCTCTATCGTCTTACGAAGAAGTATTCCTGTGTGATCTGAATCTTGACTTTCAATCCTTATCATCGATAAGATTGACTTGATATCCTGTGTGGATTATGTTATGCTTTCCTGTGTGGAATGGGGTGTGTTTTCTGTGTGAACTAGGTTGTACTTGGGATCAGATGTTGGAGTCGAACTAGAATTGATGTCTTAGGTATATTTATGGGAATATACCTAAGTAGTGTTGGATGTTACTTCGTGATTGTATCTTTCCTTTGTGGATTATCCATTGTGGATTCTGGGATACCTTCGGGGGTCTCGGGGTCCCTAATGAGTAGCTTATACTCACCCCTTAACGGGTTATTCCCGCACTACATTGTATTAGTTTCAGAAGACAGACATCGCTGATCATGGTTGAGGCACAAGGAGCAGGTCGGTACCCAGAGGTGGATCACTGGGCGGGGCGTACTCGGAGTAGACGGCTGGACCCGAGGAGTTGTAGAGGCTATCTGTACCCACCCTTCAGGTGGGACTTCCGGTGGACGGCTCGAGGCTGCGGCTCTACATTCAGTTGTTGTTTTCCCTTTTCTAGTTGTACATTACTTTCAGTTTGGGTTTTTATTCTTTCCCACTTACTTTTTTCCGCACTTACTGTTGTACCCAGTTTTTACTTAGTGTTTACATCTTCTTGCTTGCTTTGTGGTGTTTGTTTACTTTACAAAGGAAATGCCTTCCCTTTTTATCGGGAATTATGCCTTAGTTCTAGTTTTCAGCTGCTGGCCTATGGAAGGCAGGCTTGGGGTATTCACGGTAAGGGCCTCGAGGACGGGTCATGACATTTATAATGTTTTTTTGTTCTGAAAAAATGATATATTGTCTAGTATATTAAGACTAGGATAATATATTTAGTATAATAATTAATGTTTATTCAACCTTTAGAAACATGGATATTAAAACCTTAGTGATATCCCTAGGAATATTTCTAAGGATTTGTCTATGGATGTCTCTATAGATATGTTTAAGGATGAGGAAAAGTATATAAACATGTACATGAATTTTTGAAAACGGTGGAGCGAGTGGTTTCCTTGAAATAAATCCTGGTTTATATATCAATAAGTGGATATAGATTTATTATTTATGTTTTGAGGGGTAACAACATCGAGGAGGTGTGCTGGTATTGACTCGGTGTAACCTGGTGCACAACAACAGGTCTTGCTACACTCATAGTTTGAAACTCCTAGGGGATATTCATTTGGAATTCAAAAAATCATCTCAAAATATCATGAAGTAATTATGGAATAAATTGGTAAATAAGAAGTAATAGTTTGAGAATAAAGTTGGATGAATGAATTATTTATGTTTTGGAATTAAAATATTATGAATCATGAAATATATAAGTACTTTCAGTTTAAATTTCCATTAAGAATGGAAAATTATATTTTGAAGTTGATCAAGACATATAAAAGTAATTCAATGGAAGGATGATATTTTTATTAAGGTAAGTTAACACTTAATGTGTTCAAGATATGGGGAAAATTGTGTTTATCATGAGTAAATAGATGATTGTTTTTGATAAAGTAAATGTGATAGAATCAATTACATTAGAAACAATCAAGGATTTGTTGAAAATGAAGTATATGAAATAATGGATGATGTTTAAAACATCTTGGATTTGTTGAATTTGTCAAGTAATCTTTGTAATATAGAATCATGCATGTTTTCCAAAAGGATTTATGCTATTTTTTGTTATTATCCTGTTTCAATAGAATAAACCGATAGGGTATTCACATGTTTCAAATTTGAAAAAAAATATATACTTCATGAGATATGTAGGATCATTGTTATTATATTTAGTAAATTTCTTTCTAATGTTTTGGATTTTCAACTTTCCTAAGGGTTATAAGGTTAACCATTTATGGAATGACTATGCTACACATCGAATAATGTTTTTGAAATTAATGTCTTATCTCACCACCAGAGGATTTATTCAAATTAAATAACTTTTTTTAATATAAATTTGTTGATGAAAATTGATGAAAAATAGGGTGGCATATAATGGATCTCGTGATCCATTGGTGCTTTAGGAAGGAAAAAATAATCTTCCTTTTTGGAGAAATAGGTGAATTGGATCATGACACAACATAGGGTGAGGGTTTCCTAAAATCATGCAAGTATATCTTTTCATGAAAATTATTAAACATTAAGAATCTATCTTGAAATAAAATGTTGTCATGTAATCATCATTTTTTAAGATATCAATGACCTTTTTCATGACACTTTTGGGTTTTGGATTTTATTGTTAACTTTATCCCAATCATGTACTCTATCACTCCCCATCAGAACATGATAGTTCGATTTATGATCCATATCCATGTTTTCAATTCCCACCAATGTTCTCTTATGTGGAAACCTGGTTATATGTTACTTTGGGTAACCATTATGTTTCAAACATTAATTTTTAAAAAAATGTTTACATATTATTTTTTTATGTGGTATAATATGAAATTAAATTTCATGTATTAAACATGTAATAAAACCGAATATTTTTATGGAGAAATTCATTTTAAAGGGGGGGCATTTGAAAACCCAATATTTTGTGAATTATTTTATTCAAAATAATTTATTTTTTTGAAATTTATCCTTTCATACAACACTAGAAAAATTATATATATATATATATATATATATTAGATTACTAAGTAATTCCTTAATTATACGCTACACAAATGAAACTTTGTGTTACACGCAACACCGACTTTTATTTCATTACACACAACACTGAGTTTTTGTGAAAAACACTTTATTATTATAATTATTTAAATGACTTAGTTATATCCTTTAAATCATAGTTGAGAATATTAATATTAATAACTAGTTTTAAAAATTTATTTATAATTTTTTCATATAAATTAAACAAATTGATAATAAAATATATAATTTATTGTAATGTCTTCATATTTTTTAAAATACTATCTTGTTAAAGGAACTTATATTTTTATATGTCTTCAGAAACAATAAAATTAAATTTTGAAACTCATATATATTTAATATTACAATATAAACATAATTATAGAATTGATAATGTCTAAATTAGTATAGGGTAAATTTTTGGTATTTTTATGAGAAACTTCATTTTTCGATGAATAACGAAAAATAATAAATTTTAATTCAAAACTAATTTTTTCATATAATTTATTTATAGTTAAATTATAAAATAAAATAGTTTTTAGTCATAGTATATAAATTATTTATCCATTAATCCTATTTATTAAATTTTAATATTTTTTATATTGAATTTAGATATTAAATCTTAATGAAATTTTTGACATTCTCGCATTAAAAACTATTTTCCCACCAGGCATGTGGGATTCACATTAAACATAATTTTTCCAAATACATGAATTAAATTTAGAAAAATTGAAGTAAAAAAGTTTTAATCAGTATAATATTTATAGATTAATAGTATCAACTTAATGTTTCACTAAAAATATTAGTAGAACTGATTAAAATTATTTACAATGATTGAGGTTAAATTAAGATTAAGAAAATACTAAACCTTAAACTTAATGGCCAAAATGACCAAGAAAATTGTCCAAAAGATATTTTATGGACATATCTAGTTCCATATATATATAATGTTTCATAATGGTCTATTTGGGAACTTTTAGAATAATTAATACTTGGAGAACACATAATTCCTTTCAAAACAATACCAATTATGTACCTTCCCCCTACTATAAAAGGCCTCCTCTCCTCCCCCTTCTTCACAACTCTCAAGACACATTAACTCGACCATGATCACATAAAATAACTCCTCAAAATAATTCCCCTAAAACTAGAAGCCTCCCATTGGGATTAAATCCATCCAAGGAA
The DNA here is from genome assembly GCA_963277665.1 of Viscum album. NCBI lineage: Eukaryota > Viridiplantae > Streptophyta > Magnoliopsida > Santalales > Viscaceae > Viscum > Viscum album. The sequence continues at coordinate 1,045,121,207 of OY728125.1, forward strand.
TCCATTTCGTAAAACACAAAAACAATTTACCTCTATAAGAGGTAACATTCTTCCACATGCTCTTTAGTTTTCCTTCCTTGTCCACTCTTTCAATTATCCTTATTGCATTCACATAAAACAAAACTAGTATCCTAAATATACTAATATATTTTTATACTAATGTTTCCACCTACAATTACACACACTTCTATCTAATTTGTTATAAACTTATCATTTATATTTATGAAGAACTACCACCTCACGAAACAGTGATTGTTCGTTTTGCCTTCACTGCCTATCATGGTGGGAATTATGATGCAAATTATATTTAATTATAATATATATGATATTTATAGTGTATTTATTCTTATTTAAATATTTTATAACCCATACCATTATGCATCCCATCTTGTTTAAATATGATAACATCATTTGTGGGCGGGTGGACTATCGCCTCCTCAAAGCGATGTGATTCGTTCACAGTTTACATAGAATGCATTATTGCCAGTTTTAGTAAAAAATATGTGATATATATGAAATATTAATTATTATTTAATGATATTTTTCATATATATATATATATATTAACATGAATTTCATTTACTTTCTTTGTTTCAATATGACAAGAAAACAAAAATAGTGTTCTTGCGTACGTACAACCTACCATCTCCATGAACAATGAATTTCATTTTAAATTTATATATATTAAAGATAATAACAAATATAAATATAAATAATAAACATCATATTTTTATCATTGATTAAATTCTCTAAATCATTATATATTTTGAGGACCAAGGATACAAAAAAATAATACACATGCGAAAAACAAAGCAGATTTTACCCGAAGCATAACATTAACATGGAATTATAAAAAATGGGTAATATAAAGCCATAACATACAAATATATGGTATTATATTTAATTTCTACATTATATAAATATGTGTAATAAACTTATATTTATTACACAAGAAATATTTATGAGTACAATGACAGTTAAGACATAAGATAAAGGAATTTCATCTCACTTTTTAATCCCATGAGATACATGCCATGTTCATTACTCTTTTATTTTGTGTGATGTAAATACTTCACATCAAGGTATTATATAATTATTATATTTAATTTTATGGGTATTTCCATATCCATTTTTTGGTATTTATTTCATGGGGGTTATGTTTCAAAAGTTACCAAATTGGTAAAGTAACATTGTCTCAATTTTCCTTCTTTGAGATACATGCTATGTTATGGACTAATATATTTATATGAGTTGTATATATTTTTTGTTGAAATTTTATATCATGAATATCATTATTTTAATTATTGTTTAATAATAATTTAATTTTATTATTTCCATCATGATTTAATTTTACCAAAGTAGTTAATGTTTTATAGATTCAATCTCCTCATTTATCAATATTGTTTACGATTATGATTCTATTGCACAAATATTATAATCCATCTCCCCAGAACACTCATGAATTTTATTAACCTATGGATATTCATCTTAAATACATGTAATGGTAACATTTTTTCATTCATTTTTTCTAACTATAATCAACAGAATATTTTATGAGAGTATGGATATATATTTCCTTTTGTTCAGAAATCTATGTTCATTTAAAACCATGTTTTCTGATCAAATTTCCAAAATATTTTAATATTGTCCTATTGTGTTTATGTGAAATTTTAACCCATTTTTTACATTTTTAAATATTGGTTTTAAAAAGAACCATCTTATTATATTCTGGTCAAGGAACTTTTCTAAAATATTATGCTAAAAAATGAATGTTCGACATGTATAGACTTAACCACAATCATTACCATCATTTTCTTGAAGCATACTATATAATTTTATAAGGTTATTTTTGAATAAAATTTATTTATTATTATTTTTTAAATTTTTTGTATTTAACCTGATTTTCAAAGAATAATGTTTAAAAAATATTGTTTAGAAAGTGCTTTATGTTATTTTAAAATCATCACTTATATGTTTCAAAAAGATTGGTTTCAATGAAAAGCATATCGATAATCTGAATAAATATTTTATATTTTTTAAAATTATTTAAAAAAAAATATTTCAATATTTTTTGAAGATTATTTTATAATTTTTCATTGTAAAGGTTTTCAAAATGATTTTAAGAATTATTTCAATGTTTTAAAAGTATTTTCAATGAAAATGGTTTTGAAAATGTTTTATGTTTTAAAGATACCTTTTTAAAGAAGAAAGGATATTTTCATCCAAAAATATTTTTAAAAGATATTTCAAAATTATTTTCCATCTAATATTACATTAATTGGTGTTACTCATGCCTTTTTGGGAAATTATCGAAAGCGTTCATTCATATTCTTTCTCTAAATGGTTTAAGTTATGATAGGATGATGTTTATGAAAACATGTTCCTCTTACCCATTTAATATGATTATGAAATCCATTACTCTTTCACAAGTTATATATTTTGAGACATGTTATACTTCTATGGGTTATATTCTTATAAAACTTATTTCTCTTCAATGAGTTATATATAAGGACAAGACTTATTACATTACATAATCTTGAATTTTAGTCAAGAAATCACTTACTTTCATATTGATGATATTTTAAAGTATAGAGTATTATAGAATTGAGATATAATACATATATAACATTACACATTCATATAGAGAAGATACCAAAAATAGTATCCATTTCTTAAAAAATATAATCCTTTTTCAATAAAATAATATTTCTTTGAAAAATGTTCATAACATTTTATATGGATTAATTATTTTCATTACACAGCCTTGTAACCTGTGAAAATAATTTAAAAATATGGAATTAGCACAAAATTATCAATAATGGCTATAATAATTAAGAATGAAAACATTAGTCTATGAATACTTGTAACGTATGATATCATTTAAACAAACATACTTTTTACCCATATAAACGTACATTGTGAAACATGATATTTACATGAGATTTCTAAAAAACATATAGAACATAAATAAAACCATAAAGTTATCAGGGGGAATTAATTACATAATCTTGTAATCATCTCAGCTACCTTAGAATTTGTAACCCTCATGGCTACCTTACAATGTAACCCTCACAACTACCTTATTGTGTAACCATCGCTGTAACACTTGGACAAACCATACGTCCAACCTCCAACATACACATAACCAATGAATTAGAGGAATATATAGGTCCCACCCTTCATCATAAAAAATTAACATCATCCATAACCCAATCATACAACATGGAAAATTTCATAAAAACATTTCTTTTGAAATTGGTAAAACAGAATTTTAGAAGAGGAATTTAAAATAAAATCCCCTCACCAATATCATATAATTGATTTGAGACATAATAGAGTGGATTAAATAAGTATATAAACAACAAATACACATAATTAAACATAATATAAACAAAACTCATCACACTAACAATTTTAATACCACATAAATAATGAAGTAGAAGGTCAACCCAAAGAATGGAAATTGGGTGAATAATTCCCTTACCTCAGGTTTGTCTTACCTAAAAAATGATTAAACATGCATTATAATGCTAAAAAGAGTTCTATTGATATCTTAAAGAAACAAATCCATTTTTATAATACCTTATATGATCATTTCATTAAATCATTTCACCCTTTAATTGTTAGTATGTTGTTCCTTCCATTGTTTTGGGTGCATTATTAACATGATTTCCATAGACGGTTTGTATTTGATTTTCATTTCCTATGGAAATGAAATTCCAGAAGAGGAATGAAATGGCATTAATATGCTTCTAGAATATATAAGGATAAAATAAATAACATTTACCATATATTATGATGGATCATTATATAAAACATTAATGATGTTTCATTGTATCATTTTTTGCGGTTCCTCAATAATCATGAAATTATTTCATTATATAATTTAATGCCATGCATAAAATTTAATTATTGAAAATAAAATACACTAAAAAATAGAATTTAAATTTTAATTCAACAATTTATTTTTTTTATGATCATCTTTCAAGGAAGTAATCGAAATTGGAAACACATCGTCCACAATTTTGGTAAATCAGCACATCGTAGATGGTGTTTTTATTTTTAGAATACGAGGAAGTGGAGAGAGAGAAAGATGATGAATATAATACATGAAAATGATAAAATATAGAATACATAATATTATAGAGATTTCAAACCTCTTAGATAAGTATAGGGTAATAGAGTATAAGAAAATAAAGCAACTGGAAAGAAAACACATTAAAAAGGAAGAGAATTATTACTCTTGATATCTTCTCCTTGAGATCCTCCTTAAGGCCTTTGATTTTGGCCTTTTGGTGAGACCAAAAGATATTGTACGTGGGGAATATAATTGGGGATGTAATTTGTAAAAACCTAGACAATGCTCAAGGCTTTAGACGTGTGATAGGTAGTGGGGAATGAGGGTGGTATTTATAATAGTGGAGAGGAGGGATTTTACATTATTATAATACTTTTTCTCATTAATATGAATATTATTGATTCATTTGACCCCAAGGAGTAATAATTTCATGTGAGTTTGAACCAAGTGGTCTTACATCAGCCTCTCATCACCTTTGATGTAGTAAAACCTGTATTTAGCATTTATCATAATTTATCATATTTTACTATTCATAAAAAATCTTGAATTTTAGAAAAATCCCAAAAATTCACCCTAATAATTTTTTGATGTGTAAAATTAAAAAATAAACTCCATTTTTTGAAAATAATTTTATAAATATCACTAATTTAATTTTTAAATAAAATCATAATTTATTCAAAAATAACAATTTTAAATCTGAAACTCATTATTTACCACCTTGAAAAATTAACCAACATTTCATTATCTTATAAACATACGAAAAAATAATAATATTATTTACTATTCATAAAGATAATATTAACATTAATAAGGATATGTTACTGTTCACAAAAAAAAGTTGGTTCTATCATACCCTAAATAACTTACTAATCATAACCACATATGATCGTTTTTTGAAATTCCAATTATAGAAGCACAAAAATTATGTTTAATGTCTAGTTATAACTATCTACTTAAAACAGAGTTTCGTGTATTTAAATTTATCTTTTAAAACCTTGGGGTATTACATTATCACCACCTTCTGTAAATTTCACCCTCAATATTTTATTTATTTATTACACAAGTGAGTGTACAATTCCCTCATAAAATTTTCAGATTCCAATGTTGCTTCTTCAACCATGTGGTTTCTCCACAAACCCTTCACCTTGTGGATTAAATTATTCCGGAAAACATGTTCCCTTCAATCAAAAATTTGAACCGGTCTCTATTTATAAGAAAGGTTTTTCTCCAGCTGATCTACTTCTAGACTCAAGACATGATATGTATTTGGAACATACTTTCTCAACATCAAAACCTGAAAAACATTATGTAACTCAGATAAACTCTTATGAAATGTTACCAAGTAGGGGACTGGTCTAATATTCATTAAAATTTCATAATTTATAATGAGACATGGACATATATTTCCTTTCTTACCAAAATCTATAACACTTTTCCATGGTGTTGTTCTAATAAAAACATGATCACCTACCTCAAGAGAAAAGTCTTTCCTCCTATTTTTTGCATAATATTTCTTACTTCTCTGGGTTATCTTCTTGTGTTACTGGATCATCATCACTTTCTCAACCACATCCTCTACTAATTGTTATTCCATCAACTTCTTTTCCCCAACATCATCCCAAAAACATGGATTTCTACACCTCTTCCCATAAAATGCCACAAAAGGATCCATCTATAAACTGGAATGAAAAAAATTTATTATTCGAAAATTCAACTAAAGAAAGATGATGATCCCAACATCCTTATTAGTCCACTGAATAAGCTCACAATGTATCTCCAAAAGTCTTAATCATTTGATCTGAGATCTAATCTGATTGAGGATGAAAAGTTGTGATGAAATTTAATTTTATGCCCAATGACTTCTAAAGGCCCTTCAAAATGTTAGACACGAACGTGGGATCACGGTCAGATACAATGGAAAGAGGCACTCAATATAACATGAAAATATCCTTTAGGTACAATCAAGAAAACTGATCCAAAGGCATTGTATCTCAAATTATAAGGCCCCAGCCTTAAACCTTACTTAATCTTGAGTTATTACAAGATTACACATTGAGGATCTTTTCGGGTTTAGAGTTTTAGAGAATTAGATCATAAAACATGCATTACATTCCACATATAAACAAAGTGGTTACATAAAGATAGTATTCTTCATTCCCATCAATGGAAACACATTTAAAATAAAACATGGATTATTTATTGACACATCCTTGACTCTATCATCTTATCATGTACCTTTCCCTTGACCTGTGAAAAACATTTCAAAAACTTGGGATGAGCATAAAAACTCAGTATGGGTTATAAGAACATGGAAAGGAAACATGAGTTCATATATACATAAGAATTAAATCATACTTTACCCATAAAACATAGGCACTTTAACATACCTCATAAAATCATGAATAAATCATAGAAATCATAAGACATAAAGGTAACTTGAGGCATTCATAACATCCTTACGTAGGGAGTAACCCTCTTGGTTACGTTTGGAATACCTATCACAGTATATTCCCTAAAATCTATTCGGAGAAACCTTAACGTTTCACTCCTTCGCGTTACCCAATGAATTGGAGAGCTATAACGGGCTCACCCGCCCTTAGTTTATCACGGAACCACCCGTCTTCATAATAATGCCCAAGAACCATAACATAATCATATCACATAAAACATGCATAAAGGAAACATAAAATTTCCACATTTCAATCACGAGATATCAATACAACACATGGATATAAAAACATTATGAAAAACATTTTCAATACTAAAATAAAAGAAAAGTAAAACATGGTATTTATTTTTCTTTTAAAAAGAAGGTATGGCTTGTAGAGGTAGCCGAAACTCAAATAACGGTCACGACGGTGGAGAAGTCGTTGTCGCCGCATACGTACGACAAAAACATTCCCTTTTGTCGTTTAGTAAACGCTTCGTATAAAAAAGATTCCTTTTGAATAAACGTAAAAGTCAAAGGGGTTTATACACCGTATAAAAGAAAGTTGTGTATAAAATAAAATATGCCTCAACGAAAGGAGATTGAGACGAAGTCCCATACCTCGTATACGACTTGACCCGACCGTTCTTTAATCTCCTGAATAATAAACTTGAGTTAATCTCTACTTTCTTATGAATCTTTTTCAAGTTCATTATTCCTTTTATACCATGATATGAACATCATGTAATTAGTTAAGTTAATAATGTTCATTTTGTCGGTATTTGGTTCTTAAGTCAAAAATAGGCTTCTTACACTTACATGTTGTTAATTTGGTCAAAGGTTAATTATATCCAGAATGGTATTAATGATTTAGATATCATATATGTCATATATATCCAGTACATACATGCACTTATAATATTACATCACATTTAGAGGTAAGAAATGAAATGCACCGTTCATGGAGACGGTAAGCCGTACGTACGCATGAACGCTACTTCCATTTCTATTTCATATTTTCTAGAATGGAATCATAATGATATAAGACTATATTATAATTTCAGTATAATAACATATATAATATCATTAACTTTATCCTTTACACATCCCACATATGGTATTAATGAATCAAATCACTTTTAGGGGGCGGTAGTCCGCACTTCCTAAAATGAAGATATCGTGTTTACCCATAATGGAAACCATAAAGGTATGCACAAAATGAAAAAAAACAGAAGCTTAAGGAAAACATAAACATATTATATATCATATATAAAAATAGTGACATCATAATGGCCACCTTTGAAGGTGTTAAATGAGTGTTGAACAATCATCGTTTCGGGAGGCAGAATTTCGCCATCCACGGAAACCATATGCTCTTTAACCATTTGATTTAGTTGTGTGAGAGTGTAGCTCAAATAAATCTTATAACAAAATCCTAGTATATTGAAGATACTGTTGTTGTTACAACGGAAGTAAATAAAAACGGTTTAGGGGGTTGGAGAAACAAAATAAAACAAATGAACATGAGAGAATGAATTACCTTTAAAAGTGTAACTCCTTTTGAGTTGAGCCTAAAGGCTTCCTTTGAAAGGATTATGCCCAAAGGGAATCCTCTAGGATGAGGAGAGGGATGTGGGGAGAGTAAATGGGCAGGGGTTGGCCGAGTCAAAGGTTTGTGGAGTGTGTGAAATGAGGTAGAGGTGGGGGCCTTTTATAAGAGGAGAGGAGGGGCACTTTTGGAAAGTAAAGAAATATTACTTTATTTGAAAATGTGTTTCGGTTTTAAAAGGTCCCACATTAATAGAATTCGTGGATAAGGTGATAAGGGTTCGAAATAAACTCATCCAATTGGTTTTGGACATGTTTAGTTCATAGATTTTACATTATCTTTCCATTTTATTTAAATCGTCAAATAATGATGTCATCGCTGCATCATTATTATGTCATAAATAATTTAATTTATTTAATGTCTAAAAATCATAAAAAAAATACTATGATGTAGGAAATAGTTTTATCTTTCCAATTACTATTTATAATCAAAAATATGATCTTTATAACCCCATGTAAAAATTGTTTTCGTAAAACATCTCTTGTTTGTGTAATTTTTACTTTAACATTTAATAAAAAGTTATTTATGTCATTTCCAAACCAAAGTGTCTCCATGGGGTCCCCAAGTTGACCCATGGCTTGTCTTGGTCGGAAATGACACAACCAATAAGGTTGGGACATGTGTCTAGGTCATTTCATATTATTAAAACATTATTTATACCTTAAACTACACTAATTACCACTAATCGCGATTAAGAACTTAATAAGTTACTATTCACCAAAAAATTATTTTAATCTCATTGAACCACATTTTACTTCTTAATGAAAACCATGTATGTCGGATTTTCAAAATTCAGTACACATTAGTGGTAAACTTTCATTTAACTGAAAAATCAGTTTGCTTGATTACCACTTAGTGGTTTCACTATTCATCAAAAATTGAAGTTTTTCAGAAAATTACCAAAAATTCACCCTATGCTATATTTGATAATCCGAATTCAAAAATGAAGTCCATTTTACAAAATTCAAATCATATAAGTCACATTAATTAATTCAATAATTAATTCCCGCTGCCAGAGCAAATAGCGTGTTTTTACAAAACAATAAGTATCAAAAGATTGACACCAGTTTAAGTCTAATTTCAAAGTGAAATTGATTCCAATGACCACCATTGGATAAAATGGTAAAAATATATTCTAATTTCACTACAAACCCAATTCAAAACATAATCTAATCATATAAATAAATTAGATTAAAAAGCAGTTTTGATGTAAAATGCAGTATTTTTCACTATTCATTAAAAAATGAACATTGTCAGAAAAATACCAAAAATTCACACAAGGTAAATTTTGATGTCCCAATAATAAAGAATAAGTTTATTTTGACAAACATATTTTATAAAATTATCAAAAGATAGATTCAAAAATGGTTTTCCATCAAAAGGTAGTAAAATAATCTTTTAAGAATATTAGTGTATTCCATGCATAAGATTGTATTTACTTTCATTTTAAGCCTCTATAACACTATCTTAATCATTAATAGACATAGATAAAAATATCTATTATTCATTACTTACTTGGGATGTTACATCCTTCCCCCCTTTAGAAAATTGCGTCCCCGCAATTTATTTACTTATCGAATAAATGGGGGTACTTATCCCTCATTGCATTTTCAGATTCCCATGTTGCCTCTTCAATCATGTGGTTTTTTCACAAAACCTTTACCTGATGAATCACCTTATTCCGTAACACTTTCTCCCTGTGGTCAAGAATCTGGACCGGTTGTTCCTCATAAGATAGGTTCTCTTCCAGCTGAACTACCTTTGGACTCAAAACATGAGATGGATCTGGCATATACTTTCTCAACATCGAAACGTGAAAAACATTGTGTACCTGAGATAAACTCGGAGGTAAAGCCACTCGGTATGCAACTGATCCAACTATTTCCAGAATTTCGTATGGTCGAATGAACCTTGGACTCAACTTTCCTTTCTTACCAAATCTCATCACACTTTTCCAAGGAGAAACCTTGAGAAAAACATGATCACCTACCTCGAAAGATAGATCCTTCCTCCGGTTATCCGCATAACTCTTCTGCCTGCTCTGAGCTGTTCTCATGTGTTTCTGAATCAGCTGAACTTTTCCTGCCATCTCTTCTACGAATTCTGGTCCCATCAACTTCCTTTCACCCACTTCATCCCAGAAAGCTGGAGTTCGACACCGCTTCCCATATAATTCCTGAAATGGTGCCATCTGTATACTGGAATGAAAACTGTTATTATATGAAAACTCAACCAAAGAAAGATGTTGGTCCCAACTTCCCTGATAATCCATAGAACAAGCTCGTAGCATATCCTCCAATGTCTGAATTGTTCGTTCTGACTGCCCATCTGATTGAGGATGAAAAGCTGTACTAAAATTTAATTCAGTACCCAACGACTTCTGAAGGCCTTTCCAAAAGTTAGAAGTAAACCTGGGATCACGATCCGATTCAATGGAGAGAGGAACTCCATGTAACCTGACTATCTCTTTAAGATACAAATGGGAAAGTTGATCAAGAGAGAAAGTATCTCGTATAGCAAGGAATTGAGCAGATTTGGTCAAGCGATCAACAATAACCCAGATTGCATTATTACCTCGAGATGTCTTTGGTAATCCAACAACAAAGTCCATGGATATATTCTCCCATTTCCACTCTGGCACTGGTAAAGGCTGAAGCATCCCTTTTGGTAACTTCCGCTCTTCTTTAACCTACTGACAAGTCAAACACTTCACAGTAAAATCAGCAATATCTCTTTTCATTCCATCCCACCAGTAATACTCCCGCAGATCTCTATACATCTTAGTACTGCCCGGATGAACTGAAAACGGAGAACTATGAGCTTCACATAACAACTCTCTCTTCAATTGTGAATCACAAGGCACACACAATCTCTTCCCAAATCTCAAAACACGATCACTATCAATGTTGAATTCAGGCAACTTACCTTTCTGAACCAGCTCTACCTTTTTCTGCAACTCACTGTCTTGCTTCTGTGCTTGCTTGATTCTATCTGATAGAGATGATCTCACTGATACCTGAAACAAAACAGAAGGACTTCCTGCACCAACAACTTCTATGCCAAAGTTCATCAAATCATTAACCAAAGTATCACGTTCCAAACGCAACATTGTTAATGAATCATTACTTTTTCGACTCAAAGCATCAGCCACTTTATTTGCTTTTCCCGGATGGTAATGAATAGTACAATCATAATCCTTGATTAATTCCAGCCATCACCTTTGTCTCATGTTTAACTCTTTCTGAGTGAATATATACTTTAAACTTTTGTGATCGGTATATATTTCACACTTTACTCCATACAAATGATGCCTCCAAATTTTTAAAGCAAAAACAACAGCAGCTAATTCCAAATCATGTGTAAGGTAATTTACCTCATGAGTTTTCAACTGTCGTGAAGCATAAGAAATTACCTGATCATTCTACATTAGGACGCAACCAAGTCCTTTCAATGAAGCATCATTGTATATAACAAACTCACCATTCCTGGAAGGTAGTGCCAAAACTGGAGCATTCACCAATCTTCTTTTCAACTCATGAAAACAATCATCACATTCTTTTGTCCAGATAAACTTAACACCCTTCCGAGTTAGCTTAGTCATTGGACTAGATAACCGTGAAAAATTTCTAACAAACCTTCGGTAATAGCCCGCCAAACCAAGGAAGCTACAAATCTCGGTTACATTTGTGGGTCTTGGCCATTCTTCCAAAACTTTTGTTTTTGCAGGATCAATAGTTATTCCATCTTTAGAAACAATGTGACCAAGGAAAGAAATTTGTTGCAACCAAAACACACACTTTCTGAAATTCCCATACAGTTTCTTTTCTTTTAAGGTTTGCAAGATAACCCTTAAATGTCTTTCATGCTCCTCTTTACTTTTAGAAAACACCAAAATATCTTCAATGAAAACCACCACAAACTTATCCAAGAACTCATGGAAAATTCTATTCATTAAGTCCATGAATACAGTAGGTGCATTGGTTAGCCCAAAAGGCATTAATACAAATTCATAATGGCCATATCTCGTACGGAACGCGGTCTTCGGAATATCTGCCTCCTTTACCTTTAGCTGATGGTACCCCAATCTCAAGTCAATCTTTGAAAAAAACTGAGCTCCCTGGAGCTGATCAAACAAATCATCGATATGAGGCAAAAGATATTTGTTCTTAACAGTGATATTATTCAAGGCTCTAGAATCAATGCAAAGTCTCATAGAACTATCTTTCTTTTTAACAAATAAAACAGGATCACCCCATGGTGATGTGCTATGTCTAATGGAACCTTTCTCTAATAAATCTTGCAATTGCTCCTTCAAATCTAAAAGTTCGATTTGTGCCATTCGATAAGGTGGTTTTTAAATTAGCTTAGCATTAGGAACTAAGTCAACAGTAATCTCAACTTCCCGATCTGGTATTATTACAGGCAACTCATCAGGAAAAACATCAGGATACTCATTTACCACTGGCACATCATTAATCTGAACAGTTACTTTATTTTCAATGACGTGTGCAAGGTAACATTCATTTCCATCTTTTACAAGTTTCTAGGCCTCTTGATATGTTATCAAAAGTAAGGGTTCATTCTTGTAAACAAACTGAAAGTCTTTCTGAAAAGAAACTTCTTTAGCTCTACAGTCAATCTTAGCATGGTAAATAGAGAGCCAATCCATACCCAGGATAACATCAAACTCTACTAGAGGTAGAACAATAAGGTTTGCAAGTAGGTTCTTTCCACAGATAAGGATAGGAAGATTCTTATAAATTCTTTTTGCCTCGACACTTCCCCCAGGTGTTTTTACCAAAATTTCAGGAGTCATTTCTTGAGATGGTATTCCCATTTTACTAGAAAAGGTTTCAGAGATGAAAGAATGTGTAGACCCCGAATCAAACAACACACTGGCATAATCTGAAAAAACAAACAAAGTACCTGATACAACTTCATTTGATGGCCCGACATCTGCTGAAGTAGTTGCGAAGGATTTCACCACCCCTTTCTGCTTGTAGTCTAACTGCTTCCCATCACTCAAGCTCCTTGTCGGACACTCGTTTGTATAGTGACCCATCTCATTGCACTTATAACATTTCACTAACTGTAAATCAAATTTGTTCTTACCTTCACCTTGATCCTTTTCAGTGCAATCACGAGCCTTATGTCCCATCTTAACACATCGGTAGCACTTCCCATAATTCAGAAGACATTCCCCAATATGCCTTTTGCCACATTTATCACAAACTGGAAACTTAGTTCTCTTACCATCAGACTTTTTTTGAATAATTCTTACCTTTCTCCTGCCACCTCGGTCTCTTCTTCTGCTGGTTGTTATAGAAAACTTGGTCATCGGCAAACTCCATTTCTACCTTCTCAGCACATCGAACAAGCTTTGCATAACTTTTAAACTCACGAGAAGCTAATGCCCTTCGATACTTTGACTTTAATTCTGAGTAAAAACGATTGATTTTACTATCAAGGTCCCGGATAGAATTTGGAGCATACCTTTCCAAACGTGTGAACCTTTCTTCATAGGCAGCCACCGAGTCTTCCTCTTGCCTCAATTCCAAGAATTGATTTTCCAACCTAAGTCGAACAGCCTTAGGAAAATACTTCTCAAGAAACATACCTTTGAATTCATCCCAGTCAAGAGCATCAATCTCATCGGCGTCCCTGATATTTTTAACCATAGACCACCACTGATCTGCTTCACCCTCCAAACGGTAAATAGAAAGACTAACCTTTTGATTGTCTGAACACCCCATGACATCAAAAATCTTCTCTAGTGCTTTAATCCACCCTTCAGCTAGCACAGGGTCATATGATCCTCTGAATGATGGTGGATATTGCCTCATGAAATGTTCCACCACTGACATGTTCCTCTGCGGTTGTTCTGGCTGATCTCGTGCATGGATACCACCACCATTTATCGCTTGAGTCAACTGCGCCATTACTGCAACAAACTGTTCAGTTCCAATTCCGACCATTTCTGGATGCTGATTCGGAAGCTTATTTCCATCTGTATTCCTTCCTAGCACTGCTTCCCTCTTTCCTCTGCGGAAAACCATTCTGAACAAACATGTCTTAGATGAAGCAACATGGTAATCTTTAAATGCTCTATCATTTCGAAAAAAAAAATATTTTTGGATAATCATTTAATAGAATTCTAACTCCTAAAGTTATCTAAACCGACCTTTGATACCAACTATAAGGCCCCAGCCTTAAACCTTACTTAATCTTGAGTTATTACAAGATTACACATTGAGGATCTTTTCGGGTTTAGAGTTTTAGAGAATTAGATCATAAAACGTGCATTACATTCCACATATAAACAAAGTGGTTACATAACGATAGTATTCTTCATTCCCATCAATGGAACACATTTAAAATAAAACATGGATTATTTCTTGACACATCCTTGACTCTATCATCTTATCATGTACCTTTCCCTTGACCTGTGAAAAACATTTCAAAAACTTGGGATGAGCATAAAAACTCAGTATGGGTTATAAGAACATGGAAAGGAAACATGAGTTCATATATACATAAGAATGAAATCATACTTTACCCATAAAACATAGGCACTTTAACATACCTCATAAAATCATGAATAAATCATAGAAATCATAAGACATAAAGGTAACTTGAGGCATTCATAACATCCTTATGTAGGGAGTAACCCTCTTGGTAACGTTTGGAATACCTATCACAGTATATTCCCTAAAATCTCTTCGGAGGAACCTTAACGTTTCACTCCTTCGCGTTACCCAATGCATTGGAGATCTATAACGGGCTCACCCGCCCTTAGTTTATCACGGAACCACCCGTCTTCAAAATAATTCCCAAGAACCATAACATAATCATATCACATAAAACATGCATAAAGGAAAAATAAAATTTCCACATTTCAATCACGAGATATCAATACAACACATTGATATAAAAACATTATGAAAACCATTTTCAATACTAAAATAAAAGAAAAGTAAAACATGGTATTTATTTTTCTTTTAAAAAGAAGGTATGGCTTGTAGAGGAAGCCGAAACTCAAATTACGGTCACGACGGCGAAGAAGTCATTGTCGTCGCATACGTACGACAAAAACATTCCCTTTTGTCATTTAGTAAACGCTTCGTATAAGAAGGATTCCTTTTGAATAAACATAAAAGTCAAAGGGGTTTATACACCGTATAAAAGAAAGTTGTGTATAAAATAAAATATTCCTCAACGAAAGGAGATTGAGACGAAGTCCCATACCTCGTATCTGACTTGACCCGACCGTTCTTTAATCTCCTGAATAATTAAATTGAGTTAATCTCTACTTTCTTATGAATCTTTTTCAAGTTCATTATTCCTTTTATACCATGTTATGAACATCATGTAATCAGTTAAGTTAATAATGTTCATTTTGTCGGTATTTGGTTCTTAAGTCAAAAATAGGCTTCTTACACTTACATGTTGTTAATTTGGTCAAAGGTTCATTATATCCAGAATGGTATTCATGATTTAGATATCATATATGTCATATATATCCATTACATACATGCATTTATAATATTACATCACATTTAGAGGTAAGAAATGAAATGCACCGTTCATGGAGACGGTAAGCCGTACGTACGCATGAACGCTACTTCCATTTCTTTTTCATATTTTCTGGAATGGAATCATAATGATATAAGATTATATAATAATTCCAGTATAATAACATATATAATATCATTAACTTTATCCTTTACACATCCCACATATGGTATTAACGAATCAAATCACTTTTAGGGGGCGGTAGTCCGCACTTCTTAAAATGAAGATATCGTGTTTACCCATAATGGAAACCATAAAGGTATGCCAAAAAAGAAAAAAACAGAAGCTTAAGGAAAACATAAACATATTATATATCATATATAAAAATAGTGACATCATAATGGCCACCTTTTAAGGTGTTAAATGAGTGTTGAACAATCATCGTTTTGGGAGGCAGAATTTCACCATCCATGGAAACCGTATGTTCATTAACCATTTGATGTAGTTTTGTGAGATTTTAGCTCAAATAAATCTTATTACAACATCCTAGTATATTGAAGATACTGGTGTTGTAACAAAGGAAGTAAATAAAAAGGGTTTAGGGGGTTGGAGAAGCAAAATAATACAAATGAACATGAGAGAATGAATTACCTTTAAAAGTGTAACTCCTTTTGAGTTGAGCCTAAAGGCTTCCTTTGAAAGGATTATGCCCAAAGGGAATCCTCTAGGATGAGGAGAGAGATTTGGATAGAGTAAATGGGCAGGGTTTGGCCGAGACAAAGGCTTGAGGAGTGTGTGAAATGAGGTAGAGGTGGGGGCCTTTTATAAGAGGAGAGGAGGGGCACTTTTGGAAAGTAAAGATATATTACTTTATTTGAAAATGTGTTTCGGTTTTAAAAGGTCCCACATTAATAGAATTCGTGGATAAGGTGATAAGGGTTAGAAATAAACTCATCTAATTGGTTTTGGACATGTGTAGTTCATATATTTTACATTATCTTTCCATTTTATTTAAATCGTCAAATAATGATGTCATCACTGCATCATTATTATGTCATAAATAATTTAATTTATTTAATGTCTAAAAATCATAAAAAAAATACTATGATGTAGGAAATCTTTTTATCTTTCCAATTACTATTTATAATCAAAAATCTGATCATTATAACCCCATGTAAAAATTGTTTTCGTAAAACATCTCTTGTTTGTGTCATTTTTACTTTAACATTTAATAAAACAGTATTTATGTCATTTCCAAAACAAAGTGTCTCCATGGGGTCCCCAAGTTGACCCATGGCTTGTCTTGGTCGTCCATGACACAACCAATAAGGTTGGGACATGTTTCTAGGTCATTTCATATTATTAAAGCATTATTTATACCTTAAACTACACTAATTACCACTAATCGCGATTAAGAACTTAATAAGTTACTATTCACCAAAAAATTATTTTAATCTCATTGAACCACATTTTACTTCTTAATGACAACCTTGTATGTTGGATTTTCAAAATTCAGTACACATTAGTGGTAAACTTTCATTTAACTGAAAAATCAGTTTGCTTGATTACCACTTAGTGGTTTCACTATTCATCAAAAATTGAAGTTTTTCAGAAAATTACCAAAAATTCACCCTAAGATATATTTGATATTATGAATTCAAAAATTAAGTCCATTTTACAAAATTCAAATCATATAAGTCACATTAATTAATTCAATAATTAATTCCCGCTGCCAGAACAAATAGCGTGTTTTTACAAAACAATAAGTATCAAAAGATTGACACCAGTTTAAGTCTAATTTAAAAGTGAAATTGATTCCAATGACCACCATTGGATAAAATGGTAAAAATATATTCTAATTTCAATTCAAAACCAATTCAAAACATAATCTAATCATATAAATAAATTAGATTAAAAAGCAGTTTTGATGTAAAATGCAGTATTTTTCACTATTCATTAAAAAAATGAACATTGTCAGAAAAATACCAAAAATTCACACAAGGTAAATTTTGATGTCCCAATCATAAAGAATAAGTTTATTTTGACAAACATATTTTATAAAATTATCAAATGATAGATTCAAAAATGGTTTGCCATCAAAAGGTAGTAAAATAATCTTTTAAGAATATTAGTGTATTCCATGCATAAGATTGTATTTACTTTCATTTTAAGCCTCTATAACACTATCTTAATCATTAATAGACATAGATAAAAATATCTATTATTCATTACTTACTTGGGATGTTACATCCCTCCCCCCTTTAGAAAATTGCGTCCCCACAATTTATTTACTTATCGAATAAATGGGGGTACTTATCCCTCATTGCATTTTCAGATTCCCATGTTGCCTCTTCAATCATGTGGTTTTTCCACAAAACCTTTACCTGATGAATCACCTTATTCCATAACACTTTCTCCCTGTGGTCAAGAATCTGGACCAGTTGTTCCTCATAAGATAGGTTCTCTTCCAGCTGAACTACCTTTGGACTCAAAACATGAGATGGATCTGGAATATACTTTCTCAACATCGAACCGTGAAAAACATTGTGTACCTCAGATAAACTCGGAGGTAAAGCCACTCAGTATGCAACTGATCCAACTCTTTCCAGAATTTCGTATGGTCCAATGAACCTTGGACTCAACTTTCCTTTCTTACCAAATCTCATCACACTTTTCCAAGGAGAAATTTTGAGAAAAACATGATCACCTAACTCGAAAGATAGATCCTTCCTCCGGTTATCCGCATAACTCTTCTGCCTGCCCTGAGCTGTTCTCATGTGTTTCTGAATCAGCTGAACTTTTTCTGCCATCTCTTCTACCAATTCTGGTCCCATCAACTTCCTTTCACCCACTTCATCCCAGAAAGATGGAGTTCGACACCGCTTCCCATATAATGCCTGAAATGGTGCCATCTGTATACTGGAATGAAAACTGTTATTATATGAAAACTCAACCAAAGAAAGATGTTGGTCCCAACTTCCCTAATAATACATAGAACAAGCTCGTAGAATATCCTCCAATGTCTGAATTGTTCGTTCTGACTGCCCATCTGATTGAGGATGAAAAGCTGTACTAAAATTTAATTCAGTACCCAACGACTTCTGAAGGCCTTTCCAAAAGTTAGAAGTAAACCTGGGATCACGATCTGATTCAATGGAGAGAGGAACTCCATGTAACCTGACTATCTCTTTAAGATACAAACGGGAAAGTTGATCAAGAGAGAAAGTATCTCGTATAGCAAGGAAATGAGCAGATTTGGTCAAGCGATCAACAATAACCCAGATTGCATTATTACCTCGAGATGTCTTTGGTAATCCAACAACAAAGTCCATGGATATATTCTCCCATTTCCACTCTGGCACTGGTAAAGGCTGAAGCATCCCTTTCGGTAACTTCCGCTCTGCTTTAACCTGCTGACAAGTCAAACACTTGACAGTAAAACCAGCAATATCTCTTTTCATTCCATCCCACCAGTAATACTCCCGCAGATCTCTATACATCTTAGTACTGCCCAGATGAACTGAAAACGGAGAAGTATGAGCTTCACATAACAACTCTCTCTTCAATTGTGAATCACA
Source organism: Viscum album (assembly GCA_963277665.1). NCBI lineage: Eukaryota > Viridiplantae > Streptophyta > Magnoliopsida > Santalales > Viscaceae > Viscum > Viscum album. The sequence goes on from OY728125.1 coordinate 1,045,140,412, forward strand.
AGGCACACACAATCTCTTCCCAAATCTCAAAACACGATCACTATCAATGTTGAATTCAGGCAACTTACCTTTCTGAACCAACTCTACCTTTTTCTGCAACTCACTGTCTTGCTTCTGTGCTTGCTTGATTCTATCTGATAGAGATGATCTCATTGATACCTGAAACAAAATAGAAGGACTTCCTGCACCAACAACTTCTATGCCAATGTTCATCAAATCATTAACCAATGTATCACGTTCCAAATGCAACATTGTTAATGAAGAATTACTTTTTCGACTCAAAGCATCAGCCACTTTATTTTCTTTTCCCGGATGGTAATGAATTGTACAATCATAATCCTTGATTAATTCCAGCCATCTCCTTTGTCTCATGTTTAACTCTTTCTGAGTGAATATATACTTTAAACTTTTGTGATCGGTATATATTTCACACTTTACTCCATACAAATGATGCCTCCAAATTTTTAAAGCAAAAACAACAGCAGCTAATTCCAAATCATGTGTAGGGTAATTTACCTCATGAGTTTTCAACTGTCGTGAAGAATAAGCAATTACCTGATCATTCTACATTAGGATGCAACCAAGTCCTTTCAATGAAGCATCATTGTATATAACAAACTCACCATTCCTGGAAGGTAGTGCCAAAACTGGAGCATTCACCAATCTTCTTTTCAATTCATGAAAACAATCATCACATTCTTTTGTCCAGATAAACTTAACACCCTTCCGAGTTATCTTAGTCATTGGACTATATAACCGTGAAAAATTTCTAACAAACCTTCGGTAATAGACCGCCAAACCAAGGAAGCTACGAATCTCGGTTACATTTGTGGGTCTTGGCCATTCTTCCACAACTTTTGTTTTTGCAGGATCAACAGTTATTCAATCTTTAGTAACAATGTGACCAAGGAAAGAAATTTGTTGCAACCAAAACTCACACTTGATGAATTTCCCATACAGTTTCTTTTCATTTAAGGTTTGCAAGATAACCCTTAAATGTCTTTCATGCTCCTCTTTACTTTTAAAAAACACCAAAATATCATCAATGAAAACCACCACAAACTTATCCAAGAACTCATGGAAAATTCTATTCATTAAGTCCATGAATACAGCAGGTGCATTGGTTAGCCCAGAAGGCATTACTACAAATTCATAATGGCCATATCTTGTACGAAACGTGGTCTTCGGAATATCTGCCTCCTTTACCTTCACCTGATGGTACCCCGATCTCAAGTCAATCTTTGAAAAAAACTGAGCTCCCTGGAGCTGATCAAACAAATCATCGATATGAGGAAAAGGATATTTGTTCTTAACAGTGATATTATTCAAGGCTCTATAATCAATGCAAAGTCTCATAGAACCATCTTTCTTTTTAACAAATAAAACAGGAGCACCCCATGGTGATGTGCTAGGTCTAATGAAACCTTTCTCTAATAAATCTTGCAATTGCTCCTTCAACTCTAAAAGTTCGATTTGTGCCATTCGATAAGGGGGGTTTGAAATTGGCTTAGCATCAAGAGCTAAGTCAACAGTAAACTCAACTTCCCGATCTGGTATTATTCCAGGCAACTCATCAGGAAAAACATCAGGATACTCATTTACCACTGGCACATCATTAATCTGAACAGTTCCTTTATTTTCAACGACGTGTGAAAGGTAACATTCATTTCCATCTTTTACAAGATTCTAGGCCTCTTGATATGTTATCAAAAGTAAGGGTTCATTCTTGTAAACAAACTGAAAGTCTTTCTGAAAAGAAACTTCTTTAGCTCTACAGTCAATCTTAGCATGGTAAATAGAGAGACAATCCATACCCAGGATAACATCAAACTCTACTAGAGGTAGAACAATAAGGTTTGCAAGTAGGTTCTTTCCACAGATAAGGATAGGAAGATTCTTATAAATTCTTTTTGCCTCGACACTTCCCCCAGGTGTTTTTACCAAAAGTTCAGGAGTCATTTCTTGAGATGGTATTCCCATTTTACTAGAAAAGGTTTCAGAGATGAAAGAATGTGTAGACCCCGAATCAAACAACACACTGGCATAATCTGAAAAAACAAACAAAGTACCTGATACAACTTCATTTGATGGCCCGACATCTGCTGAAGTAGTTGCGAAGGATTTCACCACCCCTTTCTGCTTGTAGTCTAACTGCTTCCCATCACTCAAGCTCCTTGTCGGAAACTCGTTTGCATAGTGACCCATCTCATTGCACTTATAACATTTCACTAACTGTAAATCAAATTTGTTCTTACCTTCACCTTGATCCTTTTCATTGCAATCACGAGCCTTATGTCCCATCTTACCACATCGGTAGCACTTCCCAGAATTCAGAAGACATTCCCCAATATGCCTTTTTCCACATTTATCACAAACTGGAAACTTAGTTCTCTTACCATCAGACTTTTTTGAAGAATTCTTACCTTTCTCCTGCCACCTAGGTCTCTTCTTCTGCTGGTTGTTATAGAAAACTTGGTCATCAGCAAACTCCATTTCCACCTTCTCAGTACATCGAACAAGCTTTTCATAACTTTTAAACTCACGACAAGCTAATTCCCTTCGATACTTTGGCTTTAATCTTGAGTAAAAACGATTGATTTTACTATCAAGGTCCCGGATAAAATTTAGAGCATACCATGCCAAACGAGTGAACCTTTCTTCATAGGCAGCCACTGAGTATTCCTCTTGCCTCAATTCCAAGAATTTCTTTTCCATCCTAAGTCGAACAGCCTTAGGAAAATTCTTATCAAGAAACATACCTTTGAATTCATCCCAGTCCAGAGCATCAATCTCATCGGCGTCCCTGATATTTTTAACCATAGACCACCACTGATCTGCTTCACCCTCCAAACGGTAAATAGAAAGACTAACCTTTTGATTGTCTGAACACCCCATGACATCAAAAATCTTCTCTAGTGCTTTAATCCACCCTTCAGCTAGCATAGGGTCAGATGATCCTCTGAATGATGGTGGATGTTGCCTCATGAAATGCTCCACCACTGACATGTTCCTCTGCGGTTGTTCTGGCTAATCTCGTGCATGGATACCACCGCCATTTATCGCTTGAGTCAACTGCGCCATTACTGCAAAAAACTGTTCAGTTCCAATTCCGACCATTTCTGGATGCTGATTCGGAAGTTTATTTCCTTCTGTATGCCTTCCTAGCACTGCTTCCCAATTTCCTCTGCAGAAAACCATTCTGAACAAACATGTCTTAGATGAAGCAACATGGTAATCTTTAAATCTATATCATTTCGAAAAAAAAATATTTTTGGATAATCATTTAATAGAATTCTAACTCCTAAAGTTATCTAAACCGACCTTTGATACCAACTATAAGGTCCCAGCCTTAAACCTTACTTAATCTTGAGTTATTACAAGATTACACATTGAGGATCTTTTCGGGTTTAGAGTTTTAGAGAATTAGATCATAAAACTTGCATTACATTCCACATATAAAGAAAGTGGTTACATAAAGATAGTATTCTTCATTCCCATCAATGGAAACACATTTAAAATAAAACATGGATTATTTCTTGACACATCCTTGACTCTATCATCTTATCATGTACCTTTCCCTTGACCTGTGAAAAACATTTCAAAAACTTGGGATGAGCATAAAAACTCAGTATGGGTTATAAGAACATGGAAAGGAAACATGAGTTCATATCTACATAAGAATGAAATCATACTTTACCCATAAAACATAGGAACTTTAACATACCTTATAAAATCATGAATAAATCATAGAAATCATAAGACATAAAGGTAACTTGAGGCATTCATAACATCCTTATGTAGGGAGTAACCCTCTTGGTTACATTTGGAATACCTATCACAGTATATTCCCTAAAATCTCTTCGGAGGAACCTTAACGTTTCACTCCTTCAGATTACCCAATGCATTGGAGATCTATAACGGGCTCACCCGCCCTTAGTTTATCACGGAACCACCCATCTTCATAATAATGCCCAAGAACCATAACATAATCATATCACATAAAACATGCATAAAGGAAACATAAAATTTCCACAGTTCAATCACGAGATATCAATACAACACATTGATATAAAAACATTATGAAAACCATTTTCAATACTAAAATAAAAGAAAAGTAAAACATGGTATTTATTTTTCTTTTAAAAAGAAGGTATGGCTTGTAGAGGAAGTCGAAACTCAAATAACGGTCATGACAGCGGAGAAGTCGTTGTCGTCGCATACGTACGACAAAAACATTCCCTTTTGTCGTTTATTAAACGCTTCGTATAAAAAAGATTCCTTTTGAATAAACGTAAAATTCAAAGGGGTTTATACTCCGTATAAAAGAAAGTTGTGTATAAAATAAAATATGCCTCAACGAAAGGAGATTGAGACGAAGTCCCATACCTCGTATCCGACTTGACCCGACCGTTCTTTAATCTCCTGAATAATAAACATGATTTAATCTCTACTTTCATATGAATCTTTTTCAAGTTCATTATTCCTTTTATACCATGTTATGAAGATCATGTAATCCGTTAAGTTAATAATGTTCATTTTGTCGGTATTTGGTTCTTAAGTCAAAAATAGGCTTCTTACACATACATGTTGTTAATTTGGTCAATGTTTCATTATATCCAGAATGGTATTCATGATTTAGATATCATATATGTCATATATATCCAGTACATACATGCATTTATAATATTACATCACATTTAGAGGTAAGATATGAAATGCACCGTTCATGGAGACGGTAAGCCGTACGTACGCATGAACGCTACTTCCATTTCTATTTCATATTTTCTGGAATGGATTCATAATGATATAAGACTATATTATAATTCCAGTATAATAACATATATAATATCATTAACTTTATCCTTTACACATCCCACATATGGTATTAACGAATCAAATCACTTTTAGGGGGCGGTAGTCCGCACTTCCTAAAATGAAGATATCGTGTTTACCCATAATGGAAACCATAAAGGTATGCCCAAAATGAAAAACACAGAAGCTTAAAGAAAACATAAACATATTATATATCATATATAAAAATAGTGACATCATAATGGCCACCTTTTAAGGTGTTAAATGAGTGTTGAACAATCATCGTTTCGGGAGGCAGAATTTCGCCATCCACGGAAACCGTATGTTCTTTAACCATTTGATGTAGTTGTGTGAGAGTGTAGCTCAAATAAATCTTATAACAACATCCTAGTATATTGAATATACTGTTTTTGTTACAAAGGAAGTAAATAAAAAGGGTTTAGGTGGTTGGAGAAGCAAAATAAAACAAATGAACATGAGAGAATGAATTACCTTTAAAAGTGTAACTCCTTTTGAGTTGAGCCTAAAGGCTTCCTTTGAAAGGATTCTGCCCAAAGGTAATCCTCTAGGATGAGTAGAGTGATGTGGATAGAGTAAATGGGAAGGGGTTGGCCGATCCAAAGGCTTGAGGAGTGTGTGAAATGAGGTAGAGGTGGGGGCCTTTTATAAGAGGAGAGGAGGGGCACTTTTGGAATGTAAAGAAATATTACTTTATTTGAAAATGTTATTCGGTTTTAAAAGGTCCCACATTAATAGAATTCGTGGATAAGGTGATAAGGGTTCGAAATAAACTCATCCAATTGGTTTTGGACATGTTTAGTTCATAGAGTTTACATTATCTTTCCATTTTATTTAAATAGTCATATAATGATGTCATCGCTGCATCATTATTATGTCATAAATAATTTAATTTATTTAATGTCTAAAAATCATAAAAAAAATACTATGATGTAGGAAATCTTTTTATATTTCCAATGAATATTTATAATCAAAAATCTGATCTTTATAACCCCATGTAAAAAATTTTTTTGTAAAACATTTCTTGTTTGTGTCATTTTTACTTTAACATTTAATAAAAAGTTATTTATGTCATTTCCAAACCAAAGTGTCTCCATGGGGTACCCAAGTTGACCCATGGCTTGTCTTGGTCGGCCATGACACAACCAATAAGGTTGGGACATGTGTCTAGGTCATTTCATATTATTAAATCATTATTTATACCTTAAACTACACTAATTACCACTAATCGCGATTAAGAACTTAATAAGTTACTATTCACCAAAAAATTATTTTAATATCATTGAACCAAATTTTACTTCTTAATGACAACCATGTATGTTGGATTTTCAAAATTCAGTACACATTAGTGGTAAACTTTCATTTAACTGAAAAATCAGTTTGCTTGATTACCACTTAGTGGTTTCACTATTCATCAAAAATTGATGTTTTTTAGAAAATTACCAAAAATTCACCCTAAGCTATATTTGATATTCCGAATTCAAAAATGAAGTCCATTTTACAAAATTCAAATCATATAAGTCACATTAATTAATTCAATAATTAATTCCCGCTGCCAGAGCAAATAGCGTGTTTTTACAAAACAATAAGATCAAAAGATTGACACCAGTTTAAGTCTAATTTCAAAGTGAAATTGATTCCAATGATCACCATTGGATAAAATGGTAAAAATATATTCTAATTTCACTTAAAAACCAATTCAAAACATAATCTAATCATATAAATAAATTATATTAAAAAGTAGTTTTGATGTAAAATGCAGTATTTTTCACTATTCATTAAAAAAAAATGAACATTGTCAGAAAAATACCAAAAATTCACACAAGGTAAATTTTGATGTCCCAATAATAATGAATAAGTTTATTTTGACAAACATATTTTATAAAATTTTCAAAATATAGATTCAAAAATGGTTTGCCATCAAAAGGTAGTAAAATAATCTTTTAAGAATATTAGTGTATTCCATGCATGAGATTGTATTTACTTTCATTTTAAGCCTCTATAACACTATCTTAATCATTAATAGACATAGATAAAAATATCTATTATTCATTACTTACTTGGGATGTTACACAAATTGGGAGAAAATGTGAAGATTTAGTTTGTCAATCAACAATAACCCATATTGCATTTTTCCCTCGAGAAGTATATGGTGGTATCATAATGAATTCCATGGATATATTTTTTCATTTCCACTCTGTAAAAGGAATGGTTTGAATCATACCCTTTGGTAACTACCTCTCTTCTTTAACCCATTGACATGTTAAAAATTTCACTGTAAATTCTGAAATGTCTCTTTTTATTCCATCCCACCAGTAATAATCCTGAAGGTCTGTCTAAATCTAAGTACTACCAGGATAAAATGATAATGGAGAACAATGAGCTTCACCCAACACTTCTTTCATCAAATATGAATCCAAAGGCACACAAAACCTTTTAACAAAAATTAAAATACAATATTTATAAAGGTAAAATTATGGAAACATATAGACTTTAACCAATTAAACCCATTTTTGTAGCTCACGGTCTTCCATTTGTGCTTGCTTAATTCTATCTGATAATGATGACTGTGCTGAAACCTGAAACAAAATAGAGGTACTTCCTACACCAATAACTTCTAAGACAAAATTCATCAAATCATTAATAAAGGGACTATGTTCCAAATGTAACAATGTTAATGATGCATGATGTTTTTGACTCATGGCCTCCACCACTTTTTTTCTTTTCCCAGATGGTAATTGGTCATGAAATCATAATCCTTTATCAGTTCAACACATATTCTTTGCCTCATGTTTAATTCCCTCTGAGTGAATATATATATTTCATAATTTTATGGTCAGTATATATTTGACATTTGGCTACGTATAAATGATGACTCCAAATTTTCAAAGAAAAAACCATATCTTCTAATTCTAAATCATGTGTGGGATAATTTAACTCATGAGGTTTTAGTTTTCTTAAATCATAAGCAATTATTTGATCATTCTGTTTTGAACAGAACAGTGTCCCTTTAATGATGTATCATTTTATATGTTGAACTCGCCATTTCAAAAAGCCAAGTCCAAAACTCTATCATTCACCAATATCTTCTTTAGTTCATGAAAAAAGAATCTAATTCTTCTGTCCAAATAGATTTAACGCCATTTAACATTAAATTAGTCAGAAATATACATAACAATGAATGGTTTTTTAACAAACCATCAATAATAACCTTATAATCCAATAATACTACCAATATCTGTGACATTTTCAGGACTTGTCTATTCATGAACCACATTTTTTGTAGGATAAAAAATTATTCGATCCTTATTTTCAATGTTCCCACAAAAATATATTTTTTGAAACCAAAATTCACACTTTCTAAATATTCCATACATTTTATTTTCCAATTAAGGTTTCCAAAACAACGCATATAGGATGTTCATTTGTCTCGTTACTCATAGAAAATACAATAATTTCATCATTAAACACAACCTCAAATATATCCAAGAACATATAAAATATTACATTCATAAGATTCATGAATACAGAAGGTTCATTAGTAAACCCAAACAACACAAAAAAAAATTTAATTCTCATATCTAGTATGAAAAGCTATTTTCAGGATTTCATACTCCTTCACCTTCAACTAATGGTATCTAGATCCAAATTAAATTTTTTGAAAATTACTAAGATCCCTAGAGCAGATCAAAAAATTCATCGATATGAGGAAAATGATACTTGTTTTTAATAGTGATGTTATTCAAGGATCTATAATCAATGAAAATCCATATGGAAGCATCTTTCTTTTTAATGAAGACAATAGAAGAACCCCATGGTGAAGTTCTAGGATGAATGAATCATTTATCAGGTAACCCCTTCAACTGATTTTTCAATTCAATAAGTTCCATTCTGGCCATTTGATATGGGGGTTTTGAAATAGTCTTAGCATAAGGAACATAGTCAATTGTGAATTCTACTTCCCGATTAGGTCTGATTCTAGTCAACTCATCAAGAAACACATCAACGTATTTATATTCCACAGGCACATCATTAATTTGAATAGTTCCCCTATTTTCAACAACCTGATGAGGATAGATTTCATTTCCATCTTTCAATGTTTTATCATCTTCTTGATATATTATCAATTGTATGGGTTTGTTCTTGTATTCAAACTAAAGAAATTTCTGAAAACAACTTCTTTAGCTCTATAATCAGTCTTATCATGATAAACATATATCCAATCCATTCCCAGAATGAAATAAAACTCTTCTATGGTAAAAACAAAAAAACAATTTATGTAATGAATTTCCTCATACCATAGTAGAAAGATTTTTAAAATTCCTCTTTACTATAATATTTCCCCTTTGTGTTTTGACAATATGTTCTTGTCTCATTTTTTGAGGTGATATTTTTAATTTACCATAACAATCTATAGAAATAATGGAATGTTTAGACCTTGTATTGAAAAAAACATTAGAAAAATTTGAGTAATCAAACAAGGTACCTGATATAACTTCATTGGATGGCCTGACAATTGGTGATATAGTCACAAAGGATCTCACTACACCTTTCTACATATAGTCTAGCTTCATTGCATAATTTGGATCTCTCTTTGGTAAAGAATTTTCATAATGACCCCTCTCTCTCCACATTTAAAAAACAATACAGTTTTCAGATCCTTATTAGTATATGGATCATTTTCATTACAATCTCAGAACATATGAACAAACATAAAACATTGAAAATACTTCCCGATTTTGGTAAGGAATTCCACAAGCTACTTTTCTATACACTTTTCACAAACTAGAAACTGGAATTTCTTACCATAAAATTTATTTGGATGATTCTTACCCATCGCTTACCATATGGACCTCTTGCTATCCTTTTTTTAAAATTGTACATCATCCTCAGGAAACTCCACCTCTACCCTCTCAGCAAATTGGACATGTTTCTCATAAGATTTAAATTCATGAGAGGCCAATTACCTTCGATACATTGTCTTTAATACTGAGTAAAAAATGGTTTATTTTTTTATCAAGCTCCATGATAGGATTTAGAGCATACATCTCATATTGGGTGAGGTTTCATTCTTACACAACCACTGAATATTCTTCCTTTTTCTTTAATTTAAGGAATTTATTCTCCATCCTAAGTCGCACCACCTTAGGAAAATATTTTCAAGGAAAATACTTTTAAATTATTCCCACTCTAAGGCATCAATATCCTATATATCCTTAATATTTTTGACCATCTACCACAAATGATCAACTTCACATTCAAAATGATAAATGAAAATACTTATCTTTTGATTTTCTGCACATCCCATAACATCAAATATATTTTTCAAGGGCATTAGACCACTCTTAAGTGGCATCCAACTCTGAAGATCCGTTAAATGAAGAAGGGTGTTGTCTTATAAATTTTTCCACTATCATCGTGTTATATTGTGGTACATCTAGTTGTTTTCTTCCATGTATTCCACCACCCTTTATTGTATATGTTAGGTGAGTTTTTGTATTAAAAATCTATATGGTTCCAATCCCTTCCATATTGGGCTACAGATTCGAAAGGATATCATTCTGTCAATTCCTCTCCTCTTCAAATTCCCTGTTTCTTATTCAAAAAACCATTCTGAAAAAAAATATCTCAGACAAAGCAACATCGTAATAATTAAATTCTATATCATTTAAAATTAACCATAGATTTAGAATTATTTGTGGAATTCTATTATCATCCTCCAAACCCCAAAAGTTATCTAAACTATTCTCTGATACGAACTATAAGTACCCATCCTTATTACCTTACATAATCTTTAATTTTAATCAAGAACTCACTTCATTTAATATTGAGTATCTTTTAAAGTTTATAGTTTTAGAGAATTGTGATATAATACATAAATTATATTCCACATTCATATGGAGTAGATACTATAAAATAGAATTCATTTCTTCAAAAATATAAAACTTTTTAAATAAAACATGTTTTCTTAGACAAATATTTATAAAATTCATCTATGATTTCTTATTTTCCTTACACATCCTTATAACCTATGAAAATATTTGAAAACTTATAATGAGAACAAAACCCCCAATAAGGGATATAAAAATATTGAATGAAAAAATTATTGCATGAATACTTTTAGTGTATCTATAATTATACAGAATATCATGAATCATTCCCCAATGGAATATTATATAAATAATTTTGAAAAAACATCACCCTATCATTATTTTTTAGTAATTTTAATATTATTTATAATTTTATTTTATACTATAGTAGTTTAGTTTTAAAAACACCCAAGGACTTATATTTATACTTAAATATTAATATAAATATGTTCCTAAGGAGTTCATTAATTAATTAATTAAAATATCATCCTTGATGTGAGGACACTCTAGTTGGACCCTATAAATTTAAATAGATATTGTTTTTCAATTTTGAATAATTTATTATTCTAATAATAATGAATCATGTGTTTTTAGATTATATGTTTAGTTAATGTTAAATAATGTCTCATATTAAATGTATATTAAATTTAAAATTATTATTAAAGGAAAATTCAACTAGATTTATCTTTATAGTCTACATCATTTGAATTAAAATATATTGAATTGAAATGAAAAAAATCATCTGATGTTGTTAAAAGTAAACTCTGTTTAATTCGACTTATAATATATATTTAATATATTATAAATAGAAAAAATACTCAATAGATAAAATAAGTCTATTGGATACTAGTAAGGACTTGAATTGGTTTGAAAAAATATTATGAGAATTAATTTTTTATCCTAGGGAGATAATCTATAAAATATTTTTAGAATGATTATGTTGTTCAACATGATAATTCATAAATGAATTTTATAAATTTATAGCATTCTATGTTTAAAAATAATTATATTTATAGGTTTTTAAAAATTTCATACAGAGTAAAACCAACCATTTTGTATGTAAACTATCCATGACTATTATATTTATGACAAAATAAAGTCAATTAAACATAAAATTCAATAAAATCAACAATATTGTTTCTAAAACTCTACATTTTAATTACTTTTACTTATAGAATAGTCTATTTTATACCATAATAAAAAAAATAATGAATAGATTATTTGATTTAGGTAAAATATTATAAAATAAAATAGAATAAATTACAAGATAAATAAATGAAACCAAATTAATATTAATAAAAAAAATAGTAAAACCACGTGAATATAAAAATATATAAGGATTGAAATTTTCATCTTCCTGATCTACCTTACTGATCATACCACTAATGCTAAATATGGAAAGAATAAAAAATGTCAGAAATATTTTAAATATATTTAGAGAATTTATGATAGAATCAGATGAATAATTTTTATGATGGGCGTTAGGTCATATATTAGAAGATAATATACTAATTTTTTATATATTAATTTGGAATATATGATCGTTCCGAATATATATGGAAGTTGGGATTATATTATTGTTGTAATTATATGTATTCTAGTCTTATATGGAAATTGGGCATATACGATCATTCGATTAAATATTTTTTAATGAGAATAAATTATAATGATACTATAAAAAATCAAAATATAAACAGTATAATATAATCATTTCATTAGTAAGTATAAATATATATATTACCATTCTATGAAATTTATATATAAAAGGAGACGAAACAACATTAAGAAATATAATAATTCATTCTAAGGATCATTTTTAGGTGGCCCAATCATAAAAAAACATAAATATTACATCTTTTTAGATGAATAGTAAATATGTATCACAAATATACTCACCTAAAGGTCATAAAGGTTTAGTGTCTTTGGATACTAGACCCATAATAATCTAATTTCATAAAATACCATAGATGACTCCTACAAATATCTTCATAGTAGAAAAATACTATAAATATCACACTTAAATCCTTCCATGATAACTTAGGGAAAGAAAACATAAGAATGGTTGAACTCATATTCTCAGTAAGAGTAAACATGGGAGATATAAATCATAAGAGAGTATAATATGTCGTAAGGATATGATAAAATAATTATGTGCATATCATCAGAATAATACATTCATACCCAGAGAAATAAGGGTCATAAAACTGAAAATCAAGTCATAATTGGAAGCATGATCAATAAGGATGTAAAAGTTGTAATCATTATTCAATATAAATAACATATAAATGTGGAATCATAAACATAAAAAATCATAATATTCTTAAAATAGATATTTGTAATCATGTCCATGCATAATCTTGTGAGCATAGCTAGAAGTGATGAGAGTCACATATAAAAGTGTGAAAATTACTATTAAAAATAAATTCCATGTGTAATATAATGGGAATAGATAAAATAGATCATATTCATGCATAAAAGTGTAAAAAATACCATTCATAATCATGTCCCCATATAATCTTATGAGAATAGCTAAAAGAAATCATACAGACACATAAAATTTTGAATAGATATATTTATAATCATATTGTATCTTATCACCATCATCTAAAGAGATATAAATATCACATTACCTCATAAATTGGAGGGAAATAACAGACTCAACCATCACATAATCGTAATCCAATCATATATATGTCACTACATCATGAAAACAATAATAATTTCACCAAATCATAACTTGTGGAAATTAAAGTGGTTTTCATCAAGATTTCAGCATTACAATAAATTAAAATCTAGGGAAAGAATAATTATTAAATCATTGGATTATATCCCTAGGGAATAATAAATATAATATATTTATATTATCATAGATGAAAATACATATAAAATAATACTGGAATATTTCTTGTGGGAAAAACCATTTTCATTTATGAAATGAATTATTTAATATCTAAAAACTTCCAAAAATTTATGAACACAATTTTATTTGAGAAAAACCATCAAAAGTCATAATGGAATCATGAAATAATTGAATAGTCATGATAGAGGGAAATTTTTCATGTTGTAAACATTAAAATGGGATTATTTTCAAACATTCGATAAAAATTATCTTGTTCTGAAAATAAAATAATACTATTATTAAAGAAATAGAAATTAATTCATGGGTAACAACATAATTTAAAAAAATCATTATACCATGGTAAAAACATTCCTGAAAACATTTTAGAGAGCATGGATAAGTAAGAAAAATATTTCTATCTAAAGAGGAAATATTGTCTGTTTTTCTTAAAAACTTTTTCTTGATATTTTTTATATACCAATGAGAGGTGAATGATTTTATTACAGGAATATTTAATGGATAACAAGATGAGAAGATGACATATGGGTATTAATATATAAGATCACAAAAAATTTCCTTCAATGGAAATTTATCATTGAAAATATTGAAAATAAATGATATTATAAGATAAATCACTGACTGTATTGGTAAATTTTGAATCATAACCCATGTAACATCTTTGAGATACTAACCACTAAACTAGTAGCTGGACTAGTAACCACATAGCTTCAAGGAAGCCTCCACATGCACCAGAGATAGATGACTAGCAGCAAGGTTATAATGGGGGTAAGGTAGGGAGACAATACACTCAAGATCATCGTAGTAGAGTGGTATATTAGATAATAAATAAAATAAAACATCAGTATAAATAACAAAAAAATAAATTGTTGAAAGATAATCATAATAATTGAATAAAAGTGGCCACATACAACAAGGTAAAATGAATCATTCATGTATTTTCAAATGATATTATATGTATAAGTAGAAAGAAATACTAGAGGAAGGTACACTACAAATAGAGAAAATATCAAAAAGGTTGTCTCCATGAGCATCTAGAGTACCATCTCGGACATATTCTCCTAAAATTCATGTACAAGCATGTCAGCATATGAAATTATCCAAGGATCCCAACCCTGTAACCAAGATGGTATGTTCAAGTACCCAAGTGCAATGAAAACTTTAATAGGGAGTAAGATATACTTAGTAGGCCACCACCAACAGTGTTTAACGCATAATCTAGTTCATTCACATAAAATTAGAATTTTTCCTACAGACCAAAGAGAAATAGACATGCAATAAATAATTAACTATTTCAATATCAGGCTCTATAAGGACACCTAGACTAACAATACCTACTTCATCCAAAGCATTAAATTTATGAACCATAGGAAACATGTTCCAGGAGGTAAGGGGAAAGGGATATTGAAATCATCATAAATAAAGTATAGTCAGAGGGACTGAACCCAAGAATGTGATTTGGCTTTAGTAAGGCATACCTTGGATGAAAAATTTGGAATTATATCCTTTCCTATCAAAGTATCTAACAACATTAAATAAGTAGAAACATGGGATTGTATGAGGAGAACCTTAATAAAGAACCCATGTATTGTACTAGTAGAACCATAATGCTCACTGCCTTAATAGTTCATCCAATGTGATCCAAGAATGGCCTTGAAAGTATCACTCTTGGCCTACTATGAGATAATTACATCTATTATCATACCAGGTATATAACGTAGGGGACTAAGTCCCACTCGTGGCTTAGTACAACCATCTCAACAACATGTTCATCCAAGGTGTCTCCCCTCGAAAACTGTTATTGCACATACTGAGGTAAGAGGAATTCATTGTGAGGATATCCTGACATTCCATTATCTCCCCTAGTGTATACATAGTCTAACCGTGAAAATGATCACAAGCACCATGAGCCCATCCTTGGCATTCCTTCGATGGAATTCCCTTGTATCACTCATGGAACTCAATATTAAGTAAATTATTTTTAATCAAACAAAATTAAATCCCATGTAGTGGTAATTCTACAACATAATTCAAAAGTTATTTAAAAGGATACAACCATTTTCTATTTCATTTTAGAATAAAAATGGACAAAAACATAGTTAAGCCACATCACATATCAAAATAATGAAAAATAAGGCCACCACATTCAATCATAATGCTATGAAAGGTATAGGGAATATAAAACTTTCCAATTGAATATAACACACCTCAAAAGAGGATTTATAATCAAAAAAATGAAATTGATATAAAAAATCATTTTATGTAATTCAATAATTAAATTTAATCACAAGTAAATAAGTAACAAAATTAAATGGTAGTTTTAAGTAAGAAACATCTCAATTAATAAGATAATTAACCAGCACAACAAAAGGGGTGGATTATGCATAAGGAATTAAAAATTCATCACGATATATCTAAAAAACTATACTAGGGGGGTATATTAGTTGATTTCGTAACCTAAAACCACATCAAGAGGGATCAAACATTATAACTATCTGGTCCACTCATTTTAATGTGAGATAGAAGAAAATGTATATGCGACACCAGGTATGTATGTCATATGGTTCCCAAATTTTTTTTTAAAACAATAATATATGATTTAAAAATTTATATAGTACCTACCTTATACCATGTAGGACCCACACAACGGATATCAAGCTATGATTTTTCTTGGTTCTAGAGAAATTTAAGAAATAGTAATCCACCCTGAAAATAAGGAAAATGAACTAGCACAATGACAAATATCTCTATTGGGAGAGAGAGATAAAAAATATTCCATCGGAATGTATAGATTACTGATCAGAATCTATAGATACTGATAGAGCTCAACTGCTCCATCAGAACAAGTATATCTTTTCATTATACGGTTAGATTTTGGGGGATGCCCACGTAAGAGGGAGGAGGAGACAACTATTGTATTGGGATAAGGAAATGAGTGGGTCATGTTTTTAGGTTCATTAATGGAAAAAGGTACATTTAACTTTCAAATTGGGTCATGTTTTGGCCAAATGGTTTCCCAACCCATGTGTCATCCATGAATCTCTCACCACTTAAGAATGCTAGCCCCCTTTGGTTGTAACACACTGTTTGACTAAACTGTCTGCCAACAATGCGCTGAAAAATGCAAAAACAAAACCTAAGTGGAAAAAATCATGCTGTCTTGGTGCATGGTTTGGGAAATCATGTGTAACCCATGTGAGTCACTTATGCTAACCTATATTAGGGGAATAGTTTACACTGGTGGGATGCATGGTTTTAGACAAATCATGTGCCCTTACCAGTCCATCAGAAACATGATATTTTGAAACTCAACGCTCCTGAAACTCATCGAATAATCCTATACACATAGAGGGCCTAATAAAATGTCTAAAAACTTCACATTGATTTTTTTTCCAACTCTAGGAATTCCATTCAAAAAATAGGTTTACAAAACATACCATTCACCCTAAAAAAATATTCAAAACCCCGGGGAATTTCATTCAATCCAAAAATACAAAATGCTAAAATATCCCCACCATTGAACTTATCATCCCTGAGAAGCCTTATAGAAATGAATATATCATAACTTGACCAACAATTCTTATGAATTATTATTCAAATAGACTCTTTTAATTTCAAAACTCCCAATGCACCTCTATGAACCACCTTAACATACGATACATAAGAAATAGAAACTCAAGAAAATGCTTATCTTTTTGAGATGTAACACGGAGATAGAACCTACCTGAGCATGTCTTACCCGAGACACTATCACATCACTATCTTCTTAAACACTATGTTCTCAAATTTACAAGGTCAAAACCATGTAAAAGTATTCCAGTGCTTTAACCACTGCTTTAAGTATTCCCTTAGAGCTCCAACAGTGCACTTTGAGTGATTTCAACTAAAATGATCAGTCAAATCACAATAAAACTTAGAGTCCTAGTCTAGCCAACTATTTAATGAATGCTTTGGTCAAAACTGATTGACCATTCCTAGACATGTACAATGTTCCAATACGCGGTTCATCACCGACTACACATGATAAGAGGGAGAGATTGGTAGTCAAACTGTCTCTAGTTGATTATTCTCAAAACACTAGACTTAGACTGTTGATGCCTAGAAAAACTAATCCTATAGCCTTCTAATAAAGTAAATTCCATATGTCATAAGAATATTCACTAAAATTGGTACCCCGCTCCTGGTGACGTCTCTATCCAAAAAACCCACTTTAAACTGTCGTTCCCCAACACGAACATGGGTGCATGCTCGATTAGAAAAAACATGAATTATTACACATTCAAAAAACCCATCCAAGGACACCTGTTGTCTAATGTAACGATAGAATCAAGAATAGGATTCCAAGGAGCTCATCCGAGGTATTCCACATCCAGTTTTTACAAGTGAGATGTCGGTGAAAGTATAATTTCTACATAACAAGAATATAGACTGATCCCAAAGAGACATCCACTTAGTTATCATGTCAAAGGTAACTTCTAGTGTCTGTGAGTCTATCCAGGGTGTTCTAAAATGGGTGCCCAGGATTCACTTGGGCCTAACACTGCTTCATTATATAGCCACACTTCAAGAGAATAATTTGATCAAAACCACACAAACAATCCCATCATAATTTAAAACATTCATGTGACATGATATATATGTTATATCAGTGTATTCAGATAATGGGAAGATAGGGTAAATGATCTCCATTTAACATAGAGTACAAAAATTAGTTTGGCACTATTACCAAAATGGACATAAGGAAATCCCACTAACAAGTGGGTCAAGTTCATGATATGGTCTCAGACCAACCTTGGCAACTACAGAAAAGAGAACATTATAACCATCATGAGATGAACTCTTTTAGAGAAGGCTCAACTTCACCTGATTATGCATTACCATTAACCGATCACCATTCCATTACCTCATGAGGCATCCTATGTTTTTCTCCTTCTACAAGGATGGAATCATTTAACAAGAGTTCACGTTACACTCCCCACCATTGGTGGGTCCTTATTTTCTTATTTATAGATAAGGAATTCTCATCCCATAGAATTATTCATCGACCATTAACTACAATCCTAGAGGTGGCCAAAACACTTTAGTAAGTATTAAACTGAAAAGATAGAGAACCAAGATCTTAATAGTTCCAAATTAGATTCACATCTCGACATACATGTGAATTCACTCTCGAGTTATTTTCATGTGGGAATTAGAATTGGGCATAAATTAAAAAACAATTATTCAGCATGTTAAACACCTCGTACACTTTAAAACAACATCCTCAATATTGGGATGAATTTTATTCCTTTAACTCATATGTCACTCTTCTATGGAGATGACTTGGGAATATAATTAATACCTCCATGATCATATATTCCATCGATCTCAACTGGTTCGTTATATCACTTAAAAACATTATGGGTACCAATTATATTGACACATATTACCCTATGGTTCAGATGAAATGTGACACATCCTCACAACTATCCATAGGTTATCCACCATATACATACAAGTATCAGGTGGTTCATAAAATATATTTAACCCAAAGTCATATTACTGCAAAAGACCATTAACCTGGATGGAAACATTCCAATTATTCCATCATAGTGAAAGAAGAGTGGTTCACACAACCTATTTAATGGCTGACCATGAACTGGTAATTTATAACATACTAAAACCAGGAATTACAAGACTCCCACACTTGTAACAATGTTCATAGAAACCATGTCCACCCATCCAAAAATGGGTTTCATTTAGAATCTAAGATACCTACTAGGGATAGAATGTGACAACTGGGCCCCGGTGACATCACAACCACCCCACCGTAACATGGTCGTCGGGTCCTGGCCCACCAGGTACCACCAGTTGCCCCCGCAGACACGTGGGCCCACCCTAGGGTCCACCCATGTGCCTGAACGGGTCATCTGACTAATGATAGTCCCCACAGGCCAACACATGTCTTTCCAGTGTTCTTTGTCCTCACTCACACACGCCGTCGAGAACTTCCCAGGAGGTCACCCATCCTGATCATTACTCCAAGACAAGCACGCTTAACTGTGGAGTTCTAATTAGACAGGCTCCCGAAAAGGAAGGTGCACCTTGTTGACATGAGTCGTGTCATTTAGTCATTTAACCCTTTATCATTTGGGGATGTTACAATCACCCCCCTTTAGAGGAAAATGCCCTCGTTGTGGGCCCTACATCTAAAGCCAGGCAGTGCACCGCGCACTTAAGGCTGGGTTCCTCCTCTGATACCAAATGTGACAACTGGGCCCCGGTGACAGCACAACCACCCTGCCTTAACGTGGTCATCGGGTCCTGGCCCACCATGTACCACGAGTTGCCCCCGCAGACACGTGGGGCCCACCCCAGGGTCCACCCACGTGCCTGAACGGGTCATCTGACTAATGATAGTCCCCACAGGCCAACACATGTCCTTTCTAGTGTGCTTTGTCCTCACTCACACACACCCTCGAGAACTTCCCAGGAGGTCACCCATCCTGATCATTACTCCAAGCCAAGCACGCTTAACTGTGGAGTTCTAATCAGACAGGCTCCCGAAAAGGAAGGTGCACCTTGTTGACATGAGTCGTATCATTTAGTAATTTAACCCTTTATCATTTGGGGATGTTATATAGAAGAACACAAACAATACCATATGTGAGAAAGCTCACAACATTTATTGAGGAATTTAAGGAATAAGGGTGCTACTACCTCAGGCTATCTCCTTATGAAATAATAGGAATCTACCCATAATGAGGTTACATGTACAAAATTTCACTAGGATTAAAATCATATCATTAATCCATTACTACAATGGGTAAAGTCCTTCAAAAAATGCACATGTATTTATTCCAAGGAAACTCAAATAAAATATAAAATTTTCCTTACATGTTGGTTTAAAATATGGATACCACCTAAGGCTTAATTTTCAAGTCATTAAATTGATTCAAATTCAATAATTAAACATTTATAATATTTAACTTAGATCATAAAGTACCAATTATAAAACAAAATCATTTGGTAACAATTTAGGAGACTTATGAGGGTCCTGTTAAGACATCCTCAGTTCATCAGAATGCAACCCAATATTAGTTTCCAAATTATTAATGTTTCAAAAAACCTCATAGTGCGTTATCCCATAAGAAACATGACCTAACTAACCCACTTTTTCCAAGTGGAAAATTTAGGGTGGTAACCATATGGATCATCATGCCCGTGTGATAGATTCCAAATCTTTTATAGTGGAATCCAATTCATTAAAGGTCAAAATTGAACAACATTTATAATTACTAAAATATATAAATTGGAGGATTATAATATATTTTTTGGTTTTATGGATTACCACCCTCGATGTATAATTTGTCGACACACTTTACATGTTCTAGGTGTCTCCCATCTAACTGAAACTATTTTATCCATGATAAAAAGAAATTTAACCACTTTAATATTAATACTAAACCTTTTGGATACAAATGGTTTGTCTATAAGTTTTTGATTATATGGTTCACCCTGTTCAAATTAATAAATCACCCATACACATTACAATTCATACAAAATGGACTCTATTTAACAGTAACCAATTTTTTTAGAAATAAATACAAATTAAACATTTTTTACATTTATAAAATATTATTTATGTATATAAAGAGAATATTCATTGGTTTGAGTATATGGGTCATCACGTTCAAATTTATAAGGCGTCCATACACCTTAAAAATTGCAAAATAACTCTCGTGTAATCACAACCTGCACATTTCAGCCCATGCTAAATCATAATAGAAAGATGGAAATTTGAAACAAAGCTCTATATTTAGTCACCAATTCATGGTAAGAAAAAAAAATCTAAATAATAACAAGAATGTAAATAATAATGGTATTTAATACAATAAAGGATGCTAATTACACATAGAAGTGCGATAATTAACTTGGAAAGATACTACGTAAGAATGGAAAACACCAAATCATGATATATAAGCAAAGAAAGACAATTTAAATTATTGATGCATGATAATAAAGAACCTAAGAAATTCAATGACATGCATATTACCAAAAAACCCAAGCATTGGATATATCATTAAGGAAATTAACACACAAGGAACACCAAAAATTTCAAATAGCCTAACAATTCAAACTACATGGCATGGAATATGTATTGAATTTGAATTCCTATGTGCCTATCATGATTAATGTATTGTTATTCCCTTTTCATATCAGTCAAACGGTAAATACTATAAATCTATTAAATCAACAATAATTGGAATTACACCAATAACTCAAGGTGACATCAAAATCAACTATAATAAGGAAAAACCTGAACAACAGTTTCATCCCTGGAAACATAGACATTTCCACATACCTGGGTTGATTAATCACAAGAATATATATTTACAAAGAACAGAAACATTTCTATTCACCTGTCTACTAGACTAAAATATAAAGAATAATGAAAAAAGAGCTACGATACCACTTTGCAACATCTCAAATCGGCTGACCACTATATCTGTAGCCAGACCAGTCACTAGATAGCCTCACGTGTGTCTCCCCATTTTCCAGAGGCTATCAACTAGTAGTGAGGGTATAATGGTGGTATGTTAGGGAGACTATACCATTGAGATCAAAGTAGAGTGGAAGTATATCAGATTAAATATAATAGAAAATTGGCTAAGAAATAACAAATAAAAGACAAATAAGAAGAATGTAAACCTAATAACATAATAAAAGTGGCCACAACCAACATGGTACAACTATGAATGAATTTATGTCCAAATGATTCTACATGTAAAAGAAGATGAAAATAAAACAGGAAGGTACAATAAAAATAAAGAACATAATACCAAAGGCTAGGTCCATGAGCATCATAAGTGACATCTCAGTCTTAAGCTGTATGATTTTAGGTACAAGAATGTTAGCAAAAGAAAATGACCATGGATACTGACCCTGTATCCAAGGAGGTATGTTCGGGTACCCCAGTGAAATGGTGGTTTGAAAAAGGTGTAATAAATACATAGTAGGCCATCACCATGGTTTCTACGTCATAATCATGTTTGTGCATATAAAATAAGTAGTGTGATTATAGAACAAAGTAAAATAACCATGCAATAAATAATTAACTATTTTAGACTCAGTTTCAATAAGGAATCATTGAAAGACCATACCTACTTTGGCCTAAGCCAAAAAAAAATGAAACATATGAAACATTTAAAAAGAGATAAGGGGAATAGGGTAAAGAAATTCTCATAAATCACATGCAATGATATGGAATAAACCCAATTATGTTATTTTTCTTGGTTGATGTGTCCCTTGGATAACAAATTTGTTACTTTATATATTTCTATAGAATAAAATACCATTATTAAATTAGTAGAAACCTAGGCTGGTTTGAGGAAAACCTTAATAAGGATCCATGTATCATCCTAGGAGTGACAGAATGCTCACCGCCATCAGAGTCCGTCCAATGGGATCTAGGAATGGACTCAAATGTATCTCTCTCATTCTACTGTGAGATAACGACCTATGAGCTCATACTTGGTATCTCGTGTAGGGAAAAAAGTCTCACTCATGTCCTAGTACAAATATCTCACCAACGATCCCATCCAAGGTTTCTTCCCTAGGGAACTACTATCGATCATACTAAGGTAATAGGAACACATGATGTTCTCATTCTGGCATACCAGTATCACCCTCAACCTGAAAATAATCAAATCATGAAACTGATAAAAAGCATGGGGCCCAACCATGGAATTATTTAAAATGAATTCCCAAGTACCAGTCCTAGCATTCATTATTTAGTTTAAAATTATAATCCAACACAATGAATGTACAAGTATTCGGAATTCCATAACATAAGTGAATATGCATTTAAAGATCTTGTCAAATTTTAGTTGTATTTTAGAAGGAAAAGGGGTACATACATAGGTAAGCCATAACAAATCAAAAAAATAAAATAAAAAAGGCCATAACATTTGATCATAAGGACATTCAAGTAATAGTGCATATAACACATTCCAATTGAATACATCTAACCTCAATAGAGGAGTTTTATTATAAAACATGACATTGCTACAAAATAATTCATTTCATTTAATTTAATAATTCAATTTCATCACAAGGAAACAAAAACCCCAATTTAATGTTATTTTTATGTAATATGTGTCTAAATTAAAAAATAATTAATAATCACAACCAAAAGTGGCGTCTTATGCATTATACAGATATTGCAACCAGGATTTTTTATACACCACTGTTATATCATTTTAAACAAGAAATCATAATTGTGTTACAAATCTAGGATCTAACAGTTCAGTTTCCTTGGAAAATTTGGATCAAAAAAACTTTTACCTATGAACATTAACTTTATTAAATTCCTTATTTTTTATATTTTTTGTGGACCTCATTTACTCCTTAGTATAAGTAGTCACTTGAGGATATACATAAAAGAAATGGTTGAGATGAATTCCCAGTAATATGATAAATAAGAACACGAATCAATATAACATGGGTGATCAGAATCATTATCATCATAATCAAAATAAGAAGTTTTAGATAATGGTATGGAATGTTTCAATGCATAAAAATGAAACATCATGTCATAGTAGTCAAATACCACACCTAGTTTTGAATAAAACTAGCATCATGTTCATGCATAACATGTCTGCATCATCATAACATCATCATTGTGAAACAATATAGCATCAATTTCATGTATATTTAACATTATATCAATAAATATGTCACATTACCCAATGCAATGTAGTGTTATATTAATTTTGGTGCACCTATCACATCATAACATTACGTAATCATGATTTACACATAGAACATATCACAATATTAGACATAAAATAACCAATGGAAATGAATGGGATTCATAATAATTTCATGAATAATTAATTAATGAATACACAATGGGGTTTCCAGAGTAATAATAGAATAGAATAATTGGTATAATAATCATTAATCTTCTGTGAAGAAGAAACAGTTTCAGGAGAAGTAAATGATTTGTTTTTTAGAAAGAACTTTTTTTTAAAATAATTTCATTTGTCATAAAACTATATTGGATACATTTATATATATAAAAATAAATTTTGAGTGAAAATAAATTTTATTTAAGGAACATCCACACTAAATATGCTGTGAATGAGGTAAAACCCACAAAAAGATAGTTGGGTTTGAGAATCCCCTTACATTGTGTTAGAATGATTTCATCAATTTAATATCATGGATAATCATATTGAATAAATTAAATAACAAATAAATAATATTTTAGAAATTTATTTTATTAATTAAATTTTTTATGTCCATTTTTAAGACTTATATTGTTCAATTTTGTCATTCTAGAGGGTTCATTTTCTTGGTTTTCATGATTAGTTTACTAGTATACATGTATGGAAGTATTTGTAATATTAGGATAATTTTACAGAATTTAGATTATATGTTATTAATGAAATTAAATAATATTTAAGGATCTTTTATATAATTTGGTTATATGTTATATGGATTAATTTTTAGATAAAATTTTAATGATAGTCTTTTAGATTAATTTGGCAGTTTTTTGATCATCACAAACTAGTTTCATTTCATTATTTAATATTTGTTAAATATGTGAGTTATAAAACATAAAAAGTATTATAAAATAAATTTCACAATATTTTTAAAACATTATAATGGTTTTATTACCATACTTGAGGGATGTATATGAAAATTAAAGCACACTGTCCACAATGGTGGTAAATAAACACATCATAGACAATGTTTTCATTTTTAAAATAAATGGAATATGATAAGGGGTATTAATGATGTATTATTACATAAAAATAATGACAGTAATGAATATTTAAGATATTTTAGTTATCATAAAAATTAGATAACTATATATTAGTGTTATATATGAATTGAAAAGAAATTGAAAAAAATAAAAAGAAAAGAAAGTGGATTTTCCCTCTTGAATCCTTCTCCTTGAGAACCTCCATAGGGAAATTCGTTTTTGGTCATTTATTGATACAAAAGGATTATGGATATAGAGGAGGATCATTTAAATAGTTTTGGGAATAAATTATACAATCTTCGTGGATTTGGAGATATGAAGAGAAGGGTGGTGAGAGGTGGCATTTATAGTGGAGGCGATTGGTGTTTCTTGATTATTTTATTCATTAGTTTATTATTTTGGATCAAGAAAATGAATAGATTAAACCATATTACTAAATATATTAAAATATTTAATTGAATTTTGAGATTTGTGGAATACAGTATCCATAAAACATCTATGACTCATCAATTATTGAACTTTTTTAACACTAAAAATTATCTTATTTCACTACTCACCAAAAATTCAAATTTTTTTGACAAATAACAAAAAAGTATAACTATCCATTTTTTACAAGTAGAAATAAAATATTTACTCCATTTTATGAAATTAAATTTCTAAAAATGAAAATATTTTAATTCAAATCATCATTTACATGGAAAATAATCATTTTAAAATTATAAATGATTTTATAACACTTTGAAAAACTGATTAAGGTTTCACAAAATTATCTTATAATCTAAATAAATAAAAATATTACTTTATTAATATATTATCAAAACAAAATAATTCTTTTTAAATTGGTATAATAATTATAAAACTCAAAATAAACATTTATTTTTTACAAAATAATACTAACACTTAATTAATAGTTATTAAAAATTATTTATACTATGAAATAATTATATCATATTGTATTTTATAAGATCCCTAAATTTTATTTATACATTTATAGATTATGGTACAATTATATTAGTCAGATTATTATTCTTAAGGGTAACATTACTATTCCAATTTTCAAGTGACTATTCTATTGGTAAAGGTTCTTTAACTACTAGAAATACCAATTCATTCAATCGTTCGTCACTTATAAATTTTGGATGGTGTTATCGACTTTATTTTATCTGATTTATACTATCTAGTATTATTTTATGAATGGATTTTCTATTGATAAAATTTGTTTTTTACATTCCTCCTCCGTCCTTATGAAGTTTCACCCAAGAAATTTCGTTTCAAAAAATGTGGTGAGGATACTTCTCCTTCCTTGATTTCATTGTTTCTAATTTTTCCTCTTAAAACATATAGTTTTTCCATAATACATTGACCAGGTGAGTAGTATTTTTGTGTATTACTTTAACTCTATGGTCAAATATATTCACCAACTAACCCTTGTAAGAGAGATCATTTTCCAGTTTTACCACCTCTAGATTCAATACATGTGAGGTATCCATTATGCACTTCCTGAAGTGGGATACATATATTTCATTATGTACTTGAGACATGGTAGGTAGAGGGGACGATCAATAGTTCATAGCTACAACACAATCAAGAATATTTAAGGGGCCAATGTACCTCAGACATAGATTTCCTTTCTTCCCAAATCTCATGATCATCTTCCGTGGATATATGTGGAGGAATACCATGTATCCAACCTCAAAATATGGTGTTGTCAATGATTTTTTGTATATATATTCTATCTTTTTTGGGATGTCTTGATGTGTTATTTAATGTTTCTCTCCTTTTCCACTATTTCTTCTACCATTTCAAATCCTACTAGCTTATGTTCACTGACATCATCCCAACATATCAGTTTTTTACTTCTTTTCCTGTAAAGGTATCCATATGGAGTCATTTAGATTATTGACTAGAAAATTTGGTTATAAGATTACTCAATGAGAGGAATATGTTGGTCTTATCCCCCCTTAAAGTCCATTGAACATGATCTAAACGTGTCTTTCTATACCCAAATATTCCACTCTGATTGGCCATCAGTTTGAGGATGATAATCCATACTTAATTTTGGCTCAGTGTTTAGATCATGTTGGAGTCTTTTCCTAAACATTTATGTGAATATAAAAAATCTATTAGATACAATCTATAGGGGTTCTCCATTTTTCTTTACCACTTCTCTGAAATATATCAGTGAATATTGATCTAGTGAGAAGCCCTCTTGAATTGCGATAAATTGATCTATATTTGTTAGACGATCCACAAAACCTCATATAGAATTATTTCCTATGGATGTTCTCAAAATTCCGATGAAAACATCGTAGTGATGTTTTCCCATTTCTATTTTTGTATAGGTAATGATTGTAGCATCTCGTTATACTTTTTTCCCTTTCATCCTTAACTTGTTAAAAAACTAGGAACATTGATGTATACTCAGTGATATCTTTATATATATCATCACACCAGTAGTCATATCATAGATTTTGATACATCATTATTCTCTATGGGTTAGTAGATAAGGTTGAGCTATGTGAATAACTCTTAAGCACTATTTATCTCTAGATTAGATGGTACACATAGTCATGGCCCAAATCATAGAAATCCTTCCTCATCAATTATTATATCTAATGGTTTTCCCTTTCTCATGGATTCTACATTGTTTAGTATTTCCACATCATTTCATTGAGAATCCTTTATATTCTCCATGAAGTATTTTTGAGAAATCATTTGAGAAAGGAGTGTTTATGTTCTTTCCTTAATGATCCCCATGTCTATATGTTGCGAACCTAAAAAAGATTGGATCATTCTTAGTTCTCATCATTGATATTATTTCATGATCATCTCTACTTAGAGAATATTCCACATTATTCACTTTTCTAGGAAGGTGTTGGATTGAGAAATCATAATCCTTTATGAGTTCTAACCATATTCACATGGGAATATTAAGCTCCTTCCATTTGAATATATATATTTTAGTCTCTTATGATGAGTTTATATTTCACAGTTCTCCCCATAAAGATAATGGTGTGATATGTTCAACACAAAGATCACAGCTGTAACAACCCAAAGTTTCATTAATGTAAAATCCCTCTTGATCTAGTTAAATGTCTCTTTATGAAAAATGATTATATAAGATGTCAACTTCTTTGGTTTTATGTCATGAATTTTGACTGTTGTTAATATAGTCATTAAACAGTGATAACAAGATTATTACAAATATCGGACCTTAACGAATACAATTTACTCAGACAAAGGAAGCGATGGCCTCATCTAGTAGAATTTCTCCATACGAAGCCCATTTATCAGAGCTCGGAAAAGAGGTGGCATCCTTGGGCTTCGCCCATGACCAAGCATGCGCTAAGGTTCACCATGTCATGCTCGAACGGGACCGTCTACGGGAAAAGTGGAAGTTGATATAGATTACCACTCGAACGATGTTATCTGAACCTCCCAAGAGTCTGTCACCATCGCACACCATACCCTTAGGTCTTATGCGGCTGTTTTAAGGGGTTATGTAACAAATAAGTAGTACTATGTTCATGTACATATAATTTCTAGTCATTTTTGATACATTGTAAATAGTTTTTAAAAGTACAAATGGTGTTTTTAGTTATTATTTAATTAAGAAATCTATTTTATTAAATTAAGGGATTATTGAATTAAATAATATTTTAATAAAATAATATTATTTTTATTAAATTAATTTTTTATTAAATATAAATTATCTTATAATTTTATGAATGCAATTAAAATTTTTATTAAGGTTTGAAAGCCATTTTTGTCAAAAACCCTAGAATTTTTTATAAATGTTAGTTTTTATTTTAAAAGTGAAAATTAACATATTTAGAAAAAAATTTAGATAAAATAAATTTCATTTGTAGAATCAGGACGTCAAAATTATCCAACGGTGAATTTTTCATAATTTTCTGAGATAATCAAATTTTTGGGTAAAAATTAAATACAATTTAAATATATAATGTGTTTTATGACATCATAATGACCCAATGGTGATGTAAAAAAATACCATAATCCTTATGTTCGGGAAATATATGTTTTATCATTAAAATAATGTGATTTTTGGTTTGTTTGACTTACTTTTCAAAACATTAATGGACCCCTGAAGACATATTCCACACTTTGCCTTTTTAAATTAATTTCCATGGGAGTGTGACTCACCTCCACATAAGCAACATTATTATTTTAAGAAGTTCAGACATGGGCCATGTAAAATATTTCTTTCCTCTTCCCTTTTCCAAAAACCATGGTCAAATACCATGGGATGGTTTGTGGTTTGGATTAATTTTATGTAAGGGGGCCCAAACCTAAATAACAAAGAATTCCTTCACCTTTCCTATATAAACCAACCCAAGATCCCACTTCCACCTCACTAAAATCCCTTGGAGTTCACCCAACCTCCGCCCTACTCTCTCTATAATCCTACCAAGGTGCCCCAAGCTCTAATGAAGCCTCTCACAAGCCTCTCTCTAGCCTTTATAAGTACACTTCCAAGTAAGGGTTTTTTCTTCCTTTCTCATTTTTGTTAACTTTTTTTAAGTTGTATTGCCCTTTTAATTTCAATTATTAATGTTGGGGTATGGTTTCACACCTCCCCCATACTTCCCTCTTATTTGTTGAATGATGTGAGACCCCTTTCTCTCTCATTAAATGCCTCCCATGTACACCCGTTACTATGCCGAAATTCCGAAATGAACTTCTCTCTCTTGTTTTACATTCAAGAAATACTTTTGTATCATGAACCTAAATTCCTTTAAAATTGATGGGAAATGTATCTATATGACCTTATTACTGTCCATTACATGTAAATATGATTAGGAACCCCTTTCTCTCTCATAAACCTTTTTTTTAATTCTTACTTCACGCCGTTACGCTGCCGAAATCGCACTGATTTTCTAAGCCAATGTCATTGTGTAGTGAATACCATGACCATTTCTCCATCAAGGGTCTTCACCTTTATGCACATTTACTTATTGATTGTAAAGTTTCATGTATGAATTCCACATTCTTTTATCATGTAATTAATGATTTTGTTTTAGGAATCCATGTTTTATGATCCATGTGGCACACTTATGTATGAAATGAAATGTTTAAGAAGGGTGTGCCCTTATAGCACTCCAATGCATTGAGTAAAGTACAGTATCATGATACGTCATGTGAAATGAGTGTTGAATCATGCTAATTCAAGTGCAATGAGGGTTTACTGGTGCCTCATGTGCAATGAGGGTTTACGCATGCTTTATGTGCAACGAGCCTTGGCTCATGCTAATTCCATGTTAAGTGTCATTGCGGCATTTCCATGTTATGATTATCATGATTTATCATGCCTTTATGTTCATGTTTATATTATTCTCTATGGATATTCCTATTTCCTAACATGTATTTTACTCCTCATGTTATTCCATGTGTACTCCCTTACTGGACTTTATAGCTCACCCTTTTCTTATGCATGTCCTCAGGTTATCCCATGCAATGCAAAGTACGAGGGAATGTAGTGGTCATGTAAAAGAAGTTTTCAATAACGATGTTGTATTTTAGGTTTTAAGTTTTTATGTAATGATCCTAAGCCCCAAAGACACTACATCTCTCAATCAGCTTTGTTTAATCAAGTGAATTTTTATGTAATGAATCATGTTTAAGTTTGTAATAAAAGTAGGGTTGTCATAGTTGGTATCAGAGGATAGGTTTAGTTATTTTTGGGACTAGGAAACCCTAGTAAAGCCTTAGATACAAGGATAAGTATAATAAAAACATCCCTAACTTTTGGTAAATAATATGTAAGTTGTTTATCAAACAAATAAATCCCTGTCTGGATATGAGCAGGTAGAGGCAGCTCTAGCACAGATGTTTCCTTGGGGTAAAACCCGAAAACACCGCTTTGAGCTAGACTCGAATGGGAACTAGTGCACGACAACGTGCCTTGCTGCACTATTGGTTACGACACTCCCGGGGGATATGTTTTGATAAATTCACAATCTTTGTATGAACCCTTATTAAGGGAAAAATTCCCCTAAGAATATATGTTAGAAAGTAGATCATGAAAACCCTTGATTGAAGCCTATAGACTCATGAGTTAAGGAAATAAAAGTTTATTTATGAGTCATCAAATTTTGTCTTTGGATTACCCTTTATGTGTTACCCCTAACTATCCTTTTATTCCAGCCAATGGCCGGTAATATGAGGACTCGGGCTAACAACTGTTGTGAAGATCGGTGTGATGACTGTACTAATGAGATTCCAAATCCAATGGGAGCAGGAATCATGAACTTTGTCATGCTTCTCTCTCAGTTAACTCAATTTTTGAATAGAAAAACAGGTTAAGAGGAACATTCAACACCCCCTAAGAAAGAACAAGTCGCTATCGAGTGCTTCATGAGACAAAGGCCTCCTACTTTTAGAGGATCATCTGATCCCACGATCGCTGAACAATGGATCAACTCCATTGAAAATAAATTCTCCATCCTCCAATGTTCTGAGAAAGAGAAGGTTCTCCTAGCGGCTTATCATATGGAGGGTGAATCTGATCAATGGTGGACTTTGATAAAAAATACGAAGCCTGAGGAGGAGATCGAGGCATTAGAATGGATGGATTTCCAGAAGATGTTTTTCGATAAATATTTTCCGCACACCCTCCAGCTTATTATAAAAAGGGACTTCCTTTCCCTCAAGAAAAAAAGATGAAGAATCTGTTGAAGCGTACGAGGAAAACTTCACAAGGCTTGCATGATACGCTTCCAGCTTTGTCGTTACCCCCGAATTCATGGTGGACCGCTTCTTTGGTGGGATGAAGCCTAGCTTGCGGAAAGCATTAGTGATCCATGACTTCGACAGTTATGAGGAAATTGTCTGATGTGCCCTCAAGGTTGAAATGGAGATCGGGGAATCATAGGGGTATCATGGGGACAAGAAGTGTAAGCTGGACTTTAATGCTGGTGGTCCTATGGATAAATCCAACGGTGCTAAGAAGATCCAGTACCCCACTTTCCAAATGTGTGGGAAGAAGCACCCTGGAAATTGCCTTAAGGGGATGAGAAAATGCTTTAGGTGTGGAAGAGAAGGGTACCTAGCTATTAACTGTCGGCAAGAAGGACCCACGCCTGCGACAGAGGAGAGGAATGCTCCGTTCGAACCTCAACTCGTTGTTCAATGCTACAAATTCAAAGAACTGGGTGATTTTTCAAATCAGTTCCCTAATCCAAGGGTTATCGGAGGAAACCAACAACCTCCAAGACAGCAAGGAAGAGCTTTTTCCATCACATCTACCAAAGTGAACCCTGACAAAAAAGTGGTGACATGTACGCTAGTTATTCATTCAAGAAGCGTGAACGTAATTTTTGATTCAAGTTCTACGCATTCTTTTAATCTTGAATGTTTAGTTGAACAATCCCAGCACCACCACAAATCATGGAAGTAAATATGTAGGTGAATATGGAAAATGGGGAAATCATTTCATCCCATGAATATAAGTCCTCCCCTATTATAATCTGTGGATTGAATTTCCCAACGATCCTCGTCATACTTCCTCTGGTGGAATTTGAGTCAATTCTTGGCATGGATTGGCTTTCCATATAAAGAGCCAACATAAATTTTCGGGAGAGTGAAATCACACTCCATATGGAGAATCGATCCCCGATTATTTACAAGTGTCAGGAGGAAGATTAATCTCCTTTAGCTCTATCATCTCAAGAATGGATATTACTGCCCTATGATCACGTGTATCTAGCTCAGATGATTGAGTCCAAAGAATAAACCATCCTTTAAGGAATGTCTATTGTGAGGGAATTCGTGGAAGTGTTTCCTGAGGAACTGCCTGGTATTCCTCATAGAAGAGATGTTGAGTTCTCAATTGAACTTATACCTGGGGCTTACCAATATCCAAGACTCTATATAGAATGGCTATTGTAGATCTTGAAGAGATGAAGAAACAACTACAGGAGAGTCTGGATAAAGGGTTTATACGCCCAAGTGCTTCACTATGGGGTGCACCAGTCCACTTCGTCAAGAAGAAGGATTGGACAATGCAGCTTTGCATCGATTATCATGAACATAACAAAATCACAATAAAGAATTGGTATCCTCTCCCATGAATCGATGACTTGTTTGATCAGCTGCGTGGAGCACAATACTTCTCCAAGGTTGATTTGCGGTCGAGATATTATCAAGTAAGGGTGAATAAGGAAGATGTCCCCAAGACTGCTTTTCGTACAAGGTACGGCTATGAATTCATAGTAATGCCTTTCGGACTCACCAATGCTCCAGAAATATTCAAGGACTTGATTAATAGAGTCTTTAGAGATTACCTTGACAAATTTGTGGTAGTATTTATAGATGATATTCTAATATACTCCAAAACCAAGGAGGGTCATGAGGAGCATTTAAAAACTGTACTAGAGACTTTGCGCAAGGAGAAACTCTATGCAAAGTATAGCAAGTGTGAGTTCTGGTTGAAGGATGTCTCATTCTTGGGTCATATCATCACATGCAATGGGATATCTGTGGACCCCTCCAAAATAGATGCAATTGAGGGATGGCGAAGGCCAACATCAGTAACGGATATCCATAGCTTCTTGGGGTTAGATGGATATTATCGATGATTTGTGAGAAATTTTTCACGATTGTCCAAACCTCTTACCAAGATAACTCGAATGGGATTAAAGTTTTCTTGGAGTGATGAATGTGAAGAAAGCTTCAAGGAGTTGAAAATGAGGCTTATCACTGCACATGTGCTCAGTTTACCCACAAGTGGGGAGATTTTTGTGGTATTCAGTGATGCTTCAATGAAGGGATTAGGGTGTGTGCTGATTCAAAATGATAAAGTGATATCCAATGCCTCAAGGAAATTGAAAATCCATGATCTAAACTATCCAAAACATGATCTGGAGCTGGAGGATGTGATCTTTGCCTTGAAAATCTTGTGGCATTATCTCTATGGAGAGAAATGTGAGATATATACTGACCACAAGAGTCTTAAATATATATTCACACCGAAAGAGTTTAATATGAGGTAGAGAAGATGGATAGAGCTCATTAAGGATTATGACTATTCAATACATTACCACCCTGGAAAAGTGAACAATGTGGCAGATACGCTAAGTAAAAAGGACCCAGCAATTCTATCAATGATGAGAATTGAGAAATATCCAATCTTCTTAGACTTGATGAATATGGACATGGGAATCAGAGAGAAGGGAACATCATCAATACATTCACAAAATATTTCTCAACCGTCTCTTTTGGAAAGGTTAAAGGATGCTCAAAAGGATGATGTGGGAAATCAAGAAAAATGGAAGCAATAAAAAAGGGGAAATCCTCGGAGATTAATGTTACTGAAGAAGGGATTGTGCGGTTTGGGAAAAGACTATGTGTTCCATCATGTCCGGAGATAAAGAAGGAACTTTTGGATGATGCACATAGTTCAAATTTCTCTATTCACCCAGGGAGAAGAAATATGTATTGAGATCTTCGAGAAAAAATTTGGTGGGATAATATAAAGAAGGAGATCGCTGAATATACATCAAAGTGCCTGGTGTGTCAGCAAGTGAAGGCAACGTGGCAGAAGTCTAAGGGGATGATGCAACCATTGCCCATACCAGAATGGAAATGGGAGAACATCACCATGGACTTTGTCACTGGACTTCCAAATACATCCAAAGGCAATAATGCAATTTGGGTTGTTTTGGATCGTCTTACAAAGACTGCACACTTCATTTCTATTTGAGAGGATTTCTCTTTGGATCAACTAGCACGGATATATATCAGGGAAGTGGTACAGTTTCATGTAGTACCACTATCTATTGTGTCTGACTGAGATCCAAGATTCACCTTTATGTTTTTGAAGAGTCTTCAACATGCTCTAAATACTGAACTGAACTTCAGTACGGCCTATCATCCTCAAACTGATGGCCAATCAGAGTGGACTATCCAAACATTTGAGGATATGTTTAGAGCATGCTCAATGGACTTTAAAGGACGATGGGATCAACATCTTCCTCTGGTTGAGTTCTCTTATAATAACAGTTTCCACTTGAGCATCCAAATGGCACAATATGAAGCCCTGTATGGGAAAAGGTGCAGAACACAGGCATATTGGGATGAGGTCGGTGAACATAAGCTACTTAGACAAGAAATGGTCGAAGAAATGGTGGAGAAGGAGAAAACCATTCAGCATCATATCAAGGAAGTCCATAGTCGACAGAAGAGTTATGCATAAAATCGTCGACGAGACCTTGAATCTAAAGTTGGAGACATGGTGTTTCTACGCATATCTCTGTGGAAAAAGGTCATGAGTTTTGGAATGAAAGGGAAGTTAATTCCAAGGTACATCAGCCCCTTCGAAGATCTAGATTATGTTGGGGTTATGGACTATCGACTAGCACTTCCACCTACTATGGCAAAAGTACGTGATGTCTTTCATGTATCCCTCTTAAGGAAGTACATACCGGACCCTTCACATGTACTTTCTTCTAAGGTGGTACAATTGTAAGACGATATTTCTTATGAGGAGAAACCAGTGAAGATCTTAGATTATAGAGAAAAAGTTCTACGAAATAAGACAATGCCCCTCGTCAAGGTGTTGTGGAGAAACCACATGTTTGAAGAAGAAACATGGGAATCAGAGGATTTGATGAATCTGAGTTACACACATTTTTTTAGTGTGGCAAAAGGAAAATTTCGAGGGCGAAATTTCATAACGGGGGAATATTGTAAATACCCAAAGATTCATTAATGGAAAATCCCTATTGATCAAGTTAAATGTATATTTATGAAAAATGTTTTTATATGATGTCAACTTCATTGGTTTTATGTTAAAAATTTTGACCGTTGTTAATATATCCATTGAATAGTGATCACATGATTAGTATAAATATAGGATCTTAACAAATCCGATTTACTCAGACAAAATAAGCGATAGACTCATCCAGAAGAATTTCCCCATACGAAGCCCATTTGTCGGAGCTCCGAAAAGAGGTGGCATCCTTGGGCTTCTCCCTTGACCAAACCCAAACTGAGGTTCACCATGTCAAGCTCGAACGGGACCGTGTGTGGGAAAAGTGGAAGTTGATAGAGATTACCACTCGAGCGATGTTATCCGAGCCACCCCAAGAGTCAGTCACCATCGCACACCTTACCCTTAGGTCTTATGCGGTTGTTTTAAGGGGTTATGTAATAAATAAGTAGTACTATGTTCATGTACATATAATTTCTAGTCATTTTTAATACATTGTAAATTGTTTTTAAAAGTACAAATGGTGTTTTTAGTTATTATTTAATTATGAAATATATTTTATTAAATTAATGGATTTTTGAATTAAATAATATTTTTATTAAATTAATTTTTATTAAATATAAACGATCTTATAATTTTATGAATACAATTAAATTTTTTTATTATGTTTTGAAGGCCATTTTTTTCAAAAACTGTGAATTTTCGATAAATGTTTGTTTTTATTTAAAAAGTGAAAATTAACGTATTTAGCAAAAAAAAATTAGATAAAATAAATGTCATTTTTGGAATCAGGATGTCGAAATTATCCAACGGTGAATTTTTCATAATTTTCTGAGACAGTCAAATTTTTGGGTAAAAATTAAATACCATTTAAATATATAATGTGTTTTATGACATCATAATGACACAATGGTGATATAATAAAATACCATAATCCTTATGTTCGGGAAATATATTTTTTATCATTAAAATAATGTGATTTTGGGTTTGTTTGACTTACTTTTCAAAGCATTAATGGAACCCTCAAGACATATTCAACACTTTTCCTTTTTAAATTAATTTCCATGGGAGTGTGACTCACCTCCACATAAGCACCCTTATTATTTTAAGAAGTTAGTACATGATCCTTATAAAATATTGTTTTCATATTCCCTTTTCCAGAAACCATGGGCAAAACTAGGGGATGGTTTGTGGTTTGGATTAATTTAATGTAAGGGGACCCAAACCTAAATAATAAAGAATTCTCTCACCTTTCCTATATAAACCCACCCAAGATCCCACTTCCTCCTCCCTAAAATCCCTTGGAGTTCTCCCAACCTCTGCCCTACTCTCTCTAGAATCCACCCAAGGTTCCTCAAGATCCCATGAAGCCTCTCACAAGCCTCTCTCTAGCCTTTGGAAACACACTTCCAAGTAAGGGTTTTTTCTTCCTTTCTGATTTTTGTCAATTTTCTTTAAGTTGTATTACCTTTTTAATTTCAATTATGAATGTTGGGGTATGGTTTCACACCTCCCCCATACTTCCCTCTTATTGTTTGAATGATGGGAGACCCCTCTCTTTCTCATTAACTACCTCCCATGTACACCCGTTACTATGCCGAAATTCCGAAAGGAACATCTCTCTCTTCTTTTACATTAAATTAATACTCTCGTATCATGAACCTAACTTACATTACAATTTATGGGACATGTATCTATATGACCTCCTTACTGTCCATTACATGTAAATATGATGGGGAACCACTTTCTCTCTCATAAACCTTTTTTTAATTCTTACGTCACGTCGTTACGCTGCTGAAATCGCACCGATTTTCTAAGCCAATGTCATTGTGTAGTGAATACCATGCCCATTTCTCCATAAAGTGTATCCACCTTTATGAACATTTAATTATTGATTGTAAAGTTTCATGTATGAATTCCACATTCCTTTATCATGGAATAAAATATTATGTTTTATGAATCCATGTTTTATGATCCATGTGGCACACTTATTCATGAAATGAAATGTTTAAGAATGTTGTGCCCTTATAGCGCTCCCATGAATTGGGTAAAGTATAGTATCACGATACGTCTTGTGAACTGAGTGTTGACTCATGATAATTAAAGTAAAATGAGGGTTTACTCGTGATTCATGTGAAATGAGGGTTTACTCATGCTTTATGTGCAATGATCCTTGGCTCATGCTAATTCCATGTTAAGTGTTTTTGCCACATTTCCATGTTATGATTATCATGCTTTATCATGTCTTTATGTTAATGTTTCTCTTATTCTCTATGGATATGTCTATTTCCTAACATTTATTGTACTCATCATGTTATTACATGTGTACTACCTTACTCGGCTTTATAGCTCACCCTTTTCTTATGCATGTCCTCAGGTTATCCCATGAAATGCTAATTACAAGGGAATGTAGTGTTCATGTAAAGGAAGTTTTCAATAAAGATGTTTTATTTCATGTTTTAAGTTTTTAAGTATTGATCCTAAGCCCCAAAGACACTAAATATCTCGATCATCTTTGTTGTATCAAGTGAAGTTTTATGTAATGAATCATGTTTAAGTTTGTAATAAAAGCAGGGTTGTCATAACAGCTTCCAACATCAGATCTTGCACATGATAGTTTTCTCATGAATTCCAACTACATTTATGTGTATGCTATAACATTAGAATTTTTCATCAGAGCACATACTTATTCCTTCATTGAATCATTATTATATATCAAAAATAGATCCCCCCATTTCTGATGTGTGAGTACCAATATAGTGATATGACTCTTTTTTACCTCCTTCAAGTAGTATTCCCATTCATTGGTCTAGAAAAACGTTTCTCTCTTCTGAGCCAACATGGTTAGTGGGTTTTTCAACCATGAGATGTTATTCACAAATATTAAATAATTACCATATAGATAAATAGAACTATGTATTTATATTATAGAAGTTGTCTTGAACCACTCTTCGATTGGATTTATCTTGGAAAGGCCCATAGATATTCCTTTCCTAGTGATAATATTCCCTAAGAATGAAACCTCTTCCTTACATAACTCACATTTACTATACTTTTACTAATGTTTCTATCTTTACAAAGTATTTATCATAGTATTTAAATATTCATCATGTTCCCCCGTTCTCTTAGAATATATCATAATATCTTCAATAAAAAATACCATAAATTTTTTGAGGTAATATCTAAACACTCTATTCATTAAGATTGGGAATATTTATGAAGAATTAGTGAGTCCTAAAGTAATAAATATGAAATCATATGTCCATACCTCGTTCAAAATTCATTATTGGTGATATCTTTATTACTCACCTTTAATTACTAATATCACGAAGGAATATCCCAATTAGAGAAATATTTGGCCCCACATAGTTGGTCAAACAATAATTTTCCCATTTTCTATTCTAAAGAATAGCACAACCTCTATATTTTGAGGTGGGGTTTGAGAAGTTATATTAAAATTTCAAGTTATGGAAGAATTTTTAAAAATATACATAAATACTAAATTCAATATTCTTCAATTAAAAATTAGAATAACTATCACCATATCATTATCAAGCTCCACCTTGGCAGCAGTTATGGAATATGCTTTCCCTTTATCCATTGCCTTTGGTGGTTGATGATATTGATTACCCTAGAGGGATAAAGGTTTGTAGCACTAGCTTTAATTTTGCCCTTTCTCCTTATAGTTGAAGCTTTGAACCATAGTCAGTGTTATCCTTTCCTCTACCACATTGTCCAGATTCCTCATGTCTCTTCAGAATTTATGATCATGGTGGATTTCTCTCCCATACATGAACCATTTCCTCATCCATTTGAGGATATTCTGAAGATGCTTATTCCCACATTTTTTTACATGTGAGTGGTTTAGTTTTCTTTCCACCATTTTCAATAAGTCATATTTCTTGAAACTCCATCTTTCATTTCTTTTCTAAATATCCCTGAGACCATTATCCAAAAAAAATTCATCATAAGACATGATAGATTCAACTTCCTTTTTAATAATCTCTATGAATTCTCTCTCTAACATTTTATATAGAGTTTGATGGAAATAAATGTTAAGAAATATTTTTAATGACTTCCCAGTACATCTCTTCAATTTTAGCCTTTATCTTAGTGTTCTTAATCAACACAAACCATTGTTCAGCTTATCCATCTAAAAGATATTGGCAAGAGTCAGATTCTCTATCTTATAATAGCATAGCAAAAAAATATTCTCTTTATTGAGTTGAACCACTATTTCACGACTAGTGAATAGGAAGATCCAAAAAATATTAGTGGTCTTTTCCATATATAAATATATATTTCCATTTTATCCCACATAGGTGAAGGAGGGAGTTCCACATCATTCATATTTTTATTTGTAGACTGAGATAATTGGGTAAGAATTTCCATTAAATTTTTAACTCCACCTCCCATGTCATTGGGGATATCAATTGGAAAATAGATGCATTGTCCTTCACATTTTTTGGTGGCCTTGTTTCTCCTAGTCCCAACATTTTCTAAAATAGAAATGTTTTGAAAAAAATATAACTCAAAAAACATGAATTAATAATTTATTCCATTGAAAAATTAACTCTAAAGGCATATCTTGTGGGATCCCTATGTACATGTTATTTCCAAAAAATCATCTTGGTTGATTATATATTCTTAGTCTCATGCTAAGGTTTTTCACTGATTGTCTATAATCCTAATTACCAAAAAAACTAAACTATGCTCTTATACCAACTATAGTGACCCTAATTTTTCAAACATTAGTATTATATCATTTTAAAGATAAACAACATAATAGTGTTGGAAAAATAGGATCCTAAGGTTTTTTGCCTTGGGAAAATTAGGACCAAACATAATATTTACCTTATAAAACATAATAATTATTTAATTAATTCTTCTCTAGATTCTTATTGACCCTCATATACTCCATAGTATCAGTATTCACCTAAGGAACTACATCAAATAAAGGGGTGATATAAAAACCATTTATGTGGATAAACAATGAAAATAAATCAATATAACATGGGCACTGATAACCGTCATCATCATAAAACAATAATGGTATCATAATTATAATAATGATAGGAAGAATTAGATAAATTCATGGATTGTTGAAATGTATAAAAATGAAACATAATATCTTAGTGGTGAAATAACACACATAGTTATGAACAAAGCTAACATCATGTTCACAGATAACATATGTGCATCATAATAACATCATAATTGTGAACAAATATAGAACAATGTTCATGAATATTGAACATTATATCATGATAAACATCACATTATCCAATGTAATGGAGCTCTATATAATCCCAATTGCACCCATCCCATAATAACATTTACATAATCATGTTTTCTACATAGAACGTATATCAATCTTGGACTTAAAATAACCCCATGTGAGGAAATGGGTTTCAAGAGAATTTCATAAAGAATTAATTCATGAATAAACATTGGGGTTACCATTGTAAAAATTTAATAACATACTTTTTATAATAATCATTAATCATGAGTGAATAATAAATAATCTCAAGAGAAGTAAAAGACGTATTTTTTACAAAGAAGTTTTC
Organism: Viscum album; assembly: GCA_963277665.1. Lineage (NCBI taxonomy): Eukaryota > Viridiplantae > Streptophyta > Magnoliopsida > Santalales > Viscaceae > Viscum > Viscum album. The sequence goes on from OY728125.1 coordinate 1,045,182,017, forward strand.
TTTTAGTAAAAATTATTAAATTTTTCATAAAACTATTAAACATGTATGTCCTAAAAAATAAAATAGAAGAAAAAAATAAATGATATGTATGTAAAATTAATGAAACATCCAAACTAAAAAAGTTTTGAAAGAGGGAAAACCATAAATAAAGAGACTTGGGATCAAGAATCCCCTTACCTTATTTATAGACATTTTAATCACGTTAATATTTTTTAAAATAAACTTATATTTATTAATTAATAAATAAAAAACCTATCCAACATGTAATTTATTTATTAAGTTCATTTATGGTCTTTTATATCAGTTATACTTTTAAATTTTGTTGTTATCAATTGTTCTTTTTCTTGGATTTCAGGATTTGTTTAGTTGTATACATGTATGCTAGTTCATGTAATATGGGGATAATTTTAAAAAATGAGTCTATATGTTATTAATAAAATTAAATTAGATTAATTTTTCACATATATAATATTTTATATAGTATGAGGATGAATGATTATATAATATTCTAATGATAATCATTGAGATTAATTTGAACGTTTTCGATCATCACAAACTAGTTTCCTTTTATTATTTAATATTATCAATATATTTTTGTTATAGAACATAAAAATGGTTATAACATAAATTTCAAAATATTTTTCAACCGTTATAATAGTTTTATGACCACACTTAAAGGATATATATGAAAATTAAATTGCATCATCCGTAATGGCAGTAAATCGACACATCACAGATGATATTTTCATTTTTAGAATAAAAGGTTAGTAGAAGTGGTATTGATGATGGATTATTCCATTAATATAAAAATAATTAAAGTATATTTTTGATACTAGAGTTATCATGAAACTTGGATAAGGAGATATGAGGATAGAATATGAAAATAAAATAAATTAAAAATAAATGAAATGAAAAAAATGATGATTTTACATCTTGAATTCTTCTCCTTGAGAACCTCCTTAGGAATTTTTTTGATACTTTGTTAAGACCTAAGTGTATTGTAAGTGGGGGAGGGTCATGGTAATAGGATTGGGAATAATTTTTACAAGATTCATGGATTTAGTTGTGTGAGGAGAAGGGGTGGTGAGGTCCGGTACTTATAGTGGAGGAGAGGGGTGTTTTTATTATTATTTTATTCATTTTTTTATTATTTTTGACCTAGAATATAAATAAATAGATAATTATTACTAAATTGGTTAGAATAATATGGGATAGTTTTATATTTTTGCCTCACATCCGCCATAAATCATCTATGAATCAATAATTAATGAATTTGTTATATACCATAAATTATAGTATTTCACTATTCACAAAAAAAATTAATTGTTTTCAAAAAATACCAAATAATTATCCCTAACCTTTTTTCAATGTGTGTAATTAAAATATTAACTCCATTTGATGAAAATAATTTTCTAAATATGATAAAATTAATTTTTAATTAAAATCATCATTTTCTTGTAATGTACTGATTTTAAAATTATAACAGATTTTATAATTCTTTGAAAAGTTAATTAAGGTCTCATGAAATTATCTTATAATCATAATAAAACATGAATTAATTTTCTAATTTATTTTTTGTAAATAAACATACTTTTAAATCATTATATTAATTATTATATATAAAATAAACATTTATGTTTTTACAAAAAAATCCAACACTTAATTAATAATTTATAAAACATTAATTTATATATACTATGATATAATGATATTATATTATATTTTAAAAGGGAAATAAATTTTATTTATACATTTATAGATGAGGTTACTATTCTATTGTCTGGATCACTATTCCTAATTTTAACATTACTATTCAAATGTTCATGTTCTTATTACATAGGTATAGGTTCCTTGTCTTCTCTAAATATCAGTTATTTCATTAATTAATTATTTAAAAAGATTATATTTTGTTGTCTTTGATATTTTAGGTGATTTAATATACATTGAATTATTATAAAAAAGGAGTTCACGTTAATGAAATTCTAGGTTGTTACATTAGAAAACATTCATTATGATTTTTTCGACAAACCTATGCAATGTGGATAGATTAGACGAGGTCATAACTACCAACCACGTCAAAAGGGATCTGAATTTAAAACAAGGGTGTCTAAGAATTTTAAATTGAGATAGAAGATAATTTAAAAGAAACAAATGGTATGTCTGACACGTGGTTCAAAAAAACATTTTATAAAACCATAAAAAATGATGGAAAATTTTATAGACCACCTATCATATACCAAGGAGGACCCACACGTCTGATGTCAAGCTTTGATTTGTTCTGGTTTAAGAGAAATTGATGTTACGAAAATCCTCTCTTTAAATAGTGAAAATATGATCACACCACAAAAAAACCCTCAAAAGAGAGATAAATAGAAAAAATATATAGATTATACCGATAGTAATCCATAGAGACTAATGGCTCGCAATTACTCCAGTGTAAGGAGGAGATATTTATATGCCCAGGTTTGGCGTTGGAGGGGCCTGACGTGAGAGTGAAGAGGAGACACTCACTGGAAAGGGAGAAGGATTGGAGAGGGTTTATTTTTTAGGTTTATTAAGGTAAAATTGGTCAATTCATCCTTAAAATTGGTTCACACCATTTCTAAACATGGTTTACCAATATATATACCAAGCGTGTGGCTCCCACGTCTTAAGAACCATAACCTTGCTTGGTTGTACCAGATGGTTTGACCAAACTGTGTGCCAAATATGTGATGAACATTGTTTACACACTGCCTAAGGGGAATAAAAAATGTGGTCTAGACATAAAATTTTGGAAACCGTACTTAACTCTTTGTAGTAACTTTTTCTCACTTATAGTAGGAGAACGACTTGCACTAGTGGGCCGCATATAATCAATAGAATTGTATGACCTTACCAACCTATCTCAGACATGAGATTTGGAAGCTTGGTGCTCCTGCAGTTCACGAAAAATCCAATAAAAATATCATCCTTAATCCAAGTCAAAAAATACATTTAAGTGTCATAAAATTAATAATTTCTTTCTGTATCCCAATTTACAAAACATACCGTTAACCGTATGACTAAAATTAAAAAACCCATGGAATTTTATGTTATCCAAAAAACAGAAAATGCTACAACCCCCATGAAATATATAACATAAATGATACATTAAATAACAATAATATAAATTTAATCATGATATTATATATAACATTTTAAGTATATATACCATATGAAAGAAACAAGTTGTGAATATGGCTTATGTCTCCCAGAAACAAATGTGATTGGAGAAACCATTACTTAAAAAATTTTCTTACAATGTACGCATTCAAAACTACTATATAATAAATATATAATTATAATAATTATGTTAAAAACCCATATTCCTACATGTAAAATCGTATATAATTTACTTATAACATCTAATCATGAATTTATTAATAATTATTTATTAAAATTAATTTTCCAGGTTATAACTATTTCATTTTTCCGGCATGTTTCAGTTCTGTTGTTTCGGTCCCTATACATCGATGATGGTTCAGTAAAATAAATATTTTAAATATTTTATAGATTATCATATATAATAATTATATTAAAATTTATTACCATTTATATAATGAAGTTATTAAATATAAATTAAATCACTTAATTGAGAAAATAGTATGTACGTGCGTACAAGTGATGTTTCCACATTTTGATAGATGGAATGGAAGAAAGGTTAATAATAAATAACCTTTAATGAGTTATTATTATACCATAAATATATCCATGTTACCAAAAATATAAATTTGAATTAAAAAATGAATCACATCGCTATGTGGATTTGGTAGTCCGCACATACACACGAGCGACGTTGTCATCTTTCAAAGAATAACAACATTTGAACATAGAAATATATTATAAATAAAGAAGAAAAAATACTTCATAAATATCATATATAAATTTTGAATCAATCATAAAAACCATCAGATCGATATGATGACAAAAAATTAATCATATCGTTGAGTGGCGGCAGTAGTCTGCACGTACGCATGAGGAATACTTTCATTTTCCACATGATGAAAATGAGATGGATAAATTTTATTACATAAAACAATAATATTATTTTATATGGTGTATTATGTTGTTATTGTATTGTACTGGTTATTAAAAACTATTGGAGGTAAAATAATAATTAAAATGAAAGGTATAACTTAAGAGTATTGCCTCTGATTTGAGAAACCTCCTTTGGATATATTCTCAAGGATCCTATGGGTGCTCATTTGAGGATAACATCAACTAAAAAAATTGTATATGTATTTTTATAAAATATTTACTGAGGTTTTGATTGATCATATTGAATCAAGGTGGTGTGGATAATTGAGGGGAGGCACTTCCCTTTTATACTGAATGAAAGAACACCGTATGAATTATTTAAAATATTTAAAAATAATAAATAATATTTCATGTGATAGTTGAAACATCTAACCAAAATATTGAATTTAATATATTTCATGGTTTAAATACCATCATCCATTAAAATTAGGATAGGTTTATGAGGTATCATAAACCTTATCTTTGGGTTTATACCCTTCGGTAACCAATTCTAACATTAAAATTGGTGAAAATGATTTCAATATTAAAGTGTTATAAATTTACTTTTAAGGAAATTATTGGCTCCAAAATTGTAAATGGATAAAATTTTAAATCATAAACTATCTCCTTTTTCATATTATAATAATTTTTTCATATTTTTAAATCATTTAATAAAATATTATTTAGCATAAAATACCATTAATGTCACATTAATAACTATTAACATAGTTTGACATTAAAGACAACAATATAGAAATGGAATTAGAATATAAACGTTTCACACTGTAGAAATAAGTTATATTTATCTAACAAAATTTGGAACTCAATAATTCATCTACATTTTATGAATTTAAATATTTTTAATATCATTTATTTTATTTTTCTATTACTTGATCAAGAATTGTGTTGACCTTTTGAAAGAATTAGTTGTAATTATTTCAGAACTAAATTTAAAATTAAACTTCCATGATAAAAAACCATTAATATATCAAATAACTATTTATAAAAAATTATTACCAGTCTTTATCCCTGTGAAAAAAAATATTATAGATATTACAATTAAGAGAGTGACATTTTTTATTTATTCTTTACTTAAAATAATATAAATTTCATTATCAATGAAAAATGTCAAAATAATTACTTATATTAAAAAATAATATGTATAGAGTTAAATTAATACCATAAACGGAAATAAGGTAATGTTTTGGGTTTATTTTAAGACCTTATCTCATAGTTTTAAACATATTTTTCACACTTTACCCCTACCGATGTGAAAAATATTTATCTTGGTTACAATTCATAATGACCAATAATAAATGGACCTATTTACAAAATTTGAACCCAATGATTAATAATATTGAATTCATTTTTCTTTATTCAATTTATAGTAGTTTCATAAATCAAACTTAATATAAATGCATAAAACCCAGTGAAAAATTATTTTTAGATAAATGTGTTTTTAAGCATAAAAATTAACTTATAACAAAATCATGTACAATTTGGATTCTTATATAATATATCTGATTATAGAGAATTAAATGGTCATTATGTTACTATAATATTAAATTAAAAATATAATGGTACTTTTTAATTACTTGATTCAATGAAAACAAAACATTTTTTTCCAAGAATTAGTAATTATCACTTTTTACAGAAAGATAAATGTTTTTAGAAAAATCGAGAAAAATAACCATAAAATAATATTTATATAATTTTTTTTTGAAATTATGATAATTTAATTAAATATAATTTTTAGAAATTATATAAATTAATTATAACTTATGTGAACAAAATCAAATAAAACCATTTTAAAATAAAACATATTTGTGAAGCATAAAATGAATTTATTGAAAATTGAGTATTGATTTATTATGTATCAATAAATACGTTTTTATTATATAAAAATTATATATCTATTTTTCATAATGTGTTTATTTCTATTGACACCAGAAATTTCAAAGTTAGGTGATAATATATCATAGTTCATTTTACGCTCTATATTGTGGGTCAAGAAAGCTATAGAACACATACATTTTATGTAAAGAGAAATATATTATAAAATATCAAGGTGTAAAATTATATCCCCTTAAATTAATTTTTACATTGAAATTTCAATTATCACATATTTTAATTAGAGTATCATGACATAGTAGTAATCGTATATGTAGATTCTATCATGATGACTAATTTCTATATCAATTCTAGGAAACGTGGAATTTCCCAATTGAGTATAAATATGACCAATTATGTATCATTATAAGACTCTTCAGTTTTCTAAAACCTACCCTGATAGTTGAATTTTACTTTACACATAACACCTAGTATAATTATCTTCCTCTTACATGACTTGAGCAAATCATTTACCATCAAGTTTGAGAATATGAGATAGCATTCTTTCTTGATTCAATTAGATGTAATAAGAATAATTACATCCTTTTATTGTTCTTTGATAAATTTATAATTCATATCTTACAACATGAAATAAAATTTCAAGATGAATTTTTTATTCATAAAGAACTAAAATTAACTTTTAACAGACCACAAGATCCATAATAAAAATAAAATTCATTCCTCCTATCTCTAAATATTTACCAAAACCAAAATAATTATCATAATTAATCCAATAAGTATAAATATTCATATGATAAAATAAAAAATTGATCTCTAAAACCATATCAATGACGCCCATAGTTAAGCTTAAACTATTCCATGAGTAGTTAACCATAAAAATCCTCTAAAATATGTCTCACCAAATTCAAAACCCAAAAATTTAGAAATAAGGTAACTAAATTTAAAAAATATATATATAATTAATCCATAAAAAATATATTACCTCATTATGTCAGACACCAAACACATATAGTCTCTAAAGAATTATAATCATTTACCAAAATAACCTAAATCACCATAAAACCATAGTGAAAACACAAATGATTCCAAAAAAAATACCTCAGAATTTTTACTTAAATAAAATCATATACTGTCCAATATATTCTATAAATTAAAAAATTCATAAAATATCATTAAAGATACATAAAATGCTTTGTCACTAAATTACTGATCAATTATAATTTCATCAAAATTATCCAATTTACTTTATCAATGTTATTCATATCTTTTTCCCAACTAAACATTATTATATCAACATCTGGAACATAATAAAGGTAATATGTCTCTTAATAATTTGTTTTCCAATACAATAACAATACCACAAAATAAATTTTCTAAGTTTTCGATTCTATTCAATATATTCTTAAAATCCTTAATTTAAATAAATGGATAAATAGTTCATATATGTTTCAAATTTCTAGTTACCATAATATCAGTGATGAAACACTTTGAAAAAATATTTCTTTAATCCCAATACATAAATAATTCAATCATCCCACCTTAGTTATTGGAATATCATAAGCCCTTCCTTGGTTTAGGAGTTATCCATTGGATTTTGCCATTGAATTATATAATACCCATGTTCCCCTCATATTTAACAATAAAATATAAATGGTACCATATTATTAACATTATTTGATCCGTATATATTTTTATTTTTACCTAACAATTACTTTCTCTATGACCTTATTTTTTATAGCCCAGAATTCTTTTTGTTCCATAAAGACATTTCATGGGGTGTATCTTCCCACATTCTGTTAACGTAAGAAGTTGACTCTTCTTTCCTCTGTGGTCTTCATGGAACTCAATTTTCCTCTTATTTTGTTCATTTAGATACTTTCCAATGTATATGTTGTTAATAAAATATCATGATTTCTAGTTAGGAGAAATCACTAGCTTTTTCATTCCATATCCCATTTAATTTGGTTTCCTATGAGTGAGATCATTGCATTATCTATCACATTTAGCAGTAACATGATTCTTTCAAGTTTCATCAACTTACTAATTCAAAATCATAGCGTAAGAATGAAGATATAATAAATAATGTAAGAAACCATATATTCATATAAATCATTCATGAGATGTCTTAATTAATGAAATCTTCTTATAAACCAATGAAACATTAGGTTTAACCCTGGTCATCCATGATCAATATCTACTAAAATCATTCTTAATGTTTTATAATAATAATTTGAAATTATAAAAACTTTATCCCCCATGTATGTATATCTTGTTATGTAGTCTTAGATGCACTCGCCGTCCACTAGTAGTGATCCAATTATTACCAAATATTCCCCTTTTAGAGCTATTACCACTAGGTGAATTTGTGTTATCACCAAATCCACCATTTAGTTTTCAGATATGGTATTAGTTTATTATAAAACAATATAATATTTTTCTTTACTAGATTTTTGGGATAGTAACCTAAACATAAAATTATTTACATGGTTTTATCTTATGATTTTTACCGTAACCTAAAAAATAAAAAAGCACAACTCTGATACTAACTAAGGTGAATTCAGCTTAATAAACAAAAATATTACATTATTTTAAATTAATATTCAATTAAATATAAAAAATATACATGCTTGAAGACTATAAATGATTCCTATTTTCACATACTAGATACATAATCAACATATTAAATAAAATACCTTAAAGACATCCTAGAATAATCTTCATATTTGTTCCCTTATTGACAAATTTAACTTAAATTCTCTCATCAAATCATTAATAAGGAGTGCATAAAAAAGTGTGATCTCAAATTATTAGTAAGGGTAAACATAGGATATATTGATCATATGAGATAATTAAATTTTCACAAGGTTATGAAAATATAATCAAGTGCATGTTATCAACATAAAAGATTCGTACCTATAAAGTCATAGTTGATAAACTCTAGAATCAAATCATATCGAGAGGAATTATTAATACATGTTTCAATATAGTAATCATCATTCAATATTCATATCATAGACTTGTGGCATCAGAAGTATAGGAAAGAAAAATCATATGAACATATCTATTTTTGACTATCTTCATTTATAATATTGTGAGAATATATATAAGTGATCATACTCAAACATCAAATAGAAAACAATACCATTCGCAATCATGCCCATAGATAATCAGAAGATAATATATTGAAGCAATAATACTCACAAATCAAAGTTTAAAAAATACAATTCACAATCATGCCCATACATAATCTTAGGATCGTAGGTACAATTAGTCAATCACACACATAAAATTATGAAATTAATTTATTAGAAATATTATCTATATGTATCATCATCATCTCGTGAGATATCCATATCATATTAAATAATAAATTAGAGATATATAATATACCCAACCATTACATACTAAAATTCCATGTATATATACATATATAGTTATATATATTCCCCAAGGTCATGAAAACAGTCATCATTTCATCATAGCACAACACATGAAAAATAAAATGTGTTTTATCATGATTCAATCATCATAACAAATAAACATCTCCAGAATTAATAAGGATGGTATCATTGTATCATAAAAAGAAAAATATCATAGTGAATCATAAGTGACATAAAAGGATAATTTCATAGATGAAAATAACATTAAAATATCATTGGAACAAATTTTAGTAGAATACACTTCTCTTTTTGAAATCACTTATTTAAATTTTGAAAATATCCAAAATATTTTGGAAGAAAATTTTATTCAAAATAACCACTGAAACTTATAATATAAGCATCAAATAATTTAGTGTTCATGATGGTGGGAAATTTTGTTCATACTGTGATTGTTAAAAACAAATATACTTTTCAAAACTTTGGTAAAATGATCCTTCAATAAAAAAATATCTTAAAAAAATATAGAAATTATAAAATGAAAAAAATTAAATGAAATAAAAAATTTATCATGTTAAAAACATTCTGGAAATCATTTTAGATAAGGTGTATATTAAAGAAAAATATTCCCCACTAATGGGGAAATAAAGTATATTTTTATTAAAATATTTATCAATAATTTTATTTATTGAAGAGTGGAAAATGGGAATATTGATTTATAATATAATGAATAACCATATGAGAATAAAATATTTGGGCGTTAAAGGATAATATCCATAAAATTTCCTTCAATATAAATATTTCATAGATAATCCTAAAAAGAAATGATATTGCCACATAAATCTCTTACCGCTATAGTAACTTATGAATCAAAATCCTCATAAAAAAGATACATTAATGTTAACTAAAATTACCATTAGTATAAAGTTATTCATGATATAACATCTTAATGTTTAATTGTATACACCATAAGATAGAAACAAGTGGTGAATATGGCATATGTCTCATAGAAAACAAAGTGAGGTGAGATAGACTTAGCTCAAGTCTCATCCTACTTTATACGCATTAAAACATCATTTATATTAAATATATATTTATTATAAACATTATATTGAAAAATATTCATACATATCATATCATTTATTATTTACATTTATCATCTTATCACTCATTTATTAACAATTAATTATAAAAATCGTGGTTCTGGGTGATAATTGTTTCATTTATCATGCATAGTTCGGTTCAATAATTTCTGTCCTTATACATTGTTGATGGTTCCATCTTCACTCTATTTTTTATAAATTTATAATTATTATATTTAATAATTATATATTCTTTTATAACCAATTTTATTAATAGTTGATGAAAAATGTATTAAATCACATCATTGAGATAGACGTTTGTATGTTCACACGAGTGATGTTTCAAATTTTTGATGGATGGACCAAAAATGGTAAATAATAATTTACTCTTTAATAATCATTATTAAATAAAAAATATCATATATATTTCTTAAATCCATCAATATTACTGTCATGTAATGTGGTAATTAAAAATGAATCACATTTCTTCATTGAGGTTGTATTCCACATGTATACACAACAGACGTTAACATTTTCTGACATTTATCAAGGTAGGATGGTAAAAAATATCTTATAATTATAAAATTATAAATATTTCATAAATATAATATATAAAAACTAAATTCATCATAATAATCATCGTTGAAATATGGTGCTGTAAAATGGATAATATCGCTACGTGGAGGTGGTAGTCAGCACATACGTCTGAGAAATAAATTTTTTTCCACTTGATGAAAATGAGATTGATAAAGTTTATAACATAAAAATAATATTTGAAAAAATCCATCAAGGTATCATTGAATCATTTTTGACGTGATTGTGTTTGATTAAAAACCAGGCCTCCATGTTGTGTTTGTTGACGAAGCAGATCACGATGTTCAATTTATTGACAAAGGAGGGATTTCATGGTGATTTTTTGAGTTCAAGAGATGTTTCAGACAATACATTATTGATATAAGAACCTATAATAAGAATGGAAAATTTGGAGGTGGTACAAAAAGATAAGATACAAGGTGGTGTCGTTTTCTAGTGTTTTCCAAATTTTTGGGCCTCAAAATAAAAAAATGGAGAAGAGTGTTTTTTGGAATAGGGACTTGTGCGCCAATGTCTTGGAGACTTTTAAAGTTGTGAGACACATATTTTTCGAGATCAAAACATCAAAATATGGCAAAGGAAATTGGGGATCCCATGTTGTTTTAAGGCGTGCAAGGTGACTAGGGCGATAGAGACTAGGGAAGATGGACACGTGTGTTGGTAGGAGACTAGATCACGGTTCTCAGGGTGGTCAAAATGCATATAAATAGAGTTACACCCCTCCTCATTTAAAGATTGTGCTCAAAACATAGAGATAATTTGAGTTCCAGTCACGCAAGTAGGTTCGGTCATGGAAGAGGTGGTTTTGGCGTGCTAGTATAAGGTTATTTTCATGGATATGAAAATAAAATGATAAAAAGGGATAGAAGAAAATATAAATTATTCTCCTATTTAAGAGAAAGATATAGTGTTTTTAAATTAACTGAGAAAACAACACATTGCACAAAAGTATAGAAAAAAAAGAGTGATTATAAATAGAGTTGAGGAAATATAGTGAGGCTCGATTTTTTGTGATTCGGTTTCTAGAGATTCCATATATCATTCTTTGTGATGATATTAAATAGTTACTAAGACTGTTGTAGGAAAATAGAGTGTCGTGAAGCTCTCTTATCTATATGAATATTCTGTGATGTTTTTCTCCACAAAAGGGTTATTGAACTATGATATGTTTCACACTTTCAAACTCAAATTCTAGTAAGAATATAGCATGTATTTTCTCAAATAAATATTATCTCTACATGAGGGATATCCTTTGATAAATATATCACTATATGTTCGAAATCCCATTAAAGAATAATCATAAAGATTTTCTGAATCCCAGTGTTGAACCTCTCCGAAGACTTAAATGCATTCATGAAAGGATTTATAAGTAATAATTAAATAAATACATTGAATTAATTCTTCAAAAATAGTCGTTGGAAGCATTAAATTCAAATTAGATGGAAAAAGGGAGGAAAAGCTAGTGGTGTCACTCTTATAGGTGACTAGTCTAGCAGAGACTCATGCATAGCGGTGAGTCATAGCTTGAAGTGACTCAACATGGTGTAGAAACATATCTAGAGGAGACTCAAGTTTGGTGTAGTCTCATTTAGAAGATAGTTATTTGTAAAACTGTCATGCTGGCATAGGCTCATGTCTGGAGGAGACTCAACTAGTGGAGACTCATTTCTGTTGGAGACTCAGGTCTGGTGAAAACTGAAGACTATAAGAGACTCATTTGGTGGAGATTCATCTTGTGGAGAGTCATGCTGGGGGAGACTCTTTTCAAGACTTATCCAATTATCTTCAAATTATGATTTATAAAATAAAATACTACTATAGGGAACTAAAAATCTTAGAAACATATGAATCATGATTCGTAATCATTAAAACAAGGAGGTTCCAATAATCTCACCCTTTTTAATGATCATAAATCTTGTAATTTTATAAAACATTTATAAAACAAACATAGGCATAAAATTGATGATCTTTAATAAGTAATGATACCTTCATAAAAATGAAAAAAAAATATAATATGATATTTTGAATGGATATTTTCAAATATAATAAAAATCCAAATTGCGTTAAATTTTAATGATTGAAATTCAAATTAATAGCACATAAATATGTTATCGAAGGATCAAAATCACAAAATTATGGTGTAAAAAATAAGTGATATCAAAGTAATTGTATCAAATAATATGTTTAGAGATATATGTAAATTCCATAACTATTCTCCCCTTTTTGGTTTTATCAAAATGATATGGCAAAAAAAATTAAATATAAAGGAGAAAGAGAGGAATAATAAGATATAAGTTACATTAAGAACAAATTTTTTTGTATTACAGACAATAAAATAAATAATGTGAAAATAAAATATAGTCACTATCAAATAATATGTCTTATTTGAATCACTATAATCCTTGGAGGTTGGATTAATAGGGCACCTTCCATTTCTAGAGGAATAAGGAACTTATGTAGAGGCTGAGGTGGTTGATGTAATGGAAAGAAGCTCTCTGATCACAATTGGGTTGTGATTCATGCCTGCTTCAATCGAAGACATACTAAATGAATGAAACTTAAGAGTTAGATGATCAAATGAAGCTGACGTGATAGACGAAATGGGAATTTCATTAAGGGAAACCACTACTATACAATATACCAATAAAAATAGCTTCTTGGAATTCAAAAATCCATAAGAATGTTTTCTATTATCTCTTTATTGCACTAAATAAATCCTTCTTCTTTTACATGAATAATTTGAGTAGAGGGGTCATCACATTAAATTGGTCGACCTATTCCTTGAAAGCCCCAGTAATAAGTGTAATACCTATGTTTTCATCTAGAATATTGAAATTATAATTCAACTCATGTTTGGTTTATATCCTAGAATGATAATATTTTATGGCCTTGGTGATGGTTTGCATATCGCTTCAGGATTAATTAAAACATTCTTCTACTATTTTATATATGTGGTCACTCTTCTTTCTGATCTAATAATGATTCTCCTTATGAGAAGTATGGATATCACCCATGAATTTATCTCATCTATAATTATAGATCTAAACAAATCAACATCAATAGAGGCTAAAGGATGTCAAGATGTTTATATATAAGAAATAGTATTACCACTCTCCAACCTCTCTAACTAAGTATTCTAGTTAGAAATATGGAGGTATTCATATCCTTCATAACTGATCACATGGCCTCCATCTTAATGTAAAATGTCTTATTTTCAACATTAACTTCCGGAATCATGGAAATCATTTTATGTTGAATATGGATAAATAACAAAATAAAAATGTTTATACTATCAGATTAACTATGATGAATGATAAGAGGTTCTTTAAACCTAAAAAATACACTTAAATTTGAATTCATACACAATATAAAATACTCTAAATAAATTCTGGTAATAATATCTAAAGGAACTGGGGAAACATCTCTCTAAGTACCAAGAATATCAACATATGAAGTCTATAATATAGTTGCTGGAACAACAGAAGGAAAATCCTAAACCACACCTGCATCATCAATATGATTAACAAGGGTTCCCTTGGGATCTTTCCAAATCCAAACTAAGCTAGTAGGTCCACTATGATCTAGTGGAATATTTTGGTCCTAACCATTCCCATCATCATCTAAATTTGGATTGGATAGGCCAAGAAACATAGAACCTAGTGAAGGATCCCCATTAAATGATACTTCATCCTCTTCGAAGGTAGAACGAACATGATAATGTCCATACTCTCCAATATCATCATCAACATCCACAGAAATTGAATAGACTAAACCTAGAATCACATAACCTAAGAACCTCTCTCATTCATCAAAAGATGATAATTCTACTCTAGAATAATTAAAATTAGTACGTTCAATTTTGATATAACATGGGGATTCCTCCCCCTCAGTAGATACTTTTGTCACACCTCTAGTAGAGGTAACATCACCAACTAGATAATCTAAAGATGGTTTATATAGAGACACAGATCATTATGAACCACGTCTCTCCATACCATTAACTAAAGTAGAACCATTTGGGGATGGATGATGTGATTGAGACTTGACTGCATCAACCTCATCACTATTACTATCTTTATCATCATCATCAGTACCATTAGTTTAACCATTATTTACATTCCTATTACCATCATCGAAAACCTCCACAACATCCATAGAGGATTTGGAAGAATAAATCATGATATTCTCATCTCTAGAAACCTATATCTCTTCATCATCATCATCTCTTTCTCTTAAGCTACTCTCCATAGAAGTGACTGAAATGGATGTACTAGGGGTTCTATATGACATAACATGGATCATTGTGATATTTGGGACACTACCCTATTCAAAATAAGTTGTCACTTCTTCTTCATTATCACCCACATAAACTTCTCCTTCCTCATCTAAATAAACATCAATCACATCCAAATCCAATCCAGGGTCAACAAGATTATTGGGTATGTTATAGTTGTCTATAGGATTGAAATCCCCATATATATTATCACTATCTTCAACCCAAATTTTCACCCAATGATTACAATTCACTTTCATTATTCTAAAAAATATCTGCTTATGAAGAATTAACCACACAATACATTAGCTTAATCCACTTCATTAACTATCCATATAGTCACAAGAATATCTTAAATCAACTTAGGGTAAATCAGAGAGTTTTATCTAGAAAGAAAATTACACATATCTGTCATGTGTATCATGAGGTATCACTAGAGATTAATTATATCCCTTAATTTCATAATAAATAGAAGATTTACACCTTAATATCAAATAGTGTTGATGTCTCCTTTTTTGGGACATAATATATGTTCAGTAAATTTGAACAAAAATTTTCATTCTCCATCAAACTCAATAGAAAATGGACTTCATAGAGTACCATCATTATTTTTATCAAGAAATGAATACTCATAAAAAAATACATTCTATCACTTGGAATAGATCCTTGAATGTCTTTTAAAACTTCTTGTTAAGGTATGTTGATACACATAGACATTTATTTTGAAGAAAATATTACCTCTCATCCATCAGTCATGCCCCTAAAGAAATAATTATTCATGGTAAAGCTAAACTTTGTGTATTGATAAAACTAATGAACCAACCTAGTATAGAAAGTTCTATCTTTTCTAAAGAACAAATATATCCATTCTTGTTCTTAAATCACCCAAAACATTGATGACATATACGATATGAACCATTGAGTATCCATTTATTTTTCCACAATAAACACAGAGTTCACAAGCTATGTGTGACGCCCCAGGTTTTATGAACTGGTTTATGTAAGAAGTGTTATGTCCTTATTAATGTCTCTTGTTTTATTCGTTTTTCTAATAAGGAATTAGAAATGAAATAAAACATAGAGAATAAGGTAAACTGACATTTATTAAAACATTACTTTACAACAAGACCCATCTAATTGAAAGTGCCCTGCACAAGACCTAACACGGCCACAGCAAGACTACAAAGAACCACAACATGGGCAATCGGATAGTCGTCATCTTCAGGATCCAACAGTGTGAAAAGTATAACCGCCAGAATCACCGTGCACGCACTCAGCACCAGGGGTATGAGGAGAGCCATCCGCCAAGGGTCCGGTGTTTTGAAAATATAAAACAACCTACCCCTTGCTTTTATAATGGATCTCTAAGGGAATATGACCATTTTTTTTGGACCGTTGGGTTCCAAGGGATAAAGTGCACCTTTTTATAAAAATTTGTCCTTATAACGCTTTTATAATATTATAGCATTTCAATTTTCTTTTATACAAAATATTAGAATTATATTGTTGGGTTTTAAAATAAAATATTATTATTGAAAATGAATCTATTTTTATGACGGTATTTATGTGGTGGAAAACATGATATTTTAAAATGTGTCGAACGAGGTATCAGCAATAATTGAAAAATGTATCTTTTCGGATCTCTAAAACTATGTGTTTTAAATTTGAGAAAAAACTATGGGTCTTTTAAACATAATTTTATAAATCAACAAGTGGAGTCTGTTATAAATAGTATTTTGATGGTTATAAGATCCTAGTAGTTATAAAAGTATGGTATTAACAATATATATATATTTTTTTTTAAAGAAAATAATTGTTATATCAAATAGTATCATTTGTTTCCTTAAACTAAAATAAGATTTTGAATTTGGAAATTATCAGTTAAAGGTACTTACTAAGTTTTATACAAAATAAAATTATAATGTTCTGGTTATATATGAATATATATTAAGAAAAAAAATTGAAATAGTTTAATGTCTAATTTTAACGTTTAATAAACTTTTTTTTTTCTTCTCTTCGCACTGTTCCTACCCGGAGATTATGGCTGGCCGCGCAATAGCCTCACGCACCTTCCTCCGTCTGATCCCGCCCTGGACGATCCTGGCCGCTGATGTGTTTTAAACTCGAATTTCTCTTCGACCGTCCGATCTCGCGATGGCCGATCCCGACCGTCGTTTTTCTTTTCGTTCTCAGCCTTCACGTCGTCTTCAACCTTGCGTCGAGGTCCCACGAACCAGTACCGGGATTGCCGAGACGCCTCCTTCACCACTGTTCAAGTTGACCTCACGCACCCCCACCTCCATAGGACACCATAGGCTCGGCCTAACCTCCCTCGGACCGTCTTCCTTTAAGAACCGAGAAACCCCACTTTGAGATCGGGACCTCCGGAGCCAACCCGCACCTGCCTCGCCGTCACCTCGCCACCACCGGTCACCAAGCCTCTCCTGGTTCTCCGGCCACCCAGCAAGCCTCCGGCGAGCTCGTCTCTTGAGCAGTAAGGGTGCCACGGCTGTGTGTTTCTTTTTTTTCCCCCACCCATTCTTCCCGGTCCATGCTTTATATACATGAGTATATATATATACGCCTAATAGTTAAGGATATATATATATATGCTAACCGTTCTACTACCCAGAAAACACCAAGGGTGTTTTGGTGTTTTTTTTTCTGGTTTGAAGTAAAACACTATACATACTCGGTATATATATATAACATTATATACATTTATATTTCATGCAAACCATACAAAATTAAGATTTTAAGACCTCCTTATAATTCAGTATTTTATGATAAGAATTATGACTATGAAAGGGGTTATTTTAAAACAAGTCCTAACATGTACAATATTTAAGTAAGCCTTATATATATGTAATTATATAATTTTATTAGTTACGTATTCCAATGAAAATCAGTTTTTGATTTTTACTTCGTCTATGAATAATATTAGATGCGGACCAGGTCTTTGTTTTAAGTGCAAACATGTAATAGTTGAAGTCGAAGTTTTATGTATATTTACAGTTTCTTGAACACTAAAAACCCATAAGGTTTTGTTCATTTTCTTTTAAACTGAATAAATGATATATTGTTAGTGGATTTAGATTTCAAGTGAACCATGTTTAATTTATGAGAAGCCCTATTTATATACATTGTGTATATATAACCCTATGTACGTATGTGTTTTTAAGATTAACATCTGAAAACCCTAGTTTCAAGAAAAGGTTATGCATGTAGAATTTTAGCGCTTGCCTATGCTGTTTTATTTTTGGGTCTAAGTATACAGCAATGAACTTGTTTAATGTCGCCCTTGAGCTAACATGTGTGCTTTTTTTTAGGATATGCTTATGCCTGTTTTAATCTCATTTTAAAAGGATATGGATTTAAGGGTTATATTAATATGTTGAAATCCTCTATTATTTTTATACCAAACTCGTTGCAATGATTTTTAGCGGGCAGAGTGTGACATCAAATTCTATAACCAGAGAAGAATAATAATTAATGAAAGGTATTATTTTTAAAGTGGTTTATTTCCAAGTGTCGGAATTTTAAAGATTTCAAGTGTTTATTTTTTTTATACCAAGCATGTCGTGGTAATTATTAGCGGATGGAGATTTGTTGCAAGAACTATGACCTGTGAAGTACAATATTTAATGCCAAGTAGTTCTTTTCCATGAACTGGAATTTTAGAAACTCATCATTTAATAACCCTTGGGAGCAAGTCTCTCACATTAATCATTTTATGTGCTTAAATAATTGTTCTACACACATAGTATGCTTGCTTAACCATGCCTTCTTTTATTCCATATTTTCATGTTTATCTGTCATATCATGTATTTGTAAACTAGTTATGTAATTGTTACCTTATTAATATTATTCATGCATATGACTCAACATGAAGAGGAACTAAGAACTAATTACCCAAAGTGGTATGGGACACCTTGGGTAATGAATGATTTCAGTAAAGAATGAACGATGTGGCTCACATGATAATAAAGGCAAATTTAAGGGTGCGCCCTGATAGCGCTCCAATGCATTGGGTAATGATGTAACCACTAGAGATTACAATTTTCATGATACCATGGTGAATAACCTTGGTAATTTTCCAATGACACCTTGGGGATGGACCTTGGTGAAACGAAACGATTGTCAATATTAAATGTTGATGCCACATAATTCAAGTTATATAACAAGTTTTTCCAAGATAAAGTTCTTTCATGACTGATGCCTTTAATGTTTGTATAAAGTTCATAATTCCCTAGTTTAAAGTTTGAAGCATGCCTAGTGTTATCACTTAATAGAATAGTAACCAGCATATGAACGTTTAGTTGTTTCCTTGTGCGCAACTCTGATTATGCATTACTTTTAACTGTTTAAATTTTATGCTCAAGTAGATCACGTGTAGTACTTGTTTACATCAAACATTATCACTCCTTCAAGAATTCACGTATTCGTTTCTTGTTTGTCGTGAAAACTTTGATTAAAGCATTATTATGTATGTTGTGTTAAAATCTTTCTTAGTGGACGCTCAAACTCTTTTAAAAGAATGTTTTCAAATGTTACTGTATTTTAAATTATTTTTAAAACCCCCTTACTGAGTATTTCAATGCTCACCCTATGTTTTGGTTTAAAATTTTCAGGTGTCAGCTTTTGTAAGATGGATGGTTTCAGAAGTTTCCGGTTTCCCAGAACCCGAACCGTACACGATCCTCTTTATGGGACATGATGTGTTGCTAACAAAGTGTATTTTATTTTAAAATAACACATCATGTTCAGAAGTCACCGGCTCCTATGGTTATCTGGGGTCGGGGTCTCTACAGTTGGTATCAGAGGTTCGGTTTGGATAACTCTGGAAAGCCAGAAACTGAAACAAAAATATATATGTATATGTATTTCAATTTTATTAAAAAACTTGGTTTTCTTAAATTTCAGATGGAAAA
This sequence comes from Viscum album, assembly GCA_963277665.1. NCBI lineage: Eukaryota > Viridiplantae > Streptophyta > Magnoliopsida > Santalales > Viscaceae > Viscum > Viscum album. The sequence continues at coordinate 1,045,202,163 of OY728125.1, forward strand.
TGAAGGCACAAATCTCTTATCTCTCCCCACCGAGGCCCTAGAGACCATTGTGTCTTTAGTAAGCCGTGAGGACTTTCTAAACTATGCCCATATCCGTATGACATGCAAATACCTTTACGATGTATCCAACTCACCTCGAGTGCTTAGTCTGCACCAAGGGTTGGGATTGGATTACCTCCTTATGATAATAACCCAATTTCCCTCCTATGTACGACGAGGAAGGTACTACGAGGGACTTTTTCGGATTTTCACGGCGGGTGAAAACTTTGGCACTATGCTCGATAACCCCTTTCAAGAAGCTGCTACTGACGGAGACCTCCGAGCGGGCTACCTTTGTCAGATTTTAAACTATGGCTTCTGGGGTCAGTTGTTAGACTTCGGAAGGTTAGAAGACGAGTCCACCCGATTGTCTTACAGACGACAAGTGTATGAAGATGTCTCTCAACTTCACGTCCCCCATGCAAGACTCATAAGACGTCATAGGTGTCCTCATGAGTTTTTCCCTGAATGCTCGGCCTGTGTTTGGTTCGAGGAGTTAGGGAGTTTTGCTTCTCTGTGTGGAGTTCGTTTAGTCAATGAGTAAGGGAAACTCAAGAACTAATAATAATGAACGTATGTTTATTGAAATGTTATCTTCCTCCTTTCCCTGTCCGTACCATGTTTTTGCCCTTGTATGATTTTCAAGTAATGGAACTCCTGTCTTTAAACTTTCAGATGGAAGGACAAACCCACCTGTTATCTCTTCCCACCGAGATTTTGGAAATCATTGCGATCAAAACGTGTGAGGACGAGTATGACCCCTTCGCAAATTTGCGAAGAACGTGCAAGCAATGGTTTGAGATAACAAACGGTCCGGAGATTCTCCGCACCTGACAGGGGAATGCCTCCATCTATTACCGCATCGGCTCTGCTCAGCTAGCCAGACGTGAACGACGAAGAAGTTACCACGAAGGGCTCTTTCTTTGTTTCACCCTAGGCCGAAACTTCACGGCCAGAGTGAAATTCCAGGAAGCTGCGTTAGAGGGAAATATTTATGCAGCTTATATGCTCCAACTTCTCAGCTTTAGCCTGTTTGACCATATCTATGGCATCGATATCCTCGACCGAGACATAATTCGGAAAGTTCTTCGAACGTTGGTCTGCAAAGACATTTCAGAACTTTGTACGGTTCGAGGTTCCCTTTGGAGGCCTGAAAGCCCGGAACATAAGTGCTACCCCTCCTGTATTAGGTGTGTGTGGATTAGGGAGCTGGATGAAATGAGCTTCGCTACGGGGATCCCTCTAAATATACCGGTTGACCCTTATCGTTGGTGGAGGTGGTAGGAACTTTTCTGAACCTTGTAGTGTCGTGAAATAAATTGCGAGGACGCAATTTTCTAAAGGGGGGGATAATGTGACGCCCCAGGTTTTATGAACTGGTTTATGTAAGAAGTGTTATGTCCTTATTAATGTCTCTTGTTTTATTCGTTTTGCTAATAAGGAATTAGAAATGAAATAAAACATAGAGAATAAGGTAAACTGACATTTATTAAAACATTACTTTACAACAAGACCCATCTAATTGAAAGTGCCCTGCACAAGACCTGACACGGCCACAGCAAGACTACAAAGAACCACAACACGGGCAATCGGATAGTCGTCATCTTCAGGATCCAACAGTGTGAAAAGTATAACTGCCAGAATCACCGCGCACGCACTCAGCACCAGGGGTATGAGGAGAGCCATCCGCCAAGGGTCCGGTGTTTTGAAAATATAAAACAACCTACCCCTTGCTTTTATAATGGATCTCTAAGGGAATATGACCGTTTTTTTTGGACCGTTGGGTTCCAAGGGATAAAGTGCACCTTTTTATAAAAATTTGTCCTTATAACGCTTTTATAATATTATAGTATTTCAATTTTCTTTTATACAAAATATTAGAATTATATTTTTGGGTTTTAAAATAAAATATTATTATTGAAAATGAATCTATTTTTATGACGGTATTTATGTGGTGGAAAACATGATATTTTAAAATGTGTCGAACGGGGTATCAGCAATAATTGAAAAATGTATCTTTTCGGATCTCTAAAACTATGTGTTTTAAATTTGAGAAAAAACTATGGGTCTTTTAAACATAATTTTATAAATCAACAAGTGGAGTATGTTATAAATTGTATTTTGATGGTTATAAGATCCTAGTAGTTATAAAAGTATGGTATTAACAATATATATATATTTTTTTAAAGAAAATAATTGTTATATCAAATAGTATCATTTGTTTCCTTAAACTAAAATAAGATTTTGAATTTGGAAATTATCAGTTAAAGGTACTTATTAAGTTTTATACAAAATAAAATTATAATGTTCTGGTTATATATGAATATATATTAAGAAAAAAAAATTGAAATAGTTTAATGTCTAATTTTAACGTTTAATAAACTTTTTTTTTCTTCTCTTCGCACTGTTCCTACCCGGAGATTATGGCTGGCCGCGCAATAGCCTCACACACCTTCCTCCGTCCGATCCCTCCCTGGACGATCCTGGCCGCTGATGTGTTTTAAACTCGCATTTCTCTTCGACCGTCCGATCTCGCGATGGCCGATCCCGACCGTCGTTTTTCTTTTCATTCTCAGCCTTCACGTCGTCTTCAACCTTGCGTCGAGGTCCCACGAACCAGTACCGGGATTGCCGAGACGCCTCCTTCACCACTGTTCAAGTTGACCTCGCGCACCCCCACCTCCATAGGACACCATAGGCTCGGCCTAACCTCCCTTGGACCATCTTCCTTTAAGAACCGAGAAACCCCACTGTGAGATCGGGACCTCCGGAGCCAACCCGCACCTGCCTCGCCGTCGCCTCGCCACCACCGGCCACCAAGCCTCTCCTGGTTCTCCGGCCACCCAGCAAGCCTCCGGCGAGCTCGTCTCTTGAGCAGTAAGGGTTCCACGGCTATGTGTTTCTTTTTTCCCCCACCCATTCTTCCCGGTTCATGCTTTATATACATGAGTATATATATATACGCCTAATAGTTAAAGATATATATATATATGCTAACCGTTCTACTACCCAGAAAACACCAAGGGTGTTTTGGTGTTTTTTTTCCGGTTTGAAGTAAAAAACTATACATACTCGGTATATATATATAACATTATATACATTTATATTTCATGCAAACCATACAAAATTAAGATTTTAAGACCTCCTTATAATTCAGTATTTTATGATAAGAATTATGACTATGAAAGGGGTTATTTTTAAACAAGTCCTAACATGTACAATATTTATGTAAGCCTTATATATATGTAATTATATAATTTTATTACTTACGTATTCCAATGAAAATCAGTTTTTGATTTTTACTTCATCTATGAATAACATTAGATGCGGACCAGGTCTTTGTTTTAAGTGCAAACATGTAATAGTTGAAGTCGAAGTTTTATGTATATTTACAGTTTCATGAACACTAAAAACCCATAAGGTTTTGTTCATTTTCTTTTAAACTGAATAAATGATATATTGTTAGTGGATTTAGATTTCAAGTGAACCATGTTTAATTTATGAGAAGCCCTATTTATATACATTGTGTATATATAACCCTATGTACGTATGTGTTTTTAAGATTAACATCTGAAAACCCTAGTTTCAAGAAAAGGTTATGCATGTAGAATTTTAGCGCTTGCCTATGCTGTTTTATTTTTGGGTCTAAGTATACAGCAATGAACTTGTTTAATGTCGCCCTTGAGCTGACATGTGTGCTTTTTTTTAGGATATGCTTATGCCTGTTTTAATCTCATTTTAAAAGGATATGGATTTAAGGGTTATATTAATATGTTGAAATCCTCTATTATTTTTATACCAAACTCGTTGTAATGATTTTTAGCGGGCAGAGTGTGACATCAAATTCTATAACCAGAGAAGAATAATAATTAATGAACGGTATTATTTTTAAAGTGGTTTATTTCCAAGTGTCGGAATTTTAAAGATTTCAAGTGTTTATTTTTTTTATACCAAGCATGTCGTGGTAATTATTAGCGGATGGAGATTTGTTGCAAGAACTATGACCTGTGAAGTACAATATTTAATGCCAAGTAGTTCTTTTCCATGCACTGGAATTTTAGAAACTCATCATTTAATAACCCTTGGGAGCAAGTCTCTCACATTCATCATTTTATGTGCTTAAATAATTGTTCTACACACATAGTATGCTTTCTTAACCATGCCTTCTTTTATTCCATATTTTCATGTTTATCTGTCATATCATGTATTTGTAAACCAGTTATGTAATTGTTACCTTATTAATATTATTCATGCATATGACTCAACATGAAGAGGAACTAAGAACTAATTACCCAAAGTGGTATGGGACACCTTGGGTAATGAATGATTTCAGTAAAGAATGAACGATGTGGCTCACATGATAATAAAGGAAAATTTAAGGGTGCGCCCTGATAGCGCTCCAATGCATTGGGTAATGATGTAACCACTAGAGATTACAATTTTCACGATACCATGGTGAATAACCTTGGTAATTTTCCAATGACACCTTGGGGATGGACCTTGGTGAAACGAAACAATTGTCAATATTAAATGTTGATGCCACATAATTCAAGTTATATAACAAGTTTTTCCAAGATAAATTTCTTTCATGACTGATGCCTTTAATGTTTTTATAAAGTTTATAATTCCCTAGTTTAAAGTTTGAAGCATGCCTAGTGTTATCACTTAATAGAATAGTAACCAGCATATGAACGTTTAGTTGTTTCCTTGTGCGCAACTCTGATTATGCATTACTTTTAACTGTTTAAATTTTATGCTCAAGTAGATCACGTGTAGTACTTGTTTACATCAAACATTATCACTCCTTCAAGAATTCACGTATTCGTTTCTTGTTTGTCGTGAAAACATTGATTAAAGCATTATTATGTATGTTGTGTTAAAATCTTTCTTAGTGGACGCTCAAACTCTTTTAAAAGAATGTTTTCAAATGTTACTGTATTTTAAATTATTTTTAAAACCCCCTTACTGAGTATTTAAATGCTCACCCTATGTTTTGGTTTAAAATTTTCAGGTGTCAGCTTTTGTAAGATGGATGGTTTCAGAAGTTTCCGGTTTCCCAGATCCCGAACCGCACACGATCCTCTGTATGGGACATGATGTGTTTCTAACAAAGTGTATTTTATTTTAAAATAACACATCATGTTCAGAAGGCACCGGCTCCTATGGTTATCTGGGGTCGGGGTCTCTACACTATGGGTTCCTCGACCCAACAATAGGTTGTCTCAATTCTCCACTATACTACTTTAAAGGCAATTAATATTTTATAGATGACTTTATAGGATTATTATCTCACACCATTTAAAAAAATGTTCAAGAAAGGGAGATATAAGGTCAATGTCCAACAGAGAAATTGAAGGAAAAAAGGTTTGAAGGGAGAAGGTGTGATCGAGAGTGATTCAATTGTATATTCTAATCATTATTTATCATTTAGGGTTTTGAATTAAAAAAATATAATAAAATATAAATTATTAAATTGAAAAAAAAATCAACATATAAAAATATAAAATAATATAAAAAATTGTGGTTCAAGCGGTAGAAAAAGATAAAAATATACTTGTATCAATCCAAAGGAGAGCCGCCAACATAGGGTTTTCCAATAGAGGGTCCCCAATGGAGGGCTACCAATTGAGGGTCACCAAGGAAGGGTTGTCCAATGTAGGGTCACCAATATAGGTTTTTTGATGGAGATTCATCAATAGAGGGGTCTATATGATTATAGAAAAGACAATATTTATCATAACTAATTCATGTTTGATGTATATTAATATATAACAATTCAAGATCTTTGAAAACAAATTAGAAAATTAATGTTTAGTTCCTATGAATTCAAGAGTAATATCACTATTTGAAAACTCATCTCTCAAAAAGTGATGTCTTACATCAATATGTTTTGTTATATATTGATACATTGTATTATTATAAATATTTATTTCACTTTTTTTGTCAATATTTATAGTTCCATGTATGAATTTATATTCATCATCTAGTAGAGTGTGTGTTATCCAAAAAAAATTGTACACAGAAACTCCCTACATCTAGGTATTTAGCTTTAGTAGTAGATATTACAACTAGATTTTTATTTTCACTACAATAAGAAACTAGAGAATTTCCCAAAAGATGAATTGTTGTATAGTTTGTTTTTATATATCATAAAATCGACAAAATTTATATCTAAACAACACTCTAAGTCAAATGATTTTCCTCTAGGATAAAAAAGTCTAAAATTAGGTGTATATTTGATGTATTTGAAAATGATTTTAACAGAAAGAAAATGAGACTCTTTATGTTTTTCATGCAAATGGAGACCCATACACAAATTAAATATAATATCAGGTTGGATATCAGTTAATTAAATAAACCTTCCAATCACACTTATATAATTGTTTTGGTCTACTAATATTCCAATTTTACCAAGATCCAGATTACAAGTGGTACACAAGGGAGTATTAATACTTTTATTGATATAAAAAATCATATAACAAGGTCTAAAGTTCACTTTATTTCATGTAAAATAATTCCATCTTTATTTTAAAAATATTGAAAACAATGAAATAATTTATGTCCACCCAATAAGCTCATTAAATATTCATTTTTCATAAATTATGAAATATCATTACACAAATAATTTTTTGATGAATCAAAAATAATTTCATCAAAATATATTTAAAATAATAAAAAAACATTCAAAATTATTTTATAAAAAGATCAGGATCATATATACCTTTGGAAAAAGACATTAGAAATCAGAAAAGAGCTGATCATATCGTACGATGTTGTAAGACCCTATTTTGAACATTATAAATATTTTGTTAATTTGAAAACAAGATTTGTAAAATGATGATTTTTCAAATACATGGGGTTTTTCAATAAAAACAACCTCAACTATATAACCATTTAGTAACACACTTTTGACATCTATTTGATATATTTTAAAATAAAAATGTGTTTTATATGAAATTACTATTATAATGGACTAAAGATAACCACTGGTAAAATGGTTTTCTCCTAGTATATACCCTCTTCTGGACTATATCCTTGTGAAACCAACCTATATTTATTTCATACTATTGTTTCTAAATCATAAAATTTGTTTCTAAACACCCACTTAGTTCCAATAGAAAATATTTCTTTAAGTATAATTATAAGTTTCCAAACATTATTTATTTCTAATTGATTATGTTTATTTAGAATTAACATGACCCATAATTCTTCATTAATTGCATAATTTATGTTCCTAGATTAATGATTTTACAAAAATGATTATTGTTCAGCCTTCTTCCAAAAAGAAGATCTAGTTTTCATTCCTCTATCTTGGACTCCAAGTAATGTATTTATATGATGGTATATATGAGTCTTAATATCTTTAGTAAAATAAGGGTTGCTTATCTCATTGTCTTATACATGATTAGGTTCAGGTTGTTCCTCAAAATTGGATGATTTTTTTTCTTATATTATAAAATTTTAAGAATACTTTTCATTGGTATTCGAAGTTAAAAAATCATCCATAGGGTTTTATAATGGGTTATTAGGATCACGTCGATCTATTTCATCAAACTTGACATGAATATATTCTTCCAAACTCATTTTTGTTTTATTTAAAACCCAATATGATTTATTATAAATTGAATAACTATGGAATATTACTTTATCACTCTTGGAATCAAATTTTTCACCGTTATCCTTATTCTTTAGAATAATGACTTTTAAATTGAAGACCTTAATTTAATTAACATTTGTATTCCTAAAATTAGATAATTCATAGGTATTTTTATTTAATTCTGGTCCAATTAAAACTATATTAATTATGTAACAAGTTGTATTCAAAAACTTTTCCCAAAAATAAATATACAGGTAATACTCATTAATCAGGGTCTTGAAAACTTAATGAAGTGTCATATTTCTTTTTTCCAAAACACCATTCTTTTTTGGGGACCTAAGAGTAGAAAGGTTATGATTATATCGATTTTTTGATATAAAATTTTCAAAGTATTGATTTTCAAACTCATGGACATGATCAGTTCTTATAGTCTTAATCTTATGTCCAATAATATTTTCTATAGATTTAGTATACTCGATGAAAAAAGAGAAGGATTTAATTTTGTGAGATAAAATAAATACCCAAGTATAGTGAGAGAATTTATTTACATGGATATAAACAAAGTCCTTACCATTTAAAAGGGAAACTCTGGAGGATACAAAAAAAATCCATGTGAACCAATTATTGGGGTTGAGTAGTTGAAACTTCTTTCTATGCTTTCAACGATATCTTGTGTTATTTTCATTTTTGACATATAAAATAAACTTTGTTATTTTATAATTATAGTTTAGGTATATCTTTAACAAACCCTATCCTAGTAAGCCTTATAAGTGGTTAAATATTGCAATGTCCTAGTATCCTATTAATAAGAAAAGTATAATTATGAATGTAACCCTGAGAAGAAATAATTTTGAGAAAATAATCAGTCTAAATTAATAGAATAAACATTATAATTTCTTAATGTATTAAATACTAATAGATTTTTCAAATCAAAAACATTGCATGAATTATTTTCAAAATTTTAATGAAAACCATCATCCAATAGCTAAAATATGATAAGATTATTGTACATTAAACTGTCTACAAATAATAAATTTAGAATTAAAATAGTATTAGAATTATAGATTTGACCAAGGTCAATAATTTTACCTTTTCATTGTCACCAAAAGTGACATGTCCATAGTCCATTTATATAATGTTCTTGAAAATTCAATAGTATCCAGTCATGTGTATGTAATATCCACTATCAAGGTACCATAAGTTCTTACAAAATATTTTCATGAATTATTGATATAAAAAATCACTCCAAAAATGTTTTTGGTCCCCAAATCTTCTTGGCTACATTAATGATTGCTATAAAAGTTTTAGGAACCCAAATTTTATTAATACATTTCCTATAAAAATATTTTAAATTTTTTGACACAATAATCTCCGTCGGGACAAAAATAATGAAAAATAGTAGAAGAAATTGAAATAAGATTATAACTATTCTTAACAATACCCCTTTGTCCAAGTTGATACCCAATACCAGTAGTGTATTTGGGAGAAATATTCATTCAAATTATATTGATGATATTATTTATCCAATCGGTAAATCATTAAAAATATTCTTTCAATTTCTTAATAGAAAATTTAATTTATTTTTTTCCTTCAATAGTTTCACATTTTTCACTTTTACAATACTGATATCAGATTTTAATTCAGCAGTTAAGGAATGTTTTTAATTTAGAATTTTATATTTTACCTTAACCTCATTAAATGTATCTAATATTTTTTAAAAATAATAAAACATATCTACATTTAACATATTCTCATCATTTTTTCAAATATAGAAGGATTATAAATATGTACATGAGAAGAAAGAAAAAAAGCAGATACCACATATGAGATTTTCATACAACACATGTTATCTATGGCATGATTATCCTCTTGGGTTGTGTCTGAATCAATTATGTTTCCATCATAAGAACTCAAATTATATTTCACTCCTTTGTTGTACCTCATATATATATCATCATATTTATTTTTTTTAATCTTAGAATGGGCAGCTTTGATATGACCTTTCCTTTTACACTCTTTACAAATTATTTTATTTGAAGTATCTTCATTATTCCAATCCTTATGATAATTACCTCTTTTATCTTATTTTCTATTGTAGATGGTATTCCTAAATAACTTCTCCATCTTATAAAACTTTTGAATCTTTAGGCCAGATGAGCCATCTCATCATCACTTTCGGTAGGCGACTCTTTATCACTTCAACTGTTAGCTTGAATTTTAACCCTTTATTGAAGTAGTAGTATTGATGGCTACAAAAAAAATTGGTTTGTCCGCCTATTATATGTTGAATTTGAACTATTCCTCTTACATAATTAATTTTTCAATCAAATCCTTATTAGGTAATTTTCTTACATCACATGATTCTCAAATAAACATTATGTTTCCTCTATATATATCTAGTAGACACCTCAATATACACAACACATGGTCTTTATAAAATAAAGGTTTCCCTAGTGAGTTAATTTTATTCTCGGTCTCATTGAACATACAATACATGTTAGACACATGCTCCTAATGATCCATTATAAAAGTATCATATTCTATTGTTTATCTATTGAAGTGAATTTCATAGACAATAGATGTTCCTTCATGAAAAATAGTTAAAGTGTCCCAAATTTAAAAAGAAGTTGTACGAGATGATGTTCTATTAAATTCGTGGTCCCCCAAAACAAAATATAAGGAATTCATATATCTACAGTCATTATTTTAAGAATATTTAGTAGGATCATCATTTTTATATCTAACAGTTTTAGGTATTTTGTATTTTTCTATAATAGCATGCCAAATTTACAAACAAATTATCTCAATATGCATTTTCATTTTGATTTTACACTGATCATAGTTTGTTCCATTAAAAAATGATGTCTTATAATAACATATATATATTCTCTATTATCAATAAAAAACTAAATTTATAACTAATATAAATTTTATATTACTAAATCTTAACTAAATCATAGTTGAAACAATTTTGAATTTTTTTATACCAACTGTTGGTCAGTATGAGTAACTCAATAAGGGTTGAATTTAGTTCCCAAAAAAATATAAAAAAATTTCAAATAAAATTCATCAATTAAAAGTAGATTCACCTATTTAATCAAAAATATTAGATTAATATAATTCAAATAATTTATGATATTTCTCAAAAACTGAACAAGACTCAGTTCACACATTATATAAAATTACATTAACAATTGAAATGCATATAATTAATAAAATAATTTTTATATACACAGTTTAAGATTAACTATAATTTTAGGTTTTTTATAGTTTAGATAAAATGTAGTTTAAAATTCTAAATTATCAAAAAAACCAAAAAAATTGAAATAGAATAAAAAAAGGGTTTAGTCTCAAGACAAGACTTAATCCACTCCACATAGAAATCACCCACTCCCAAGAATATTAATATTAATAATAATTTGATCCAAAATATTGATGGGATATACACACAACAGTCCAGGTTATCCCGTATCAAGGCCTCTTCCACCATTAAATGTGGGAATAAAAACAAAATATGTCAGACATGGACCTCTTTCAATGTTTCCATGGGTAGTCTAATAAAAAGTTAAAAATGGATTGAAAAGAATCGTGTGTATTCTCATGTTCAAGTAAAAAAATATTATGTGTAAACAAACTGAGGAAACAATGCACTTATTAATAGTATAAAAAAACAATGAGAGAATATAAATAGAAATGAATAAATATAGCGATTCTTAGTTTGTAGTTCATTAGTTTCTCAAGAGTCCTCATATTTTTCTTGGTTAGGATCTTATGAAATTTTAAAGAAGACAAAGTGACAAGAAGTTCAATTTTTTTCATGAAGATTCTCTGAAAGTCTTCTCTATAGAAGGGTCATTGATCTTCTAAGTGTTTCACACTTTCACACTCAGGTTACAATAATTATACATCATGTATTTTCTCTCATAATAATCATTTATGCATGAGTGAGGTCCTCTGATAAATATATCACTACATGTTCAAAAACGCATTGAAGCATTATCATAATTATTTCTCATATCCCCATAATGAACTTATAATATATATTTAAAGAATCTTTAGAAGTATTTAGAAATAATAATTAAATAAATCCATTTTATTATATATGATAGAATAGTCCTTAGAAGAATTAAATTCAAAATAGGTCAAACAAAAATAGATGGCAAACTGGTGGTGGAAATCCTTACAGTGACTAATCTGATGAAGAATCATTTATAGAGGTGAGTCATAACTAGTTGAGACTCAACATGGTGGAGACTCATGTCTAGAGGAGAAATAATTCTAGTGGATACTCATTTGGTGGAGAGTTATCTAGAATAGACCTATGTTTACAATGACTAGGGTTTCGAAAAGGCTTAATGGGTGGAGACTCATATCTGGCAGAGACTCAAGTCTAGTGGAGAATCAGTTATGGTAGAGACTCATTTGGTGGAAATTTATCAAGTAGAAATTCATTATCATAGAGATACTTTTCAAAACAAACCCAATTTTTTTAAAATTATGATTTATAAAATAATATGCTACCATTCAACATGAAACTCATTAGAAACATAGGAAATATGATTTGTGATCATTAAAACAAGGAGTTTCTAACACATATTTACCCTTACATATTAATATTCTTACCCATACACCAGACTTGTATATTTTATTTTAACCTTATACTTTTTAAAAAAATATTATTTTAATTTTATGAAATTTTATATTTAACATTATGAAATCGATGAAAAATTTGGTTTTCCATTACCCAATTTTTAACTAACCCATACATAGTATATGAAATTTTTTTTTGACTCTAACACAAGGTTCATTTCAAAATTTCTCAAATTAAATGATGCTACCAAAATAAAAATTATTCTACCACGAGATCAACCTTCCGTCAACCAAAAGAGTTGCAGCTACTTCCAGAGTATTTGTACTGCCACTAGTTGACATCTACTATTTTTAGTGCAACTGTGCTATAACCAGATCAACTATACTAATGTTTTTTCAAATTATTATATCTCCAGGTGCATCTACTACCACAAAAAGACTCAGCTACATATATAAGGAACATTCCACTACTAGTTCTATAAGGACCCGACCTTAAAACATTACTTAATCATAAATTAAATGAATAATTCACATTGAGTATCTTTTCAGGTTTAGATTATTAGAGAATAAGGACATAACTGTTATATATCACAAGATTACAAAGCAGATACTTCTACTCAGTTTCCATAAAATAAAAAATTCTTAAAAATAAAAATTTCTAGTTCCATGTTTTAGATAACATGTCTTTCCTTGATCCCATCCTTGACCCTATTCAACTTTATGTCCTGTGGAAAACATTTCAAAAACATGGGATGAGCATGAAAGGCTTAGTAAGGGTTATAAAAATATGGGAAGAATATAGTAGTCCATGTATACATAAGAATCAATGAAATCATACTTTACTCTTAAAACATAATCACTTTAACATACCTCATGAAATCATAAGATTAGTGAATATCTCATATAAATCATAAGACGTAAAGGTAACTTGAGGCATTCATAACATTCTTACATAGGGAGTAACCCTCATGGTAATGCTTGGAATACCCATCATAGTATATGCCATTAATCTCTTCAGAGAAACCTTAGCATTTAACTCCTTCGTGTTACCCAATGCATTGGAGAGCTATATCGGGCTTACCCACCCATAGTCTATTACAGAACCACCCGTCTTCATAAAAAATTCCGAAGAACCATAACATAATCATAACACATATCTTAAGCATAAAGGAAAGGTAACATTCTCACATTTCAATAACAATATATCATTTTAAGATATTGAAATAATTAATCCATTCTAAAAACCATTTTCAAAACCATTAAAAACATTTAATAAAGATATTTTTTATCAAAGTGTCCGATAACACTTTGAAGGTTTTAACATTTTAAACCATTAATATCCATATAGATAAATCCTCAAAACCATCTTCAAAACATGGATATTAATGAGAAATATTTATATGAATAAATCATTAAAACATTTAAAGGGATATTTTAGTTAAATGGTTTTTAACAAAATGAGAGACACTGGAATACAATATTGAGGAATAACATTTAATCAGAACATTATAATATCATGAGAATAAAGGTATTCATGATATAATATTCCAAAGGACAGTATATACACCATATAAGAGTGAATTTCTGCATAACAACAATGAAGTCTCAATAGAAATTTAAAATGAGATGAAATCCCTTATAAAGAAGGTATCATTAAATTAAGGATAAATCAATCTCATAATTATGTGTGAAAAATATAAATACATATAATATAAGTGGATATTAAATATAAAACAACCAGAGGTCATTCACACATATTCATAGGATAACATATTCAATAACTACAAGTTGAACCCAAAGAAATTGAAATTGAGTTAAGAAGTTCCCATGGTAAAATTCAACATCCTAACAATGTCCCATTAAAATTCATAAAATTAGTTGATGAGAGAGAAAAAGGTATCTCATCACTTGTATATAAAATTTACATAAATAAGGATATATAAGAACATATCCCGACATAAAAAGATGTAAATTAAAAGACATAACAAAATTAGTCTTTTAAGAAGAGGAGTGTGAACGTTTCCCTTACCGATTTGGGAAACTTTCAAAACGTACACCCCATGAAATAATGAACATACAATGAAGATTTAAATACACATAAATGAGCGTATATTATAAAAATAGTAAAATAATGTTCATTATATACACCACACAAAAGGAAATAGTGTCCAATGTAGCATGAATCTCACGAGAATAAAACGTGAGATGAAAATCCCCTTATAAAAATTCGGCCACCAAACGGCACCACATAAAACATTAAAAATGGATTTATGAGATCAAATAGGGTCTCCCATAATATTAACATTAAATATATAGCAGGAGGAATATAAAAGAACATCCCCCAACATAATAAATTGGAGCTTAAAATATTTGACATAAAAGAGAGTACATAAAAAGAAAGAGAGAGGTTGGATCCCTAACCTCAAGACCGACATATTATAATGATATAATAATTGGTTAATAATGTTAGTTCATAGTAGATGTTTTTTGTCGATGTTTGGTACATGAGTCAAAAATGAACTTGTTTGAAAATTATTGTTAATTTAGTTATAAGTAAATCATCCCCAGAATAGTATTAATGATTTAAATATCATATATATCTAGTAAATATTCATTTTATACTATTCCATAACATTTGGAGATAAAAATAAATGAAATGCACCATTCATGGAGACGGTAGGCCGTAAGTACGCATGCACGCTACTTTCATTTCTTTGTCATATTAATGGAATTAAAAATAAATGGGAGATATATATATTATAATTACAGTATAATATATATGTTATATAGGTCACATATTTTCATTAATATCATTCTTTATACATTCCATATATTTCATGAATGAGTCACATCACTTGAAGGGGCGGTAGTCCACACTTCCTCGTATGAAATTATCACATTCGCACAACATTCAAAGCATAAAGTTATGTTTTAAATATAAAATACAGAATCATATAGAGGACATAAATATAATATATATCATATAAAAATAGTTCCATCATAATGGCCACCATGAGAGGTGGTAGGAGAAGACAGAACAATCATCGTTTCTTGAGGCAATAATTCGCCATCCACAGAAATAGTATGTTCTTTAACCATTAGACGGAGGTGTGTGTAAGTGTAGCTCAAATCTTTCTAATAACAACATCATAGTATATTTAGGATAATGATTTTGTTACAAAAGAAAGAAATAAAAATATTTTAGGGGGTTGGAGATGTAAAATAAAACAAAAGAACATTAGGGAAGACATTACCTTTAAATCAGGTAACTCCCCTTGGTTTGAACCAAAAGGGTTTCTTGAAGAGATTTCTACCTAAGGGAAGGCTTCTAGTATGAGGAGAGGGATTTTGAGAGAACAGATGGGAAGGGCTTGGCCGAGCCAATGGCTTGAGAGGTGTGGGTAAGGTGTTAGAGGTGGGGGAATTTTATAAGAGAAGAGGAGGGGAACTCTTGGAAAGTTATAATATATTACTTTATTATGAACTGCTTTTCAAATTATAAAGGTCCCAAAAAGAAATATTTCGAGGATAAGGTGATAATGTTTCGAAATACACCCATCCAATAGGTTTTTGACAAGTGTATGAATTAGATATTTCTCTATCTTCTAATTTTATTTAAATCGTTCATTTATGAGGTAATCACTGCATGGGAAATATATAGTCTTCCAAGATAAACCTTAACATTTATATCCAATCATCAGTTACTCTTAAAGTATCATACTGAAAAGTAATTAAGATAATAAAATATCCTCCATGATAGGTTAATAATTTCCCTAGATAACACAAAATCAACTTATTCTATATTTATAAGATCATCTAACTAAAAATAATTAGTCAAACTAACTAGGGACTTCACGTAGTCCAGTGGTAGGCGATAGATACCAGTCACACTTTGGTTATGGGTTCAATTCCCGCAGCTTCATCTGACGTGACAGGTTGTCACATGGTCTATGTGTTGTCCATTTTCCAAAACTACATAATTCTTATACCATTCCCCAAAAATCGATAAAATCTTCAAAAATAACCATAACATAATTTAACCTCAAGTTTATCTCATGTCGTTCATATTCCATCATAATATATAGTAACCCATAATTACCTCAAAAGTAAGGATCATGTAAACCCTAATGGATACCTTTATAATTATTACATGAACTTCCACATCGAGTTGGTTCTCTCGTACATGATTCATTATAGAACTCACCAAGGTTCAAGTGGTTGATCATGACTCTTGATAGTTGGTTTAGAATAACCACATTATTTCTCATTGAATCCCCAGTTTCATCCAGACTCTTAATCAGAGAACCACCACAGTTTCCTTCAAACCCATTTTCACTTTGGTTCCTGCTAGATCTATCCATTTACTAAAACCAAAAAGGTCAGTGTGAGTATATCAACAAAATCGTCATTTACTAAAGAAGAAGTTAAACAATAAGATACAATTATCCAAGTTATCTCAAACTCATTCCAACTTTCATGAATAAAAATGACTCTATCTAATATAATAACCATTGTGGTTATACATAACTTTTCACTTATGCTTAATCAACACTCTAACCTCTAAAGTTATCTAAACTGACCTTTGATACCAACGATAAGGACCCGACCTTAAAACATTACTTAATCATGAATTAAATGAATAATTTACATTGAAGATATTTTCAGATTTAGAGTTTTAGAGAATTAGGACATAACTATTACATCTCACAAGATTAAAAAGTAGACCCTTATACTCAGTTTCCATAAAATAAAAAAAATAAAAAAATAAACATTTCTAGTTCCATGTTTTAGATAGCATGTCTTTCATTGATCCCATCCTTGACCCTATTCACATTTAAGTCCTGTGGAAAACATTTCAAAAACATGGGATGAGCATAAAAGGCTCAGTAAGGGATATAAAAATATGGGAAGAAAACACTAGTCCATGTATAAATAAGAATCAATGAAATAATACTTTACTCTTAAAACATAAACAATTTTACATACCTCATGAAATCATAAGATTAATTAATAACTCATAGAAATCATAAGACATAAAGGTAACTTGAGGCATTCATAACATTCATACGTAGGGAGTAACCATCATGGTTATGTTTGGAATACCCATCATAGTATATTCCCTAAATCTCTTTGGTGAAACCTTAGCTTTTAACTCCTTCGCGTTACCCAATGAATTGGAGAGCTATATCGGGCTCACCCGCCCTTAGTCTATCACAAAACCACCCGTCTTCATAAAAAATTCCTAAGAACCATAACATAATAATAACACATAACTTAAGAATAAAGGAAAGTTAACATTCCCACATTTCAATAACAATATAACCTTTTAAGATATTGAAATAATGAATCCATTCTAAAAACCATTTTCAAAACCATTTAAAACATTTAATAAAGAGATTTTTGAATTAAAGTGTCCCATACCACATTGAATATTTTAACGTTTTAAACCATTAATATCCATATAAATAAATCCTTAAAACCATTTTGAAAACATGGATATTAATGAGAAATATTTATAAGAATAAATCATTAAAACATTTAAAACAATATTTTAGTTAGAGGGTTTTTAACAAAATGAGAGACACTTGAATACAATAATGGAGGAATAAAATTTAATCAGAACATTATAATATAATGAGAATAAATGGATTCATGATATAATATTCTGAAGGACAGTATAGACAACATATAAGAGTGAATTTTTCCAAAACAACAATGAAGTCTCAATAGAAATGTAAAATGAGATGAAATCCCTTATAAAGATGGTATCCTTAAATTAAGGATTAATCAATCTCATAATTATGTGTTGAAAAAATAAATACACCCAATATAAGTGGATATTAAGTGTAAAACAATCATAGGAAATTCACACAAATTCATAAAATTACATATTCAATAACTACATGTTGAACGCAAAGAAATTGAAATTGGGTTAAGAAGTTCCCTTGGTAAAATTCGAAAGCCTAATGGCGTCACTTTAAAATTTATAAAATTGGTTTATGAGAGAGAAAATGGTATCTCATCAATTGGACATAAAATTTACATCAATAAGGATATAGAATAACATATCCCAAAATAAAAAATATAAATTAAAATACATAACAAAATAAGTCTTTTAAAAAGAGGAGTGTGAACGGTTCCCTTACCGATTTGGGAAGTTTTCGAAACTTACACCCCATGAAAGAAGGGTCATACAATAAAGATTTAAATACTCATAAATGAGATTATATTATACAAATAGTAAAATAATGGGCTGTACATAAACTACACAATGGAAATAGTGGCCAATGTAGCATGAATCTCACGGGAATAAAAAGTGAGATGAAAATCCCCTTATGAAAATTCAGCAGCCTAACGGAACCACATAAAATTTCCAAAAATGGATTGATGAGATAAAATAGGGTCTCTAATCATATTAAAATAAAATTTAAAGCAATAGGAATACAAAATAACATCCCCCAACATAATAAAGCGGGGCTTAAAAGAAGTTACACAAAAGAGAGTACTTAAAAAGAAAGAGAGAGGTTGTATCCCTTACTTCAAGTCCGACTTGTTCTTGTTCATTTCTTTATATTCCTGAATAATAAACATTGGTAAATTTATAATTTCATAAATACGTCCTTTAATGATTATTATTCAGTTCATATCACATATTATAATGTTATAATAATTGGTTAATAATGCGAGTTCATATCAGATGTTTTTGTCGCTGTTTGGTACATGAGTCAAAAATGAACTTGTTTGAAAATGATTGTCCATTTGTTATAAGTAAATCATATCCTAAATGTTATTAAAGATTTAAATATCATATATATCCAATACATATTCATTTTATACAATTCCATAACATTTGGAGATAAAAATAAATGAAATGTACCGTTCATGGAGACGGTAGGCCGTACGTACGCATGAACGCTACGTTCATTTCTTTGTCATATTAATGGAATAAAAATAAATGAGAGATATATATATTTTAATTAAAGTATAATATATATGTTATATAGGTCCCATATTTTCACTAATCTCATTCTTTATACAATCCATGTATTACATGAATGAGTCACATCACTTGAGGGGGCGGTAGTCCACACTTCCTCGTATAAAATTATCGCATTTGCACAAAATTCAAAGAATAAAGGTATGTTTTAAATATAAAATAAATAATAATAGAGAGGAAATAAACTTAATATATATAATATAAAAATATTTCCATCATAATGGCTACCATGAGAGGTGGTAGGATAAGATAGAACAATCATCGTTTTGTGAGGCAGTAATTCGCCATCCACAGAAACAGTATGTTCTTTAACCATTAGACGGAGGTGTGTGTAATTTTAGCTAGAATATTTATCATAACAACATCCTAGTATATTTAAGATACTGTTTTTGTTACAAAAGAAAGAAATAAAAATATTTTAGGGGGTTGGAGAAGCAAAATAAAACAAACGAACATTAGGGAAGACTTTACCTTCAAATCGGGTAACTCCCCTTGGTTTGAACCAAAAGGGTTTCTTGAAGAGCTTTCTACCAAATGGAAGGCTTCTAGGATTAATATAGGGATGTGGAGAGAAAAAATGGAAATATCTTGGCCGAGGAAATGGCTTGATAGGTGTGGGTAAGGTGGTAGAGGTGGGGCCTTTTATAAGAGAAGAGGAGGGGCACTCTTTGAAAGTTATAAAATATTACTTTATTATAAAATGATTTTAGGATTTTGAAGGTCCCAAAAGGATATATGTAGGGGATATGGTAATAAGGTTTCTCAATACACCCATCCAATAGGTTTGGTACAAGTGTAAGGCTTAGTGTTTACCCTATATTCTCATTTTATTTAAATCGTTCATTTATGAGGTAATCCCTACATCATCACGGTGTCATAAATAAATTAATTTAATGTCTAAAAATTATAAAGAAAATATAATGATGTATGAAATCTTTTTATCTTTATAATAAAAATTTATAGTAAAAAATATGACTTGAATAACCCCATGTAAATTTTTTTTAGTAAAACAATACTTGTTTGTGACATTTTAATTTTAACATTTAATAAAAAGTTATTAATTTCATTTTCCTACCAAAGTGGCTCCATGGGGTCCCCAATTTTACCCATGGATTTTCATGGTTGGTTATGACTCATCCAATAAGGGTAGGACATGTTTCAAGTTCATTTCATAATATTATAACAATATCTTTACCTTTAATTACACTAATTACCTTTAATCACGATTAATAAAACATAAAAGTTACTATTCACCAAAAAATTATTTTAATCCCATTGAACTACATTTTACATCCTGATGACAACCATTTATGTCGTATTTTTTAAATTCAAGTCACATAAGTGGTAAAGTTTCATTTAAATGAAAAATCAGTTTTTTAACTACCACTTAGTGGTTTCACTATTCATCAAAATTTGATGTTTTTCAGAAAAATACCAAATATTCACCCTAAGCTATATTTGATATTTCGAATTCAAAAATGATGTATATTTTACAAAATTCAAAACATATAAGTTACATTAATTAATTTAAAAATTAATTGACGTTGTCAGAACAAATAGTGTGTTTTTATGAAACAATATATATCAAAAGATTGACACTAATTTAAGTCTAATTTCAAGGTGAAATTGATTCCAATGACCAATATTTGATTAAAAGTTAAAAATATATTATAATTGGACTTTAAAACAAATTCAAAAGATAATTTAATCATATAAATAAATTACATTAAAAATAATTTTTAAATTAAAATACAACATTTTTCACTATGCATTAAAAAATGAACTTTATCAGAAAAATACCAAAATATGACACAATGTAAATTTTGATATCCTGATTCAAAAGAAGGATTTTATTTGGTCCAATATAATATATAGAATTTTCAACAAGTGGATTTAAAAAGGGTTCGTCATCAAAAGGCGGTTAATCGACCTTTTAAAAAATAATAGAATATTTACGCTTAAAATTGGATTCATTTGCATTTTAAGCCTCTAACATTTATTAGATAAAATTAAAAATATTTGAAAAACATATATAATCATTTTACATTTAGTTTTGTTCATTATCTCCATTACAACGGCTTGGCGTTAACTACCATTTAATATAATATTATTTTATTATTAGAGTGAAACGTAATATTTCCAAGAAACTCGTTGTTGCGTATTGGGTACGCCATCGAGCATAGTGTTCCCTTTAAATTAATATTAACATTTTATTCACAAATATGGATAAATATAAAAATTTTGTATTCTTTATTTACATAGGGTGTTACAATTTCACTAATACTACCACTAGAACATTCATGATAATTGCATGATATGTCCACTATCATTAGTGAATATGTTCTATTTATTGAAGTGTTTCTTACTACTAGTTGTGTCATGCTACCACTAATTAAAATATTTATATCTCTATTTTAAATCCTACCACCTTAGTTTCATGATATAAATTTCAAATTAATTATTTTAATTGCTAATTTAAGTGATTTAATACAATTCTGAGATATATGGAATTAATAATTATTATATCTAAATTTAAACACAAATTAATTATATACAAAGTAAGACATTGGACATTTTCTTCTTAGTTTGATTAATTATAACATTTGATTATTATCTTACACTGGATAATTAGAGACTCTAAAAAGATATAAATTTATCTGAACTCCTCATACAAAAATAATATATGTTTGGTTATTTTTTTCTACTGAATGATTGGTTATGCATCAGTTTGTATTGAAACTATTGTGAATTTTCCAATGCTTCATATTCTACATTTTCCACACAAAAATTAAATACTAGAAGAAAAAATTTAATATAATATAAATTAAGTATTTAAAGATAATATAAAATATGAGTAATGACATTCCTAATCAACTTCATGATTGTTTAAGGAATTAAGAACTACACAAACATTTCTACCATCTTTAACTATTCTTCTCTATTTTATTTACAATCAAGTTGTGCTTATGTATCTTTTTTACATTTAGCAGAACAAGATGCCTAATGGTATTATATATTAATTAGATACTCTATTCTTATTAATTTAATATATGATGTCCCTGATATAACTATAGAAGAGGTGATGTGTAGCATGTTCTACCTTTTGAGATGTTGTATGTAAAAAACTTATCCCTTATATAGATCAATTTTATTTTTTATTAAACTCATCGAAAATGGTTGATTTCTAAGTGGGGAGGACTAGGTATCAACTTCATACCTTACCACTTATTCTTATTTCATTTTTTATATTATTTTACAAAATTTGTTTTAAAATAAAATTACTTTTAGTTTATCAAAAAAAAATTAGTATACCATTACTCTGATATTTAACTTTAATTTGTGTTATATATATTTTGTTTAAATTTTTTATATTTATTTAAAATGTTAAATTTACTTTGATATTTTTTTAATCTAGACTGTGATCATACATTTGAGTGATATTTATAAAACATAAAATTATATATATATGCTATTTTAGGTAACTAGGATGTTTTAATAAATTTTGAGATTTATTTTTAAGAATTTTAATTGAAATTTTAACTTGAAACTCATTTCACCCACCTTATTTTTTCAATGTGACCCACTTTTTATGTAAGAGATGGAGACTTTTCTTCTCTTTTCATAGCTTTCACTTTTATCAAGTTCATGGTGTAATATTTTTACTTTCTATTTATTATTTAATATGTTATTATAGATTCTAGGTATCAAGGTTATTCTACAATAGACCTCCCTACTATAATGGTAAAAATTATTATTAATAGAAAATAAAAAATAAAATACATCTTGGGAGAATGAGTCTGTATATTTAGGGATCTATTTCTGATAAATATAAAAAACCCAAGTCTAATATAAAAAAATGGTATCCTCTCACCAATACTTCATATGATTCATACTGAAACACTATGAATGATTTATTCTTTTATTTATAACATGATTAATTTAAAAGGATATATTCTTGTGATACTTATTTTAAATCTGTGATAACATTTTTATATCTCATGAAAGAACTATTAATGATAAATAAATGAGATTAAATATATTATACTATGTTTGATACTTTAAAATTGAAACATAATGAATATTTTTTTTCATTTTTCTCAACATTAATTAGATCATAAATACTATTATTACACATGTAAAAATAATTATTGATAAATATCATGTGATGAGGGTCTTGAAATGCCTATCAGATCAATAAATAAATACAACAATCCTTATTCCGGATTCAAATAAAATCATAAAACAACCAGTTAAAGAGTTAATCCTAAATTTTCTGATGTATTAAGAAGAAATTATTGTTAAAATTAATATTATGAACTAAATTGGAAATATTTTACCTTTAATAAATAACAAATGAAATACAAGGAAGCTCTCAAACAAGATAATACAAGTATAACTGAAGCTGATTGAAACATAAATGAGAAAAATGGTTATCTAGATATAAGGTCTAATATGTTTAATAAAAATATAAAATTCATTTACAAGTGAATTTACAAATAAAATTATTAAAAACTAATAAATTATAGGAAATATTATAAAAAGGATGATTACTTTTATGAGGTTACCTTATATGAATGTAAGAGAGAAGCATACATAAAATTTTATTTTTCTAAAGCTCAAGTATAATAAAAGGTATGATTATAAATGGAAAATACCAAATAATTAAATGATGGGAAATTTATGTGATTCTTATGATACCTACAATGACTCACATTCTTGCCATGAATATGAAAATGAAGAATACAAATTGATGTATTATGGATAATTCTTATAAGGTACTCTCTATTGCTTCTACTAAAATATATAATCACTATAATATGTCCAATAAATAATAATAATTTTATTGTGTTATGATAGAAGATACCACGAATAAATTAATATATAAATCAAAAAATCTAAAAAACATTCATGTTTTCTATGCTGTAAAACAATATGATCTTAATATAGAAAGGGAATAGAATTTCAATCTAATAAATTAAACTACTATTCTAAAATGGGAAAATAAACAACTAATAAAATATTTGAACTAATTTTTTGATAGTGGGAAAACATTTAAATTGATGTTGTATGAATAATAAAATCCAAAAATAAAATTTTTAATGAGTTATGGATCTAGATAGTAATGAAAAATGTAAAAAAAATTCCCTAGTTACAAATACAAGCAAATAGTTTCTAGAAACTCTAATTGCTCTAGATATAATTATAAAAACATTGGACCAAAAAATATTTTCTATCTAAATATATTAATTTTTTTGTAATCATGTATGTTAATAAAAATATGGATTCAAAAATCATTGATTGATAACATTTTTAGGGAGAAAAATCTATGTACACAAATTAATGTTCATTTGATTTATTAAAGGAAATATGCTTGAATATGTCTGGAAAAAATCTGTGGTATCTTGTTGGTGGATGTTCCAGAAATATGACTAGAATATTTTAAATCATCACGAATTATATAAATGATGATGGTATACATGTCACTATAATTGAAAATTAAAAAGGATATATTATTAGACTTATACAAATTTTTAACTTTAAATATTTCCTTTTTCTAGTGTGTAATTTGTTGATGTTTTAAAAAATAACATGTTTAGTATTTCATATTTGTGTGATACAAGTTTTACAAGTTAAATATGAAAAAATTCTTGTAATATTTATTATTCTGAGAATGGTTTTGTATTCTCATATTTATGAAATGATAATTTTTTTTAAATGAATTTAGATACCATATTTTCTCAAAAAGTTTTCTGTCTAGGTGATTTTCATAGAGAATCTTGGTTGTGGCATAAGAGACAGGGCCACAACAATATATACCCACTTAAAAATCTAAATAATAAATGTTTTGTCAATTATCTACTTCTATTACAAGTCCTTATAGATAAAGTGTGGGATCCATGTCAAAGGGGTAATCAATACAAAAATTCTTCAAAACTATAGAAATTGGTCCCTACTTATCGCCACTATAATTGATTCATATATATTTATTTATACTATCTAGATTTTATAGTTTAGTATGAAAACACTATTTATATTTAATTTTTTATGATCATTAAAGATATACATGGTTGTTTTTTTATTATTCAAAAAATTAAAGCTCCTACATATTTTAGAAAATATGATAATAAAAAGAAATCTATAGTGGTGTCACTTTAAAAACCTCGAGAAGTGATCAAGGTAGAGAATTTCAGAATCCCAATTTTGAATAAATCTACTCAAAACATGGATATACTAACAATTTCCCTATAGCTAAAACACCTCAATAAAATGGAATTGTTGAAATGTTTAATAGTAATATTATATAAAATACTTAAACAATGCCTAGTGACTACGTCACACCTATATATTTTTTGGTGGAAGTAATTAAAATAGATTTTTGTGTATATAATAGACATATAATAATACCTATAATAATTAAAACTCCATATGAATTATGAAATGGTGGAAACCCCAAGGTAAATTACATTATTGTTTTTTGATATAATTTCTATTTTCTAAATAAAAAGGATAATCTTTACAAATTTTCACCAAAAACATATGAAGGAATTTTTCATGGGTATTTAACAACATGTAAATCTTATGGAGTCATTAACATAAAACCTAATGTTGTGGAAGAAATTATTCATGTCACTTTTTATGAGATAGATCCATATATACTCAAACCTTCTCTAAAAACCTTGAGGAATATATTTCAAATCATAATATCAATAATTACTCTAAATCTTGTGATTTTCCTAATATTTTACCTGATAAATTCTCTAGTAAAGATCATCAAGTCCTTACCAACCTATAAGATGAGTTGGTTGAACCATGTACATCATCCCCAATAACCATTATAACCCTTAAGAACCATCCCTTGGATGCTGTTGTAGGAGACCAAGATAAACGTACTTAGATTCTGTCTTTATTAAGATACTAAGATGAATGTCATTCCTTCTAATTATATCCTAATCCAAAGAAAATCAATGAATAAATCAATAATGAAAATTGGTTAATGGTTATTATTGAAGAACTAAATTAATTTAAAACAAATGAAATATATGAATTAGTCGATAAACCTAAACACAACCTAATTATTTTCACCATGTAGGTATATAATAACATGTTTAATGGTTATGGAACAATCATTAGAAATAAATTTAGATTGGTTTCACAATGATATAGTGATGAATATGGTGTTGACTATGAAAAAAAAACTACACCAATACCTATAATTGAATCTATTGGAATACTGGTTACATATAATGCACATTTGAAATTAAAATTATATCAAAAGGATTTCAATTGTGAATTTAAATATTATATAATATTGATTAGTATTTTTTGAGAACCCATTATATTTTAAAATCATCTTCTTCCAAATTAAATGCTTAAATGAATAAAATAGTTTAATGGTTTAAAACAATCTCTTGGAACATGGTATGATGGGATTAAAACTTTTCTTATTTCAAATGGTTTTAAAAAAGGTTTTCCTAAACCTACTCTATTTATAAAAAATTTTAAGGATGTTTTATAGTTCAAATATACGTTGAAGATATTTTTTTGGCTCTTCCAAAAGATCCTTTAGTATAGAATTTTCTAAAATGAGACTGAATAAAATTGAAATTATTTTAATGGATGATTAAAAAATTATTTCATGATTTTAAAAGTGTTCTAAAAATGAATTAAATTTTTTAAATCAAAGAAAATATGCATATGATATTTTAAAATGTTTTGGTATGGCTAGCACCAAAAGAAGTTATATTACTATGAGTACAAGCTGTATAATATATTTGGATGAAACTATGAATTTTTTTAACCAAAATATTAACAAAGGTATGATTATAATTTTATTATACCTAACTGTTATTTGACCTAATATTATGTTTAATATTTGAAAGTGTTCCCAATTAAAAAAACAAAAGATAATAACATTTAAAGGATATTAAAATAATTTTAAAATACCTAAAAATTACAACTATTTTTTTACTATTCAACAATATAATACATGATTTTGTTTTAATTGGTTATTATGATATTTATTTTTGTGGTTTTATATTAGATAGAAAAAGAACATCTAGTAGATGTAACTTTTTGAAAAGTCCCTAGTATCATGTTATAGCAAGAAATATAATTGTATTTCATTTCCCATTGTTCAAGATAAATACATAGATACATGTAGTTGTTATGACCAAATTCTATAGATGAAACACTCATTACTAGATTGTGGATATGAGTTTAAAAATATCCTAATAAATTGGGACAATAAAATTGATACAAAAATTTCTAAGAACCATCTGTTTCACTCTAATAAAAAACATATTGATATAAGACATCACTTTTTGAGAGATCATTTTCCAAAGGGTGATATAACTCTTGATTTCATCGGCACTGAATGTCATCCTATTGACACATTTACATAACCATTTAATATTAAGGGATTGAGTTTTATGAAACTAGATTAAGGAATGATAAATTTCTATTAGTATTTTATTTACATAATTCCATTATTTTTTATGGTGTTGTTCCATATTGTTGGGTTTCTATAATTGATTTCTATCATGGATTTATACCATTGTATTACTACTATTAGGTTGATACTACTAGTGTAACGCCCCAACCCTAGTACCAGAGTCGGTGCATTATTTTAATACTTTGGAAATATTACAAGGAATCTTGTTCCGAAAGACCGATCAGTTTAGCAGTCTTGGAAAATAGATTACATACATGAACGTTACATTACATTATAAAATGAAAAAAACAAAATCATCTCCATTGACCACATTAATTTCCCATAGACTATCCCTACATGTCATTCATAATATACTTTTTTGCATCCTTGGAAAAATAAAACATAGAAAGTGGTGAGCTTAGATGCCTAGTAAGGATAACAATATAGAAGAAACATTCATAAATAAGAAAAAAACTAATACATTGTTTAGGACAAAAATATAATCCTTTTAAACATAAAATTCAGCATAATATGGCAATGATAGATAAAATAATACCATTTACACATTCACATGGATATTCTACTAGTTGAATAATCATATGCCATATCAATATCCAATTTCATAATGAAGGAATGCATAATGTTGGACATCATAACCACATAATCAAGGAACTATTCTGAGACTACAGTTAATATTTTTTCATGTCCTTGTTCCAAGACACTAGTTGTCTCATGAGACATTTTCTTTTTCTTTTTTCTTTATTAAAATAGGAAACGTTAATGACTAAAATCAGCAGAAGTACATGTGAAATCCATGAAGGGAAATTGTCTAGCTAGAGCTGGATGGAGTCTAAAGGGCCCGAGGCCGCAAGCTGATGGGCCACATTGTTCACTTTCCTTTTGGTAAAGGAGAAGGTGCATAAGGAGAAGCATTGGAAAAGTGAGATAATTCTCTTAATGATGATTCCAAAAGACTAGAGTCCACCATCATTGTGGTTAATAGCAGATTACGGTAAGGAATTCAGACTCAACAATTATATCACTCTATCCAGATTTCAAGGTGAGAAACATACCTGCAAGAATGGCCATAGCCTCAGCAACTACCAATTCCCAGAAATCCTCATGTGGTTCGTACATTGTAGCCAAGATTTGCCCCAGATGATTTTGGGAAAAGAGACCAATAGAAACAAGCCCAACCTTTGGGAGCGATGCGTCCACTTTAATCTTAAGAGTCCCTTCTGTTGGGGGAATCCAATGAGGGGGCAAGGGGAGGGTAACACCTGGCATAAAGTTTCCATTGGGGTCTTTCCAGCCCACAATCCAAGAGGTGGCATGTTCAATCCTGAATTTGGGGGGGTTTGTTGTCTTGATGAAAAATTTCATTGTTGCGCCGGACTCAAATAATCCATTCTAGAGTGCAATGTGAACCTGAAGAATCTGAGGAAACAGAGGAGCACAAACGCATAAGAAGATCGATAAGTTTAATGTCTGATGTCATTGAATCAAACGAAGCTAGGCCCCATTTATTCCTAATATCCTTAGCTCCTAGGCAGTGAATGATGGCGTACAAAAGAGTTTCTGGAATGCTCGGGCAGAAGGAGAAAAAGGCACTACTGGCCATATGGCGGTACGTAAGGAGGTTCATGTTTGGGAGAGTACTCGTGCAGATCTGACACCAAAATTGGTATACATTAGGGGGAACATTGAGCTTCCAAGTCAAATTCTGTGGTCCCTCATCCTAGCCTACTCAGTGGCTGCCAAGAGCCTGTTTGTAACCGGACCACACTGTGTACTCGCCCGAGATGTCATTGATCCAGAAAAGCTGGTCGGGGCCTGCATTAGGGACCCAGGGAAAGCTAATGATAATTCTTTGATCCTTTTAATTAAACCAATCAACAAATTTTTTCCAAACACCACCCATGTCCCTATTCGGAGAGGAGGTAGCTGACAGTGGCGTTTTCAAGTCCTTGTTGGACTAGGGAAGTAGCCCACATACCATCCTTATCGATAAGCCAAGGATCAGTCCAGATATTAACTGATGAGCCAGACCCAATCTTCCATCCTAGACCTATTTCCAGAAGCTTTTTATCCCTCCATATGATTTTCAAAAGGAAGATAGGACGAGGTCTAAGAGGGGAAGCATGAAAGACCATGTGGGGAAAGTACTTATCCTAGAGAACTCGTGAACAAAGAGATGATGGACGGTTAAGAAGGTTCCATCCTTGCTTGGACAACAGTGCATCATTGAAGAGATGTAGATTCCAGAAACCCATCCCTTCCTTTGATTTGGATTTGCAGAGTTTCTCCCAGGCCAACCAGTGGGGTTGATTCCATCCATTATTCTACCCCCACCAGAAATTGGTAGTGCGTGTGTGGATTTGGTCAACGATGAAAGCTAGGAGCTTAAACAGGGATATAAAGTAGGTGGGGATGGACTGGATGATGGATTTTATGAGGGTCTCTTTGCTAGATTTAGACATTCCTTTAGGGGACCATAGTATAATTTTATTCTCGATCCTGTCCATAAGAGATGCGAAGATTTATTTTTTGGATCATCCAAACACTGTGGGAAGCCCAAGGTACTTCTGATTTTTCACAACCACTTGGCTACCATCTGATGCGCATAGCTTAGTTCTCTTAGACAGAGTCACCCCAGAACTTAAAGAAATTTTAGATTTTCCCCATGAATAGATTTGGATGTTTTAGCCCTAGCAATAAGATTAGAAAACACATCAGCCACTAGTATGAAGAGAAAAGGGGAGAGGGGGTCTCCCTGGCAAAGGCCGTGAGATGGGGATAATTCCATGGTGAGCTCCCCATTGACCTTAATTTTGAAGGAGATGGTCTAAATGCATTCCATGACCATATATGTCCATTTAGCATAAAAACCCATTTTCAACATGACTACATCAATGAAGAGTCATGCCACTCTATCACAGGCCTTGTTCATATCTAGTTTCCAGACCAAGGTTTCTCTTTTCACGGTGGAGGGTGATTTCATGGAATGAAACACTTCATGGGACAGAATCCAAATATTAGTGATCAGTCTCTTGGCCACGAAGGTGCTCTGATTCTCAGAGATAATATCAGGTATCCAAGGTCGTAGCTGATTGACAAGGATCTTTGAGAAGATATTGTAAGAGAAATTTCAAAGGCTAATAGTTCTAAAATCAGGGATCGCCCGAGGTTTCTTGATTTTGGGGATAAGGACAAGGACAATTTCATTGATTGCAGCAATGCTAGTAGTCCCAACCCAGATATTTTTTATCATGTTACAGATGTCGGGACCGATAATGTGGTAGTATTATTTAAATAAAAGGGTGAGGAACCCATCCAGCCTCATGAGACATACTGATGTATCTAGGAGCTATAGCAGGATCCACCCTTCACTTACTAATTCTAATGCATTCTTCATATGAATAGGTTTAAACATAACATAAAAATTCGTATTAAAAGAAGAATAAGAAATTCCAATAATTTATCCATAAACCATGTATGGTATAAAAATAACACATCCATAGTAAAAAATATCACAAAACCCTAAATATAATATGGAATATTTTTATCATAATAAATCAACTTCAAACAAGTTTATTATCCATCAAAGGATGTTGACATAGACAAAATGAAAACTTTTTGAATTAAATACCTCTTTCTATTTTGAAACCATTTAAAATCTATGTATTTATAAAAGATAACATTTATTTTAAAAATATTCTTATAATATTGTAAGGGATGCTTTAAAAGTGTTACAATAGTGGAGAATAACCACACCCTCCCTATAAGTAAAAAAAATACATTCTTACCTAAATTTTGTCGAAAAGGTTATAATGTACCTTGTTTGGAAACTGACGAAAAGATTCTTTACAAAACATATAATGTCAAATAATGGTATAAATGTATTTAACCCATAGTCTACTAAATAGTAAAAATGTTTTGAAAAACATTTTTAATAAACATGTATGTGATGATAAAGAAGTCCCAGTTGATACTCACGTATAAACAACCTCAGATAATAAAGAGATTGTGAAATTTAACCCTTACCTTGTATGTTTCCTTGGTCAAGGTTAGGTTGCCCTCATTTATAATGGTGAAATAATTGTTATTAAATTATAGAATAACCATATACATTAATATGATATCATATATGATCTTCTAATATTTCATTGTTGATCATATTTCAGTAGTATCATTTTTTCGGGTGTTAACTGATTCGTTTTCCTTTATATGATTTGTTATGAAAGTCATGTTTGTTTTGTATAGGATGTATCTTATTAATATCCAGAATTATTTCAAGTCATTAAATAATATTTTAAATCATCAAATAAAAATTAGTCTTGATTGGTTACGATGTGGAATGACGTCTCATTGCATCATGGAGACGGTAATCCGTACGTACGCACGAGCAACAATATCATTATTTTGATGGTGCAATCATATATAATTGGACGGTATATCATATATAGAGAATAATTAACATGTTATATTTATTATTTACAATAATTATACTCATTATTATACCCATCCAAATAATTAAGTGCTTTAATAACAAACTACACCACGATGTGGAGATGGTAAGTCGTACGTATACATGTTTGGTGACTTTTTCATATACCGGATGGATAGAATAAAGAATATGGTTGTACCATATTTATAATGAAATCACAGTATGTAAGAGGTACTGTAGTTATTATTTTTCTATATAAACAATAAAGATAGATGAATTGGAAGAAGAAAGGAACATGAAAGGGGGTGGTGAAATTATTTCCTCTTCTTCGGGTGTTTCCTTTTGAGTGGATCAAAAGGGCTCATTAGGTTGGCATTATGATAACATTAAGGACTATAGGTTTAAGTGAGGGAATTTAGGAGGATATTTTGGCTGGGTTTGGTCAAGCCAAATGGATTTGGAGCTGTGATTTTGAGAGAAGGGGAAGTTCCATTTTATAAGAGGGGTGAGGGGAACCTTAGGAAAAGCATGAAATATTATTTTATTTTAAAATAATTTTCTATTTATAATGGATCTAAATTGATTTATTTTTAAGATAAGGAGGTTATGGGTCAAATTACTCTCAATAAATAGGTTTAAGACACGTTTAGGTCACCATATTAACCTTATCTTTTAGATTTAACTATTAGTAAAATAGTTTAACTTTTAAGAATTCTTCGTGTATTCTTACACTATATGGTTAATAAACATACTCTAAACATCCAAGAGAACCTCAAGTGGTTAATTAATGACATATATAATATTATTTAATTCCTTTTGCCGAATCATAGATTTTTTGGAATAGTATATCAACCAATAATATAGTATTTGATTTAAAAATTAATTTATGTCAATTTTTTCACTATTTAGTATTTGGTTTTTGTGAAAATCATAACAGCATGATTACTTCAAATAAAAATTATTTAATCAATCCCAACATGTTATATTAACCTAGAAAAGTATTGGAATTCATCAAATGTTTCAAACTAAATTTATTTGGATATTTATAATATCAATTATTTTAATCTTTCATTAATAAGGTAATTAATGCATCGACATTGTTTCATGAATAAAATTTAATTATTTAATGTCTAAAAATTATAAATAAAATACCATTATGTAGAAAATATATTTATATTTCTAATTAATATTTATATTAGAATTTAACTTATGTATAACTCTATATTAAAAATAGTTTTCTATTAAACTTTGAAATTAACACTTTTAACTCTTAATTGAATAAAATAATAATAAATGTCATAATCTTATCCTCGTGGACCAAAAGGATCGTATTTTATTACTAAGGTTGTTTTTGGTTGAATTACACTTATATAATAGAATTAGGACATGTGTTAGGGTAATTATAATATTATTTTTACTTTTAATTACCCTATTTACTTTTAACCGTGGTAAATAAAAGTCAAAAGTTACTATTCACCAAAACATATTTTCATCTTATTGAACCACATTTTACTTACTGTTTTCAACTTGGTCTCTCGGATTTTTGAAATTCAACTCCTAGAAGTGGTAAATTTATGTTTTACTCAAATTTTAAAATCCTCCTAGAAGGTGGGTAAAAGACGGTAAAAACGTTCTAAAAAATTTTATACATATAATTGTATTATAAAAATTAATCCAATGAATTATATTGAACTAATATACAAATTATGTATCCATATTGACTTAAAATAAATAAGATAAAAAATTATTTAAATGAAAAGTTAGTTTTTAAATAATAACGCAGTGTTTTTCAGTATTCATCTAAAATTGAATGTTTTTAGAAAAATACCCAAAATTCACTTTTAGATAATTTTTATATTCTGAAATAAAAAATGAATTCTATTTTACCAAATTCAAATCGTATAAGTATAAATAATTAATTTAAAATTAATTCAAATTGTCAAAACCAAAAGACGAGCTTTTAATAAGTAAAAACTATCAAAATATTGACATGTGTTTCTTTCAAATTTAATTTTGAAATTACATATAATGAACTAAATTTTATTAAATGATAAATATATAATCTAATTATACTTCCAAACCATTATAATTAATAATTTAACACAATAAATCATTTCAATTAAAGAAGATGGTCTCAATTAAAATTTAGTATTTTTCACTATTCATCAAAATATAAAAGTAATCAGAAAAGTACCAAAAATTTATCCAAAATAAATTTTTATTTCCCAATTAGAAAGATTAATTTAATTTCATTATTTTGAATATATAAAAGTGTCAATTATTTTTTTTAAAAGGTTCCCTAAAAAAACTTGGTAAAATTGCATTTTTTGAAATATTAATTATTTTATCTAAAATAATGAATTTGTTCTTATATTATGTCTGAGACACACATAATATGGATTATTAAATTATATGGATTATATAAAATTATAAATTCAGTAAATACTATTCATAACTGCCTTTTGAAAGGCTAGTTTGGAATGTCGTGGTGCGCTCGAACTCACTGTTGCGTGTAGCACAAGTTATTGAATTATTTTGAAGAAAAAATGTACTATGAAATCTCAGGGTGTTACATTCTCCAATACTTCACTAAATTTTATCCTCACAATTTGAAATTGTTCTTCAAAAATAAAAGGTCAATAATAGAAAAATACCTTTATGGAAAACCCACATCAAAAATTAGGTTAATAAAATTTAATCTTAATAAGAGGGAAAGGGAAATGAAAAGGTGACCACCTAATTATGATCTTGATTAGGAGAAAATTGGTTGAAATTAGAGACGCATAATTGGATGAAAATGTAAATATTTATTGGGAGTGATTGAGGTCATCAATCACAAACAAGTCTAAATTGAGGGCCTCAAAATCTATCAATCTAGGATGATTTAAAATATCATCGGTTCAACAAAACATAAGGTATTAGGATAACACATTTTTTTTAAGATACCTTCCCAAAAGTTTAAGAATTAATATATTCATATAATATGAGGAAAAAAATATACTTGTCAATTAGAGTTTCATCCTTCAAATAATTCCTCCCACAAACTCATCTTTCACTCAAAAAGATAATAATCTTCAAAAATATTCTACTCATCCTAATCGTATAGGGTTCCAAAAATATTGAATTTATAATTAATTTGTCGGAATATTTAAAAAACCTACATTACAAAAACAAGGACATCACGTAATCCAGTGGTAGGTGATTACCCTTATCGCCCTTTTGTTACAGGTACAAGTCTCACGGTCGTTCCGGATGCGACAGGTTGTCGCCTGATTTGCAGGTTGTCCTTTTTATAACAATTCAAAGACAATCTTAAGAATTTCTTTAACCTTAAGGATAGTATCCAATGTAAACATAATCTGTTCCAACCATTATACTTATCCAAAATAATTCTATTCAAACCCATAGTACAAATTTATAAGGAATGTAAACACAATGAATATCTCTTTTTTCAAAGTAATAACTTGTGAATACCTTCATCATGTATTCTTTTAAAACATGGTAACACACTAAATTTCCATAAAACCATATTTATTACATTCATGCTCCCTTATTAATTATATAATACTGGATATACTCCTTATATCCAAAAAATTTGTAAACTACAACATTAATAGAATAAACAAACAATTAATTAGTTTCAAAGTTTTCAAGAATATCGAATATAATTTATCCAAACATATCATATCTTATTCCAAAATCACTACCTCTGTATTAGAACCATATTAAGGTTTTTATTTCCTTCAACCATGTATTTTCCAAAAATTCTAACTTACTATTGATCCACTTTTCTTAGAACCATATAATCTCAAATCCGCAATGAAATAGTATTGTAGTACAATCCTTGCTTGTTTCCATAATTCATATAACCAGTACATCGTTGATACAACAATAAAATGAAATAATTAATTAACAACAACATAAGAAAACTAGTCATTCCTCTTCATCTATGGTAGTATCATATCAGGATTATTATCCAATAGCATCATTTGGGGCATACTCTGATTATTTGGATCTTGATTCGCATACTGTGCCAACTCCTTGTAGATGAATCGTTGTATATTTGAAACCATTATCTTACCCTTGCAATTTCATACCTATTGTCCTTTTTCTCTACACTTATAACAAACTCTCATTCCCTTCATGAATTTACCATGGTGATTATTTCCACAGTTATCACATATGGGAAAATACATATTTCCCCTCTTCCCATTATCTATCTTTCTCTATATCATCCTTTTTTCTCTTGCTTCCCTTTAAAACCATAAGACTCAGAGAATTATTTACATATCTTACTAACACATGACACTATTTCATCATATGTTGATAATTAATGGGAGAATATTTATATTCTATTTTTTGACTTAATTCCATGAAATATATGATCCTTCTTACTCTTTTCATCATGTGTATTGCTGGAGTTCTCAATCCATCTACTAGGCACCATTTCTAAACAATGCCATACACTAGGTTAGTTTTATGAATCACAGTGCATAATTCTAAACTTGTAAAATACCTAATGTAAATTGAAAATATTATGCATATAATCTATAATCATAAAAAAATTTCTTTAAGGAAGTATTTACTTTTAATTCTGTAATAATGGTATGTAATGAAAATTTGAATTATCCTAAGAATATCCCCCGAGAGTGTCATAACCAAGAGTGCTGAAAGGCCCGTTGTCATGTACTAGGATACCCAGGGTCAAGCTCAAAACTCCTTGTCAGAGTTTTCACTCCTAGGTACATCTGTTCCAGAGCTGACCATACCTAATCCTATCTATACATGGATGTATTTCTCGAAAAACTCGAAAAATTTCTACATTACCAAAATTTTAGGATGTTCTTCTATACTGATCTAAAAAGTCTATCTTAGGGTAAAGTTCTCTAATCATTGTTTTTATAAATCTAGTTTCCAAGGTTTTTACTAAATATCCTTTGATACCAACTGTAACGCCCCAACCCTAGTTACCCAGAGTCATTGCATTATTTTAATACAATAGCATGATTACAAGGAATCAAGTCCCGAAGTACCAATCAGTTTAGTAGTCTTGGAAAATAGATTACATACATGAACGTTAATTTACATTATAAAATGAAAAACAAAAGCAACATCATCTCAATTTACCACATTCATATCCCTTAGATTATACCTACATGTAATTCATAATATACTTCTTCATATCTAGGGAAAAATAAAACATAATAAGGGGTGAGATCAGATGCTCAGTAAGGACAACAATATAGCACAAACTTTCATAAATAAGCATAATCATTTTTAAGGCAATGTATAAGACTAAAATTTATGCCTTTTAGAAATAAACATCAGCATAATATATAAATGATAGATAAAATAATGTCATTTACTTATTCACATGGATATTATACTAGTTTAATAATCACATGCAATATCAATATCAATTTTATAATGATGGAGTGCATATTGTCAGACATCATAACCACATAGTTGAGGCCCCATTCCAAGACTCCAAATAATATTTTTTCAAGGCCTCGTGTGAAGACACTAGTTTGTCTCATGAGACCTACTGATGCATAGAGGAGCTATAGAAGGCTCCACCCGTCACTAACTAAGTATAATGCATTCTTCATAGGAAAATTTTTAAAGATAACATAAACATTCATATTAAAACTAGTATACGAAATGTCAATACTTTATCCATAAACCATGAATGGTATAAAAATAACACATCCATCGTCAAACATATCAAAAAACCTTCAATATAATATGGAAGATTTTTATCATAATAAATCAATGTAAACCAATTTTAATATCCCTCAAAGGATGTTGACCTAGGTGAAATGAAATCTATTTGAAAGAAATACCCCGTTCTATTTTGAAACCATTTAAAATCCATGTAATTATAAAAGAAAACATTAATTTTTAAAATATTCATATAATTTTTTAAGTGAAACTTCAAAAGTTTTATAATGGTGAATAATAAACGTACCCGCCATATAAGTCAAAAAAAGACATTCTTAACTTAATTTTGTCGAAATGGTCTTAAAGTACCTTTTTCGGAAAATGATGGAAAGATTAATTTTAAAACATATAAGTTCAAATAAGGGTATAAATGAATTTAACCCATATTCTACTAAATAGTAATTTTTTTTGAAATACATTTTTATGAAACATAGATGTGGATGATAAAGAAGTCCCAGTAGATACTCACGTATAAACAAACTCAGATAATAAATAGATTGTGAATTTTAACACTTACATCGTACTTTTCCTTGGACGATGGTAGTTTGACCTCCTGTATAATGGTGAAATAATTGTTTTTAAATTATACCAGAACCATATACATTAATATGATATGATATATAATCTTCCAATATGTCATTGTTAATGATATTTCAGTAGTATCATCATTTCAGGTGTTAACTGATTCATTTTCTATATATGATTTATTACACAAGTTGTGTTTAATATGGGTGGGATGTATCTTATGCATATCTCAAATGATATCATGCCTTTAAACATTATTTCCAATCATCAAATAGAAATTAGTCTTGAATGGATACGATGGGGAATGACATCTCATCGCTTCGTGGATACGATAATCTGTATATACGCATGAGCGAAAATATCATTCTTTTGATGGTGAAATAATATATAATTGGATGTTATATCATATATTCAGAATAATTAACATGTTATATTTATTATTTACATAATTCATACTCATTATTATACCCAACCAAATAATGAAGTGTTTGAATAACAAACTACATCATGATGTGGAGACAGTAAGCCGTATGTATGCACGTATGGTGAATTTTTCATTTACAGGAAGGATAGAATAACGAATATATTTCTACCATATTTAAAAAAATAACAGTATATATGAGGTAATGGAGTTATTATTTTGGTATGGAAACAATAAAGAAATAAGTATTGTAAGAACAAAAGAACTTGAAAGAGGGTGGGAAAATTATTACCTCTTCTTCAGGTGTTGCCTTTTGATTTGATCAAAAGGGATATTTAAGTTCACTTTTTGATACAATTATGGACTCTGGGATGAATTTAGGGAAGTTTGGAGGATATTTTTGCGGGGTTTGGCTGATCCAAATGGATTTTGAGGAGGGATTTTGAGAGAAGGGGAAGTTCCCTTTTATAAGAGGGGTGAGGGGAACCTCAGGAAAAGCTTGAAATATTATTTTATTATAAAACTATTTTCGGTTTATAATGGATCCAAATTGATTTATTTCTAAGCTAAGGTGGGTATGGGTCCAAATACATTAAAAAATAGGTTTTAGACAGGTTTAGGTCACCATAAAAAACCTTATCTTTTAGAATCAACTTTTAGATAAATAGTTCAACATTTACCGTGTTTTCTTGTATTCTAGAACAATATGGTTAATAAACATACTCTAAACTTCAATGAGAACCTCAAGTGGTTCATTAATGAAATATATAATATTATTTAAGCCCTTTTTCCAAACCATTGATTTTTAGGAATATTATATCAACCAATAATATAGTATTTGTTTTTAAAAACTCATTTATGTCAATTTTGACACTATTTAGTATTTGGTTTTTGTGAAAATCCTAACAGCACGATTACTTAAAAAAAATTATTTAATCAATCCTAACATGTCATATTAACCTATAGAATTAGTTTAACTCATCAAAAGTCTCAAATTATACTTATTTGGATATTTATAATATCAATTATTTAAATCTTTCATTAATAAGGTAATTACTGCATCATCATTGGTTCATAAATAATTTTTTTTATTTAATGTATAAAAATTATAAATAAAATACCATTATGTAGGAAATATTTTTATATTTATAATGAATATTTATAGTCTAATTTATCTTATCTATTACTCTATATTAAAAATAGTTTTGTTATTAAACTTTTAATTTAATACTTTTAACTATTTTTTAAATAAAATAATAATAAATGTCGTAATCTAATCCAAGTGTACCAAAACGATAATATTTTATTCCTAAGGTTGTTTTTGGTCGAATCACACTTATCCGATATAATTAGGATATGTGTTAGGGTAATTATAATATCATTTTTAGGTTTAACTATCCAATTTACTTTTAATCATGGTTAATAAAAATTAAAAATTACTATTCACAAAAAATAATTACATCTTATTGAACTACATTTTACTTAAAAATGTAAACTGTGTCTCTTAGATTTATGAAATTCAACTCACAGAAGAGGTAAAATTACGTTTTATACAAATTTGCAAATGCTCATAGAAGGTGGGTAAAAGACGGTAAAAAGCTCAATAAAATTTTATACATATAATTTTGTTAAAAAAATTACTCCAATGAATTAAATTTAAAATAAATAGGTATTATGTATCTATATTTACAGAAAATAAATAATTATTTAAATAAAAAGTCAATTTTTAAAAAATAACGCAGTGTTTTTCATTATTCATCAAAAATTGAATGTTTTTTGAAAAATGCCAAAAATTTACCCTAAGATAATTTTGATATTCTGAATTCAAAAATGAATTATATTTTACCAAATACAAAACATATAAGTATAATTAATTTAAAATTAATTGTCGTTGTCAAAACCAAAAGGCGGGTTTTTAAGAAGTAAAAATTATCAAAATATTAACATGTGTTTCTGTTAAATTTCAATGTAAAATTACATATAATGACCTACGTTGTATTAAATGATAAATATATAATGTGAATATACATACAAACCATTCAAATTAATAACTTAACACTAGAAATTATTTCGATTAAAAAAGTTGTTTTCAATTAAAATTTAGCATTTTTCATTATTCATCAAAATATGAATGTTATCAAAAAAGTACAAAAAATTTATCCAAATTAAATTTTATTCCTTAATTCTAAAGAATAATTTAATTTCATTAAATTGAATATATAGAATTTTCAAATATTTCTCTTAAAAATGGTTAGCCATATAGAGGTGGTAAAATTTCATTTTTTGAATAATACTTCATTTATCTACGAAATGAATCTGTGCTTATATTATGTCTAATAAACACATAATATGGATTCTAAAATTATATAGAGTATATAAAATTCAAAATTCAGTTCATATTATTCATAATCGCTTTTTGGAACTGCAAGTTTGGTAATTCGTGGTGTGCTTGAACTCGGTGTTGCATGTAGCGCAAGTTATTGATTTACTTTGAAGAAATAACATACTATGGAATCTTAGGGTATTGAAACTTGTTTCTACAATTATACACTACCTCTAATTTTCTACAATTCAATGTTCTACAATTACAAATCTTTATTGTGGAACTATTTCAATTTAAAATAATTTTATATTTAAAATTAGTTAAAATCCTTAAATAATTAAAAAAACCTATTTGGAATCTAATTAGAATCCAATTTTTTGTATTCCCTTGAAACATATTTATTTATCTATCGAACTAGTGAAAATTCACTTTCAACCTTTAACCCTCACATCTTTACAAAAATGGTAACTGTGAAGTGTTTTGTGGGTTTATTGGATGAATAAAGATCCCAAAAGAACTATAAAGGTGAATCTAGTCTCCCTATTGAGCCTTTAAGCACGTCTCTTTATTCATGAGTTGTAGTGTATTATAAATAGATAGTTGTTAAGTGTCTAGAAAACAATAAGTTGATACATTAGAACATTTTTTATGAACAAGGATGAGATTAATACATATTTAGAAATAGTTTTCCTTTAAATCATAATTTGGTTCCATATTTATATCTATTTCCTAGGATTGAATTTCGATATAATAAAGATTTTATCACAACATCAGCGGATGTATATATTCTTGTTTTTTCTTTAATGTTGTGGGATAACTGCTTAAAATTTCCTTATAAATGAATCTATGAAGACTATCAAGGATCATATCCCATTAAACATGAAAATAATTTTTGCTGAAGATGAATATATGGAACTTATTGGAGATTATATTGTGAGAAGGCCAACATAGGTGTACCTAGATACTGAGTGTCAAATACATATCATTATTATTCAACACAAGTTGTGTCCCAATAAATGGGAGTTCATTATTATGAGGTACCAAGATAACTTCTTCCAATATATTATGAAAATAAGGGATCAAATAAACCTATGTAGATATATGATCGTGCACATGATACAGTTGTAAAAGCCTACTTCAATGTCTAATTATCTTGCCTATCAATATCTAGGTTATTCAATGTTGGAATATGGGGGTCTTGTTCTTTTAGGAGAAAAAAGGTAACTAAATATAATGGTGCATATCTCATTTAAATAACATATAAAACAATAATGTTAAAATGAAACCCTTGGTTAATGAAATGGATGGTAGAAAGTGATAGACATTATGGGAAGTTTAGCACTTTAAAGAACCCTTCCATAATAAGAGAATTTATTGATCCAGGATTAGATACTGATGATATTAGAGTTTACTCTTCAGATGAGTATGTGGCTGAGGCCAGTGATGAAGATGAAGAGGAAGAAAAAGTAAAATCCGCAGATGATGAAAAAGAAAATTTTAATGCTATTATAGTTGAGGTAGATAGTGATCATGATATTTATAGGATTAAAATATTTACTTTTGACCCCATGACCCTTCTCTTTCCATACCTTCTAGAAAATTATTGTTTAAAGATGATAAGAAATATGATATTAATTTTTTAAATTCTACTCATCTTGATGAATAGGGTTGAAAGAGTCTTGAGGATGTAATTGGTTTATAAGATGGTTCCTTATGTAATGCTGATAGAGAATATGAGGATGAGGAACCAAATACATTAATTACTATTTCTGAGTTTTCAAGAACTATAAGTTGGAATTGGGATTGAAACCCAAAGAGTTTATTAGTTAGTCATGTGGATGTAAGCCTAGCCAGGAAAGATGATATATTTTCTAACGATAAGGATGAGCCTTTTAAAGTGGTGAAGTCCCATGGTTCATCAGTACATGTAATGGCCTACTATAACTCATACGATTAATTTCATAATGGAGGGAGTCCATAAGAGGCATTTTGGACCGACCATTCAGTTCTTCAGATAGATCCTAAGGGATATCTAGTAGAATGGATTGACCCAGATGCATTAAAATCATCTTTTCCCTCTAAGAATATTCAATATTCAAATAACCAATGGAATCTCTAGTGATTATTGAGGAAGTTATTTAGGAAGTTTCTGGTCAATGTTCTACTCTAGATCATACTTCTTCTTCGAATGGATAGGGGAGCACTCCTCCTAATTCTACTCATACCAAAACATTTAATAGAGTTGACCTAGATTCCATTAAGATTAATTTTTTCTTTTGTCATAGAGGTATGATCGAGTCATATTATTTTGAATATAAAAAACTCAATGAAGAATAAATCACAGTAATGGTATCCTTGGTTGTAACAGACCTCCAATTTAAACTATTTATAATAATTAAAAAAAAATTTAAATAGAAAATAAAATTTTATTTAAGAATTATTGAGTTATCAACACTAACTTGGTGGACATGGGAATGGATTTAATTTAGATAGATATCTTAGTGATTATATGTATGTACTCTCTTTCTAGAGTTGGATCTTCTAGTTCGAGAGATACAGTTTCCTTTTTTCTTAATTTTGATGCTAATATGATCAAAATTATTATTATAGAAGAACTACAAGCTATGTTGTTTGATTTATCTTCCACTCTCTAAGATAAACTCAAACAGATTAAATATCACTGTGAGTATATATATATTCTAGTGAGACAATGTTTTAATGTTTCCAAAAATGATAGGGCTTCCATAAACAAAACTATTAAGCATTATCTTTCAAATATTTTTACCAAGAATGATTAAAATTATCATTTTAAGTTCTTGGATGAAAATTTAAGGATTAATCCTATATTTTGGGCTTTCAAAGAGAAACTGAGTTAGTTAAAGGATTGATCATCTTGATAAATATATTTATATATGAAATTTTTTGTTTATATGAATAAATAGAGCATGCGGGAAGGTCTATTACACTCTTTTTGGAGATGATGGAGCCCTTTATGTACACTAATAATAAAAAGATATTTCACATCCTTACATTCCCATGAATACATTGGTTTATACCTATTTTATCACCTCAATAAATCAAATCCATTTTTTCATTATTTTTGGACTTACACCGATTGAGGTATGGAGATATTTGAGGCCATTTTCTTAATTCATTATATTCAGGCCTCTATCACCTTCTTCTACCCCTACTCCTACAACCATTACGGTTGAAAAGAAAAATACCTAGTTAATCCAACCTCCCATTATGATGAGGATTCCTAAGTCTCCAACTAGGATGGGATATGTCCTTTTATTTTTTTTATCTTGATGATTTACCTTATTTGAATATGCAATTAATGAAACATTATTAAAAATAATTATTTTATCTAATAAATTTTCACTTCAATATTTATTTTTGATAATCCTAAAGGGGGAGAAAATACTATGTGTTGACAAATAATGTAACTAGGTATTCTTGTTATTTTTCGTTTTAAGTAAATTTACATTTTTTCTACTTATGCCATTTCAGAAGTCTATGATATTTCTTTTAAAAACTCTATCTTCATGAAATCTAGTGATTTTTAATTTATTTTGAAACCATGATTTGTGATCATAAAAAAGGGGGATATTGTTGTATTAGTCAAAGAAATTACTTATATTATGTTTCCTTTATTATGATTATGTTTTCCATTAGACTTACATAATTATTTTGATGTGTCTTTTACCCTTATGTAACTCACATATGTATTCAATTTCCTTTAAGTAATATTTAAAGAACCATTACATGTGAATTTTTAACTTAGTTATACCCTTACACAAGCTCTATATACCCTCATGAAAGTCT
The DNA here is from genome assembly GCA_963277665.1 of Viscum album. Taxonomy (NCBI): domain Eukaryota; kingdom Viridiplantae; phylum Streptophyta; class Magnoliopsida; order Santalales; family Viscaceae; genus Viscum; species Viscum album. Next base: position 1,045,247,079 of record OY728125.1, read on the forward strand.
TAATCTGCTATTAAATAATCATTCTAATGTACTCATTACCATTATGTAATTCCATTTTTCCCTTATGTAAGAAATTTTATACCCATGTGCAGGCCTTGTAATGTCTATTTTACCCTAATGTATAATATAAAAATATTTTTTACCTTTCTGTAATAATTTTTTTACCTTCACCCGTGATCTGAATAATGTTTTTTACCTTTATGAAACTATTATCTAACCATTATATAATATTTTTAAAAGATTTTTTACTCTTATGTAGTGTTCAATTTAATATTTATTCATGTCAATGCAACTACCACTAATATAATTATACTATTAGTAGTTTGACATTGGTAGAACTAGAAGAGTTTGTGTTACCTCTAGTGTATTTGTGGTACTGAAACTTGACATCTACTACCTCTAATAAAATTGTGCTACTTCTATATAAATTTTTATTCATTTAGTTCAAACTCTATTACTTATAGGTGGATCTTCTACTTTAGGAAGACTTTTCTACCTCTATAAGGAACTCTCTACCATCATTTCACTTATACTACCATTGGATAATTCATTCTACTGATAGACTATGTCTACTACCATTATTAATGATGATATAATTATAGAATATTTATATACTACCAATTGAATCATGCAATATATAGTTCAAATATTACTACCACCAGTGGATGTTTCTACCACCAGTTGAAATAAGTCTACCATATATGACTAGAATAAAATTCAAATTAATAATTACAATGGAACATTTAATTTATTTAGTTTCAGGTAGCGACATGTGGAATTGAGAATGATTATTCTTAAATGAATACAGAAAGGAATAAAATAAAAATTAAATCATTCCACATTTACTATAAAGTAAAAGGAATTATCACATATTATTATTATCCTAACATGGATAATTAGTGACTATAAAAAGATATAAAGTCATTGGAACAACTCATAGATAAATTTTGGACTATTTAACACTTTTTTCTACCAAATAACTACCTATGCCTCATTACCTTGGAAAACCATTATGGACTGTCTATTTCTTCATACGAAACTCTGTTTTCAACACACACACAAATCTTTATGAATAATGTTCAAACAAAAAATAAGGATACATTTAAATAAAATCGAAATGAATAATAATAACATTTTTAAAATTCTCCTTACATGATCAGATAATTAAGAACTACACAATAACTTCTACAATATTTACTTAATCTTTTCTATTTCATTTACATTCTATTTTTTATTACTTTACATTATACATTTAAAATAATAAGCTCCAACAATATATTAGAGAGTACTCAGATATACTTTTCTTACTCATTTTACATCTGGTATCCCACATATAACAACGTAAGAGGTTTTGTGTTTCCTAGACTACCTTGTGAAAAGCTGTATTAATGAACATAATCTAGGTTTTGGATCAAGTTTATAATTTAATAAAATATGTAGCAATGAGTGATTTACAAGTGGATCAGACTAGGTCTCGACTTGATAATGAATGAATTAATATTATACCTATATGTGTGTTATTATTTTGTTTTACTTTGTTTTAATATAAATTAATTTTATTCTTTAAAAACAATTTAGTAAAACATTACCCAGATAGTTATCTTCATTTGGTGTTTAATATTTTTATCATGTGATTAGATTTATTTCAAATGGTAGAGTGATTTTAAAATTTCTTTAACTTGGATTTGATTGAGACTTTGATAAATATTTACAAAACATTTAATTATATATCATTGTTATTTTAGTTAAGTGTCCTGTTTTTTGTAAATTAGGGGATATTTTTACAGTTTTTAAACAGAAATTTAAATTATAAATTCAATTTATCCCCTCTTTATTATTACATTGGGACTAACATATGGTAATGTGATTTTAAACATCACATATAAACAAATAGTTCTCTTTATTTTTTAGGGGTATAAAGAGGTGATCATATGTTAAAATTTCATATAAGCAAGAGCCTACTACGGCATTGGCAGTGTTATAGTAGAAACCCAAATATTATAGAGATATTTCAAAAAGAATGTGTGCTCTCTATTTGGAATAGAATTTTTGAGTGATCTTATTATGTGATTTATACTTTTGTATACTTTTTAAAAAATGAATATATACATGACCTTAAAGTCCATTAAGTGTTTTACACTTTCACAAATATAATACCTCAAACGTGATTTGTTGAGCGAGATACATAAAATGCATTTAGATTAATGGAATATTTCACAAATGTTGATATTGCATGTAATATATAATGTTTCATGAACATTAATATTTTTCAAATTAGAGAGATAATTCCATGAAATTATTAATGATTTCATGAATTATGTTCAGTAAGCTTAAGAAATCAAGATGTTTAACTAATAAAAAAGGTAAGAAAAAGTTGATTGTGAATGATTTAGTTGCACAAAGTACAGAGGAAATTATTGTTATGAACCATGAAAAGAAACATGTTTTCATGAATTATATTCCATGAACATATAGTTTCATGAGATAGATTTGAGAAGGCTAAAATAGTGATAAAGTGGTAACAATAAGAGTGAGAATACCAAAAAATAATTCTAATTTATATGAAGAACCATATATTGATAATGTGTTCTTGTGAAAGTACATGCAGAGAACAACTATATATTAGGGTGTCCATGAATCTCATGATTCATTGAGAAGAGAATAATATTAAGATAAAATAGATTTAATCTATGAGTCATAATAAATAGAGAAAGATTCTTGTAGTGTTGGAGAATCTGGTGGATTTAGGAGGCATCAGATCATCAAAGAACTGAACAAACTAGAAAATATTTGTTGATCTGATTATTTTAATCCAATATAGATGTACTTGAAGAAGAAATAATGTGTATTCCTTTAATTTAGGAGTCTCTATAAAGAAGATATATATAATGTTTTTATAAAATAAACTAGGATAAAAAAGTTATCTTTTTTTTGGTTTCAAATTTTTGTACTGATAGAGAGAATCTATTATTCTAGTGGGAATCTAGTAGGGAATATTGGGACTATTTGTTGATAAAAATATTTGGAATACTCCTAGTATAATAACTTGGGTCTATAGCGGATGAATTTATTAGTGTATCATCTAACCAATCATAGCAAGGAATTGCATCTCCCATCAGGGTCAATCTTTTTAAAAATACAACGTGTTTCATTTCATTTTCATTCCATATTTAACATGGCGAGAATGCGATTTTATATGTATCATATCCACTCTTCCAAATAGGTTAAATAGTTTTGAATTAAAATGGTGTAAAAGTAAAGGAGAAAATAATTCTATAAAATAAGTCACACCTGATCCATCCCCCTATTGGTGTGACTATATGATCCACCAAGTTATTAATTGGTATAAAATATAATCAAGGTTTCCTCTAATAATTTTAATATTATTTCACACCATTTTTAAAGAGACATATTTGAAATGTATATTTAATAAATAATGTTTGGAATATTTTCAACCAAAATAAAAGGCAGATATGAATATTTCATGTTTCAAAAAATGTGGAAATTTCTATGATGACTCTGGAAAACATGAAGGAATATGGGATCAAATGTTAAATAAGATAGAATATAAAAATCATGATAATGAGGAATCACAACTACATGATAGTAATAATAATTATATCATATAGCTATATCTATTGAAAATGATTCATATAACAAATATTATTCATGTTTTATGAATGATGAATATGTTAAATCAATTAAGGTAATCTACTCATGTTAAATATTATATGTGGAATGTTCCAAGTAAAGTTATCACCTAACTATTTTAATTCATCAGGAAACTATTTGATGAGAAAACTAAGATAGAGCTAAAATCTAATTTAGTGCAAAATAAATCAGCTAAAATTTTAAAACTGTAAAACACTCATAAAACTTATTGAAGCCAATTAATTCACTATAACAATTTTCAATGGAGGGATTTCACTGGTTGAAAAATATTTTAAATGTAATATTTATGAGAATTTTATTTTCAATAATTTTTTTATATAAGTTGACCTTGTAGTTTAAAAACTACATAAAGTATCTATGACTATAAAATATGCTTAGTAGGATGTCAAATGAAAATTGAAAAATGATATTGAGAATTATATACTAGTGGAATTTCATTTTCATAAGGTCCATATTAAAAATTTGAAAATATAATGTAAATAAATCATAAAAACACTTTATGACTAGAAGTATAGTCTTAATAGTAAATATCATCAGTTGAAGTAAAAAATTATAAATCTTGACAACACCCAATTTGAATAATCAAAAGATACTGAGTAGAAAAGTATAAACATAAAAGATTCGAAAATATTTTTATTTATATAAAGATTCATGTATGCTTCACAAATATCTTGATATAATTTAAAAAAACATCAATTGGAAGATCATGGAAGAAGGTATCCCATGTTCTAGATATTTGTTTTACTAATGGAGTTTCATTTGGTTGTGAAGGTTCAAAATTAAAATCTAGAGAAATGCGAGTGAAAATATGTCACAAGAAATCTACCACATCATCAAAGGTGGATACATGAATTTTAGGAAGATTAACTCCCTATATAGTAACAATAAGAATATTTTTATTTCCCAATTATAGAAAGTATTTAGATCTATCTAAACTATTCTTGAAGTTAAAATAAGTTTATTTTTTGGATATTATAAGTCTATGTTGAAGTTTTGGAATCATGCTATAGAAATTTTCAACAATATGTCTATGAATGAAAAATATAAAAGTCAAAAAATTTGGATGATTTTATCTTATAGAGAGATAATACCATTAAAATATATGAAAAATTCATAGAAGAAGAAAAATAAATCATCCAATAATAGACTTGATTATAACATTTAATACTACACCATATTTGGTCATGGTTGTAATGAATTTTTGTATTCACCAACCTTGCATAAATCATCTTCTAATGTGAATATAATATAAAAATACAAAAAGAAATAGGTGAAAAATAATGAAAAGTTGACATTGGGAAGTAAACCAAAAAGAATAATGTTGAACAAACTACTCCCAAGATGTTTGTGAATAAAGTTCTATATGATTTCACACCTATAAATAAAGGATGATTCTATCTTGGAAGGAAATAATACATTATAAACCACTTTAAATAGGCTATGGATAAAAAAATAGGAATAATGATTAAAAAATATAAGGAATCAGTCCAAGATATGAATAAGATTATTAGTTTTTATCAAGACAACTATGGTGAATAACTCTTATTTCATGAGCATTTTTCTAATAGAGACACCTAATTATTGATGTATATTGGTTTGAAAGTATTAATATGTATATGTATACAAATATCAAATTAATGAAATGGATGCCTAGAGGAGAGGATTTTTTAGAATAAATTTTATGAACTAGTGACTTCATGTGCTTAGAAAATTATTATGAGGTATGAGTATACACACAATAAGAAGTGGAACATGATTTAAAGGAATTCCTAACAATATGTCTAGAATTTCTATAAATGAATATGAATATAGATCAACAACATAATAATTAATGTTCCAAGCTATCAATTGTAAAGTTCCCCATTCAATTTAATAAAAACTTATAATAATAAAACCATACTACCCACGCATATTTGGATATAGAGAATTAATGGATAAAACATGAAGAGATATAGAGTTGAATGGAATTGAGTCACTATGTTGAAAAATAAATATCTACCCTATTACTCTAACTAATAAGAATAACATAAGTCTCCTTATTACCATAGGTATATTATATGTGTTTCACTATGTAAGGAATTAAAGGTCATGCATGTGTTGAGGGGGAGACATAAACTTATTAAAATATATGAACATCTTATAGCTATAAATATGTCCATATTAGAGTATTTTTCATCTACTTGTATCATGTGATCTCATAGAAACACTTAAAAATTACTTCTTGGAGTTTATTGTTGAATAAAACCAACCATGATAAAAATTATAGAAGATTATCCTTTGAGGGGGAGGTAATAAGTAGAACAAGACTCTAGATTTTTATTTTTTCATGTTAAATCCAAAATTTTGGAAAACATTTAAGGAATATTAAGGATGGTGTGTTATTTATAAATGTTTTTTGATATATTTGAATGAAGACTGCAAGTTGTTATCACGTTCTAAATATTTTACAAAAAATATTATTGTCTAGATTATTCACTCATGTTTTCATCAACTACAATTCCTTAGGTATACATAGAGTTGATTATGTAATTGCCCATTTCTATGTAAATTTTGATTTCATCCGTCTCTTAAGAAGATTTTCAATTTGTATTCTTCTTAGGAATCTGAAGGAGTATTCTCAACCATATCCAACCCAAGAAGCTATGGGTGAAGCCAAACAACATAGATATGAATATAAAATGAGATAGTAGAAGGGTGAATAAACACTATGTGGTATGGGATAGTGTCATTTGGTTTTTTAGTGGGGTAACTACATGGGAGTTTTTTCACATTCGATAGAGTTCCATGGGTAATAATGAAATGAATTATAACTTGTGTTATGCGATAATATTCTTCATTTTTTTAATCACAACTTTTGTCTATGAAAAAAAGACGTATATTTTCATATTTTTTATTCTCCACTGGGGTTATTAAAAGGTTCTCATTTTTTATCTCAGGTAATATCACAATAGGAAAACTCCATTCAAACATCCACTATAAAAGGTGTTTTATTAAATGTGGGAGCTTGCACCTCATCATTGTGTTTAATGCCATGAATGTCTTCATACCACTATATTTCTCTATTTAGATATTTCATGCGATTATTCTTATAATTCCCTTGAATGAATACCTAAATCCATGAGGTGACTGATGATAATGGATAGGGATTACATATTAGTAGCATACAGGTTTTATTCGAATCTCTCAATAAGGATTCTTGAGGCAGGGTGGAATCAAAAGAGTTTGTTTGTAAATAATAACTACAACAAATAGATAGGGGAAATCAAATACATTGGTAAATCGATGGTGTCATTATTTAAAAAATTCAATATAAATGAATGATTTTCCATGGTTTTTATAGGCATAAATAGGTGAATGTGAGAACAAATTACCTATAAATATGAGACAACTATTTAATTTGTAGTGTAGTGGTAGAAAACCGAATAAAAAAGTGATATTTTAAAGAGAAAATGATCTATTTGTTCATATAGGAATTTTTTAGATAGATCCTTTCAAAAAGTACAAGTTTTTATTCTATTTATACAACAGAATATAATTTAAATAATGAACTCCAAATGATATTTTTCACTTATATAAACATAATATTATGAACATGACGAGTTGAGTGAAATGTATACAATGAATTGTGATTTCATGAATCTATCATAACCATTAATATTTATTGTTTTAGAGAAATTTTTATAAACCAAAAGGTTTTACAATTACTGGATTAAAGTCCATGAAATTCATAATTCATGATGAAGTATGTTCCACAATCATGAGGTTTTGTAATGGATATGTAACAAGAAGAAGTAGTGAAAGCCAATTATGAAAGATTCAGTCGCATGAAGTACTAAAAAAAGGTTTGATAAACTATGAAAAAACATCATATTTTCAAGAATTTTATTCCACAAATATAGTGTTTTATGAGATACATTTGAGAACATTGAAATAGTGAGATATTTGAAAGAAGAATAGTGATAAAACAATGATATAATTCACTTCTGCATGACGAATTGTACAGTTAACCTGAATCCATGAAAAATTACATGCATAGAAAAATTTTCTACTAGGACATCAATGTGTCTCATGATTAATCGAGAAGAGAATAATAGATAAAAAGATAAGTGAATAAATATTGGAGTTTTCAAAAAGGTATAAGATGACTTTTAGTGCCAAAGAATTTGGGGAATTAGAGATGAATTGAAAAATTAAATATCTGAAGAGACAGAGAAAGACTAGTTAATCTATTTTTTTATTAGACATAAATGTTTCTAAAGAAGTGAACATGTTAGTAATATTAATCTAGGATACTCTTGAAGAAATATCTAAATCAACTTCTGTAGAATTAACTAGGCATAAGAAAGTGGAGTTTCTTATTTTTTTCATTTTTTTACTAACAGAGAGAAGTTGTTATTATAGTGGAACTCTAAAATATATTAATATTATTCTATGTTATTGAAGGTTTTGAGAAGATTACTAGTGTAACCACACAAATTTATAGTTTAGAATATATTATTGGGTTATATAAGGAATCATAGTAAGGTTTAAGCTCTAACATCAATGTAAAACTATGTAAAAATAACATGTGTTGTTTTTTATTTACTTTCTTCATTACATGTTGTGTAAATGTAATTATGTTTATACATTATCATCACATTCAAACCAGTAAATGAAGTTTGAATTTAAAATGGTACAAATTGAAAAAAGAAAATAATTTTGTAAAGCAAGTCACATTTGATTCACCCCCTCATCGCATGAACATATTATCTACTGGGTATATAATAATCCAAATTTGTTCAAATAGAATTAATTTGATGAAATATAAAAATGATGGTGGATCACACATGATTGACCATTAAGAAATTTATTTCATTAAATTAATATATGGTAATATCAGAATAACCTAGATGTTAAAATTACTGATAAAAGTGAAAAAATCATTATATGAGAATCAAAATGGTGTTGATAATGCCATGGTCCACCTATGGTGGTCATTTTGAAGAAAATTTAAATGAAAGAGAGTATTGTATCCCAATAATTAAATAATATTTTTTCTTAATGGTTTTTATCTGGGGATCAAAATAGAGTCTTATAACATGTAAAATCCAATGGTTTCTAAAGAAATGTCATCACTAAAATTGTGAAGGGAGGATGTTTTGTGGTACAAGAAATTTTGAAAATAGTGTTAGAGGGGTAAAGTACTTTTTTAATTGAAATAACATAAAACATACCATGGTGAAATTGAACACACTATATTCGGAAAATAATTCTATAGTTTTTGAAAATTTAATGGCATTACTCCTTTGATGAAACATGGGCTACTAATTTTCATTCTCTAAATTCTCATATGTGGTAACTATATCTCTCATGGAGTTTTCAATATCATAAACACTCTCTTATTTATCTAAAATTTTAATTTTAATAAATTTTAAAATCCAAAATTTTACTTTAAGTCATCTCTTTATTGGTCCTAATAGAGATCTTAAAGTCAATTCAATTGAGTCATTATGATCCTATCAAAATCATGAAAGAATATTAATAATGGATTTAATATATTTTAATGAAATTAGAAGATTCGTCCCATGCCATAAAGGGAAGCTCGAGAAGCTCCTCTTGATAATTGAGCCATACAATAGATCCCTTATAGCCGGTGTAGGGTACCAGCCAGTAACTTCCATGTGGAAAATGAATCAAATGTTCTGAAAACTCAATGGCTAGACAATTGTAATGACCCAAATATTTATAAATGTAATTGTTTCCCTTCATATAATTTTGGTCATATATCATAAAACACAATAATATAATGGATTCCCAAATAAAAACATCATTCTCATAAATGAAGAATGAAATAACTAACATTCATAGAAATTAAGGAAGATATACCAATGGAATAGTAACTTTACCCTTAGAATAGTAACATGACCATTATGAATAAAAATCTAGATAATAGAATTGTAACCTCACCAATGGAATTATAATAAAATTTATCCATATTATAAACGAAAATATGTAATAATTATATCATAGTATAAGTAAATAAATGTTTTAAAACGATAATTTAATTGTTGGTATTTTTATAAAACATACAATGTTTATTTATATTTTTTAATTAATATAATGATTTAAAAGAAAATTTATTTTTATAAAATAGATTCATAAATGAATATTTTTTTTATTATGATTAAAAGATAATTTTATGAGACCTTAATTAATTTTTCAAAGTTTCATAAAATTGTTAAAATTTTAAAACTAGTATTTTTCGAATTAAAGATGATTTTAATTAGAAATTAAAATTCTCATATTTGAAACAATATTTTAATAAAATGGGATATAATTTTTTAATTATAAACATAAAAAAATGTTTTGGGTGAATTTATGTTATTTTTCTAAAATAGTTGATTTTTTTGTGAATAGTGAAATACGTCAATTTACAGTATTTAACAAATACATGAATTATTGAGTCATAGTTGATAAATGGAGAATGTAATACCATAATCTCAAAAATCCTTCATTATTAAATATATTTATTTATAAGTTTCAAATTATTCATAGTCTTGAGCCAAAATAATGAACTAATGATTAAAATAAGGAAAAACACCCCTCTTCTCCCCTAATATTTACCACCCCACACCACCTCTTCTCCTCACACCTTCTAGGATTTGAATATGATCCAATTTCTACCCAATCCAATTCCAAATGCTCTTCCCCATGATTTATAGAATTTGGTTTCAATAATAACCTAATTAAAATTTCATAAGGATTTTCTCAAGGAGAATAAGTTCAAGAGGTTAAATCCTCTTCCAATTTCATTAAATTTTATTCTGGTTATTTTATTTTCTTATTACCTCATCACCTCCCCTAATATAAGTGGAGTAATAAATCAGTTTTATTGTATATAATATGAGTTTATTAGCTTAATTGTATAATCCATCATCAAACCTCCTCTCCTCTCTCTTTTTTTCTAAAAAAGCAAACGTTGTCTCTAAGGTGTTGATTTCGTTGTGATCGAAGGATGAAAATATTAATTTAAATGATTATCATTACCATTTTATCTAATGAATCATACTCATATCTAGAAAAAAATTATATATATTTATATATCACTTCAATAAATTCATGAATAGAATATAACATCAATTATAAATAATTATTCTCATCTTACATGAACTTTTATACCTTTATACATGCTAACTGATCATCCAAACCGAGAAATTAAAACTATCAGAATGGTGAGATTAAAATCTATAACACATAATAATGGAAATAGATAAGCTTAATAATGTTATAATATATCAAATACATGTATAATGTTTTTTTATAATTATTAATTGATGAATATAATTTAATTATATATTATATTAATGTGATGAAATTATTTAGACATAAGGTAAGTGGATTCTCGAACCCAATTTCCTTTCATTGGGTTATTCCTCTTCCATTCCAAATTTCACTATAGATGTAAATTTAATACTCCTACAATGTAATTTAATTGTTCTTACATATTATTTTCTTGGATATACATTTTTATAATCCAGTTTTATGAATAATACAATGATTTTCCAAAACAAAACTTCCTTCTCAAAACAAATATTTTACTTTTCTTGTGATGATTTCTTCTTCACTCAAGACTTATGATTCATATAAAAAGTATATTATTCCATTTTTATTTTGGTAAACCAAATTTTAATTCATTAAAAAATTCTATATAAAATTATATTTAAATCTATCTCCCTTCCATGGGTTATTTTATAGAAAGTATTGATATACATTCTATGTCGAATTCATGATTATGTTCATATTATGATGTGAGGGGTGAACCCAAAATTATATAGCACTCCAATGTATTGGGTAATTTAATTTATCTCATGATATGAGTTTAAATATTAATTAAAATGATTCTCAATTTGTTAAACAAATGATTCTGTTATTATTGTACACATATTTATTCTTGAACAAGATTTTAGCTTTATTCACAACTATGTGTGGTATTTGACGAATAAGACATGATGTTTCATATTTATGGATTTCTAAAATTCATGAATTTATCTAATTATTTCTATCATGATTATGTTTATAATCCCATAATTATGTAATGATGATAATTATTATTCTCACCCATGTTATACTAATTCATGTCTCATATTCATCTACTAAATGGGCGTTTAGCTCACCCCTTTATATGATGTATATCCTTCGTTGATTACATATACTAGAGAAAAAATAAAATCCAATAATAAGGTAGATAATAATGAAATAAATAATATTTATATTTTGTAATTTAAATGTTATGTTTGTTTATAAATTTCCCATGAAACTAAAACATTGGATCCTAGATTTTGTAACAGTATTATATCTTTTATCATTAAAATGATTTAATAGTAATGTAAGGAAAATATGGGCCGCTGTAGTTGGTATCAGAAAATGGTTTAGTTAATTTGGTCTTTAGAATTAGAGAATATTAGTGACATCCCATAGTATGAGACCAAGTATATATAAGGACCCAATAATAATTGTTTTTGAAAAATAATAAACATTGGGATCCCACATGGTATGTCTATAGAACTAATTTTACAAATAAATAAATTATTTATTCATGATTTTGTTAATTATGTTTTGTTCAAAACATTTTTATTTTATAAAATGGTGGGAACTAGATAAAATCAGGCCAATAATCCATGTGTGCAATAATGCCTATAATTTTTGAATTACATACCCAATTCCTTGGGAGGTGAATTTCAAAATTTCATGGAGATGCTTACCTAGATGTCTTAGGATATGAACAATAACCTGAATAATGTGGAAAATTCTCCTTAACCTAAGAGGGAGAAACTAGCTATCAACTATCTTATGTGTAAACGACCATTGATATTTAGTTTATCTTAGTATCCTCTAGTCACGGAACAGAGGGTCCACTCAATGGAGATGGTCATTTTTGTGCATCACTATTCTAAGACACATAAGGTGACTCTAGTTGTTTATCTTTTAGATGGAGAGTTCGATCAATGGTGGGTTATGATAATGAACACCAAGATAAAGGATTAAATTTATGAAAAAGAATTTTCAAGGCTTTAATAAAACATTTCTTAACAATTATTTCCCACGAAGTCTTATTATAAAAATGGAGAGAGAAGTTATAGAGAGAAATAAAAAAGAAGATAAATCTTACATGGATTATGTAAACAATTTCACAATGATTAAAATTTATGCATTATGATTTGTTATATATAATTATAGTAGAATAGATAGATTATTTAGTGTTTTAAAACTACTCCATCAAAATTCTCTAGAAATTTGTGAATTTTGGAGTTATAAAGATGTTTTTAGATGTTATCCCAAAGTGAAGATGGATTTTGGAGAGTGTTCCCATGGATATGGTGATAATAATTGAATGATTGAGTTTCAAGATGGAATATCTAATGAAAACGTGGAATAAAATATCTATCACTCTCAAGTTAAAAAATTTAGAAGAATCAAAATTGGAATTGCCTCAAAAAGATAGGTAAATGCTTCATGTGTGGGGAAGAAGGCCACAAAAATAATGAATGTCCCAGAAAACAAAATAATATGACCAAAATTATGTAGTAAAGGAGAGAACCACCCATGGTTCAATGCTACAACTATAGGGAGCAAGGGAATTGCGCAAGCCAGTGCACTAAGCGTAGACTCCTCTAGGGTATTCAGTGTCAATAGCCACCAAATCAAAAAAAAATATTGAAGTAAATATTATGAAATCACTAATACTAAGGTGGAGCTCTATAATGATGTGGTGATAGGTATGATTTTTATTCCTTCAAAAATAACAAAAAATATATTTGATTCTGTTTCTATGCATTCTTTCATATCTTGCATGTTTAGTAGAACTGTTCAAACCCACATCAAAATATGTTGGTTGAGTTATGTTTGAGAACATAAAATGTGGAAATTATTGAATCCATGTATATAAATCATCCATCGTTAATTATTGTGCATTAAGCCTCCACGAAAATATTTTCTTACAAACTTTTGTGATTTTTGGTGCTATATTGGGCATGGATTGGATATCTTTATAAAAATCCAACATCAACTATTGGGAAAGGGAGATTGTTGTTCACGTCCTAGGGTGTCTTCTAATTCAGTCCAATTGTAAGGAGGTGTATGCATCTCCTTCAGAATCATCATCTCAATTGTTGATATTATTTCCTTATGAGAAAGCATATCTAGATTAAATACGTAAGAAAAATGATGAAAACTTTTTTGAGGACATGATTACTGTGAGGGACGACACTTATGTGTTCCCTGATGATTTTTTTGTTCATCCTCATGATTGAGAGGTTGAGTTCTCAATTGTAGTTATTCATAGATCTATTTTGATATAAAATAATCCTTATAGAATGACCACCATTGAGTTAGAAGAACTAAAAAAGTTGTTACAGGGGAATATGGACAAGGGTTCACCCAATTGCTTCACCATGGGGTGGAACACTCCTTATAGTTATAAATAAGGATGAATCAATTCTCCGCTACATTGATTATCATGATCTCAACAAAATCGTGATAAAGAACACGTATCACATGTCATGGATATATTACTTGTTCAATAAACTATGTGGGTCCAAGTATTTCCCAAAGGTGAACCTTAAGATATTGTATTACCAATTAAAGGTGAGGAAGGATGATATTACCACTACTAACATTCAAATGTGGTATGAACACATTGATTATATTGTGATTCCTTTTGGACTCACTAATGATCCGCCAATATTCATGGACATAATAAATAGTGTCTTTAGATAATACCTTATAAAATTTGTTGTAGTATTTATTAATTGATATTCATATATACTCTAAGAGAAAGGAGGAACATGAGTAGACTTTCATTACTACACTAAAGACATTTTGAAAGGATATATTTTATGTAAAGTAAAATAAATGTGCGTTCTTAGTAGAGGATGTATCATTCTTGCGGAATTTTATCACCAGCAAAGGAATATCTGTGGAACCCTCCAAGATAAAGGCAATAAACGAGTGACTCAGACCAACATATGTAACATATATTTGTAGTTTCCATAGTCTATCTAGGTATTACTGGTGATTTTTAATGAACTTATAATGATTTCTAAACCCACTAAAAAATCATAATCTAAAGGGAGATATGTTTTTCTGGACCAGAAAATGTGAAGACTACTTCATGGAGTTGAAAAGGTCATTTATCATCATGCTAGTACTAAATTTTCCAAAAAGTATAGAAATATTTGTAGAATTCTCTGATGCTTCAAATAAGGGATTTGTTAATGTACTAATGAAAAATGATAAATTGAAATCATATACCTCGAAGAAGCTGAAAATTCACGATCAAAACCATCCCATTCATGATTTGGAGTGAGAGGTTTTTATCTTCACATTGAAAATATGGTGGTGTTATCTCTATAGGGAGATGTGTGAGATATATACCAATAATAAGATCCCCAAGTATATATTCTCATGGAAGGATATTAACATGCACCCGCGAAGATGGTTAGAGAATATCAAGGATTATGATTTTTAAAACCACTACCATCCTAGTATGGGAATGAAGGTGGTGGATTCTCTAAGTAGAAAAGATCCTACAACATTATAAAAGATGATAATTGGGAAGGATTAAATTTTCCTAGATATAAAAATGATTTACATAGGAATCATTAAGTAGGGAACTTCATAAATCCTTTATAAAATGATTTCTCAACCATCCCTTATAAAGATAATAATAGATTCTCAAAGAAATGACGTGGAAATTCAAAAGCAGTTGGAAGCCAGGAGAAAGGCTAAATCCTAATTGATCAAAATTGATGAGGAATAGGTTATATGATTTGGACTATAACAATGTGTACCATCCACTCAAGTGTTAAATAAGGATCTTCTAAGTGATGCATATATCTCAACCTTCTCTATTCAACCAGGGATCACAAATATGTTTTGAGAACTCTTAGAGAACTATTGTTGGTAAAATATGAAGTAGGATATTGAGTAATATGCATAAAATTTCCTGTAATGTCAGAAAGTGGAATATTAAAGGAATAAATATTATGGGATGATGAAATTGTTACGCATAAAAATCGAAATGGGGAATAATAATAATGGAATTTTTCACCAAACTTCAAATGACATATAATGGAAATAATTCTGTATGGGTTATTATGGATCATCTTACAATGACATATAACTTTATCACAATTCAAGAGGACTTATCACTCAATCAAAATTCATGAATATACATCATATATGTGGTAAGGCTCTACGGAGTATCACTATCTATTTAATATGATAAATATCCATGATTTACCTCAGACATCTTGAAAAGTCTCTATTTCCATCTAAACACTGAGATGAACTTCAGTACAACTTAACATCCTCAAATGGATGGAAAATCTAAATGGGCTATTAATACACCTAAATAAAGGTTTATAAAATGTTATATGGACATAAATGTAGGAAGGTACCAACATCAACCTCTGGAAGAGTACTCATACATCTACATTTTTACTTGAGCATCCCAATGGCTCTATATGAGGACCATTATGGGAAAATATGGAGAACATAGGCATTGTAGGATGAATTTGGTGAATGAAAGCTATTAGGACATGCAGTGGTTGAAGAAATGGTGGAAAAGGTGAAAACCATTCAGCATCACTTCAAGGCGTCATAATTTAAGAATAAGATATATGTGGATAATAGTCGACATGTCCTAGAGTTTGAGTAGACATGTGGTATTCCTCCACATATCTCCATGGAAGAGGGTCATGATATTTGGGTAGAAATGAAATTTGAGTCCCTGCTATATCATCCCCCTCAAGATTTATGATCATTTCAAAGTTGTGGCATATATACCAGAACATCCACCTACCATGTATCAAGTACGTATTTTATTCCATGTATCCCTATTGAGGAAGTACACACCAGATCCCTCACATGTATTGAATCTAGAGGTGGTACAGTTGGAAAATGATCTCTCTTATGAGGGGAAGCTAGTGAAGGTGTTGGAGTGTAAATATAATTTTCTACACAACAAGACTATTAACCCAGTTAGAGTATTATGGTGGAACCATAAGTACAATGTTTCAACATGGGAACTAGAGGAAGCAATGAAAGAGAAGTACCCTCACTTAGTTTTGTAAAATGAAACTTTGTGGGTGAAATTTCATAAGGGGGGAGATTGTAACAACCCAGAATTTTATCAATGGGAACCCATTTCTTATAATAATTACATATAGTATAAATCACAAAAAAAAATAACATAGAAATAACAATACAAACTTTATAAATGATTAATGAATGACATAAGAGGTATTTCTAGAAGTTAATGAACCTATACCAATAAAATACTAACTGAACCTTTGGAATAGTAATGTGAGAATTAGAAATAGTAATCTGGCTAATAAAATTGTAACCTCATCTATAAAAGTATAATTGAAATTTATGTATCTTATAAAATATAATATGATATAACTATTTCATAGTATACGTAAGTGAATGTTTTAATAATTATGAATTAAGTGTTGGAATTTTTTTAAAACACAAATATTTATTTTCAATTTTATAAATAATATAATGATTTAAAATAAATCATATCTTCATAAAATAGATTAATAAATTAATATTTGTTTTTTCTTATGATTATAAGATAATTTTATGAAGCCATAATTAATTTTTCAAATAATTACAAAATTAGCTATAATTATAAATTAGTATTCTCTAAGTAAATTATGTTTTTAATTAAAAAATTAGATTTCCAATACATAGATCTTTTTTCATAAAATGGACTTCATTTTTTAATTATACATGTCAAAAAATGGTTAGAGTTAATTTTTTGGAATTTTTTAAAAGTAGTAGAATTTATTGTGAATAGTGAAATACAGTAATTTATGGTATTTATCAATCTCATGAATTATTGATTCATAGATTGTTTATGTATGATATAATATCAAAATCTCAAACATTATTTCATAATTTTAATATTTTCAGTGATATTATTCAAACTATTCATTGTCTTTGGCCCAAATAATAAACTAATAAATAGTAAAATCAAGAAACACTCATATCATCTACTACAAATACCATCTCTCACCACCCCTTCCCCTCACACCTTCCAAAATATTAAAATTTTCCAATTTCCACCAAATCCTCTTCCCAAGACACTTCCCTATATCCAAGAGCCTTTTTTTCTAAAAAAACACCAAATACAATTTCCATAAGGAGGTTATAAGGAAAAGAAGTTCATGAGGTCAAATCCTCTTCCGTTATCATTAATTTCATTCCAAGTTATTTTATTTTTTTATTATCTCATAACCTTGCCTCATCCAAGTAGAATGATATATCCATTATATTTTATATACCATATTAAGGGATGAAGTAAAAATACCCTAACCTGTTTATATAAAATGAAATTTTGAGGGTGTTAATTTAAAAGAGGGGGGCGAGATATAACAGTTGAATGTTTTATAAATGGAACTTTTTCCCTTATTGTAATTATTTTCTATATCATAAAACACATAAATAGCATTTATATCCCAATAAAAACATCATTATCATAAATGAAGATTAAAATAAGTACTATTCATAGAAATTAAAGATCACATGCAGATGGAATAGTAACTTGACCCTTGGAATAGTAACATAACGATTAGGAATCGTAATATAGAAAATAGAATAGTAACATCACCCATGAAGTTATAAATCAAACTTATCCATATTATAAATAAAAATACAGTACAATTATATCATAGTATAAGAGAATAATTATTTTAAAATTGATAAATTAAGTGTTGGTATTTTTTATTAAACATAAAAGTTCATATAAAATTTTATAATAAATATAATGATTTAATATAAAATTTATTTTCTTGAAATATATTTATAAATTAATATTTTGTTTTTTATTTATTATAAGATAATTTTATGAAACCGTGATTAATTTTTCAACGTATGATAAAACAAGTTAAAATTTTAAAATAATTATTTTTATAATAAATGATGATTTTAATTAAAATTAAAGATATCATATATAGAAAATTATTTTTTGTAAAATGGGGTTCATTTTTTAATTAAAAATTTCATGGAATGGTATGGGTGAAATTTTCAGTTTTTTTTTAAATAGGTGATTTTTTCTGAATTGTGAAATACAATAATTTACAGTATTTAACAAATACATGAATTATTGAGTCATAGATGATATATGGCTAATGTAATCTCATAATATCTAAATTAAATTTAATAATTTTATATATTTAGTGATAATGTTCATAATAATTATATACTTGAGCCTAAATTTTAATCTAATGAGCAAAATAATGAAAAAACACCCTTCTCCTCCCCTATAATTATCACCCTTCACCACCACATCTCCTCACACCTTCAATGCATTTAATATTTTCCAATTTACACCCAATAACCATTTAAAGAATCCTACACACATCTAAGATCCATTGGTCTCAACATAAGACCAAATACAATTTCCCTAAGGAGGTTCTCATGGAAAAGAAGATCAATAGGTAAAATACACTTCTATTTTCTTTTATTTCTTTTCAAGTTCTTTTATTTTATTATTCTCTCTACAACTACCCTCATCCAAGTGGAATGATCACTCCATTATATTTATACATTTGAGTTTTATATCTTTTAATGGAATAATCCATCATAAAACCTCGTATCCTCTCCTTTTTATTATAAAAATGAAAATTTCTTTCGAGGCGAGTTGATTAATCACCTTCGATGATCAAAAGTTTTCATTTTACTTTACCGTCTTCAATATGGGTAATAAAAAAATTATAATGGTTGAAGTGGATTTTAAATTTTATTTAATAACCTTTTTTATATTCTATAATCACCATGTATACATTATTTTAAATAATAAAAAAAGTTTGTTGTGATCAAAAGCCTCCAAAATTAATCTAAACTGTTATAATTAACATTTTATATAAGGAATCATCCACATATATGGAAATAAAAATTATAATACAAATTTAAAATCCAAAACTTCCATAATAATATACAATTTAAATTCTATAAAATTATTCTTTTCATAAAATAACTTTTATACTTGTATACAAATGATCTAATCATGAAAACCAAGAAACAAATACCCTCAGAATAAAAGAATTGAAATCTATTACTCATCATAATGACCATAAGTGAACATAATAAAAATATAGTAAATCAAATAAATGTATAAGAGTTTCCTTATGTATTAATTAATGAATCTAATTTTATATTCAATAATATTAAAGTGAAGAAATCATTCAGACATAAGGTTAGGGTATTCTCAAACCCAATTTCCTTTATTTGGGTTATTCCTCTTTCGGGCCAAATTTTAGTGAACATGTTCATTTAAAAATGATAAAATATCATTTTATTGTTATTAACTTTTCTTTTCAAGGATATCCATATTTATGATTTGGTTTTATAAAAAATAAAAAGATTTTCCAAAAAAACTCTTCTTTCTAAAAATGTACCTTTTACTTTTCTTGAGATTCTCTCTTCTTCAATCAAGATTCATAATTCCTATACCAAGCATGTCATTCAATTTTTGTTTGTATAACACCACTTTTTATTCATGGAATTATTATTTAAAAAATTATTATGAAACCCATCTCTTTTAGAATTTTTATTTTATGGAAAATATTGATATACATTATATGTTGAATGCATGATTTTGTTAATGTTATGATGTGACGGGTGCACCCAGAATAGTATAGAACTCTAATGCATTGTTTAATGTGATTTATCTCATTAGATAGGGTGTTATATCCAAGAAAATTATTATATATTTGTTCACAATAATTATTTTATGATTATTAATAGATGTTATCCATGAATATGGTGATAATTTTGTTCACAACTATGTGGGTATTTGGAAACTAAGACATGATGTTTCATTTTTATACATTTGCACATTTCACAGAATTATCTAATTATTCCAATCATGATTACGATGATGATCCTATACTTATATTATAATTATGATGAGTATGTTCACCCATGTTATATTGATTCATGTCTCTTACTCATCCTCTTACTGGGATTTTAGCTCACCCCATTCTTTGATGAATATCCTTATGTGATTACACGTAATAAAGAGACAATTATGGCCATTAATAAGATAGAGAAGATGGAAAGAAATAATATTTATGTTTTATTAGGTAAATGTTCTGTTTTTTTTTTGAATTTTCCAAAGACACTAAACCTTTGAATCTTGGTTTCATAACACTATTATATTGTTTATCATTTAAATTATGTAATTTAAATGTATGTAAAATATGGTTTTCTATATTATTGTATATTTGGAAGATCCATATTCCTCTAGGATTCCACTATATTAACATTGTATTATTTCTAGATAGCTGAATCTAGTTCCAAATTCCTAGTGAGTTCCAAGCCACCCACCTGCTGCCTAGTGAGGTGAACTGGGTATTTAGTGGTTCCAAGATAGATAGTTTGATATTGCATTTATTAATGATAAATTTTTTATAATTGTATTATTATTTTGTTTCATTATCATTGATGAATTCCAAAAGGTTACCAAAACGTTTTGAGGCTATAACTAAAGACCCAAGGTGGATTAGAAATAAAACCAAGTTTCCAATGACACTCTCTGATCGAATTGATGTCGAATCGCTAGAGACATCAAATCCACTCAAAGAACCAATTTTATTTTATCAATACTTCAAAGTCTATAATCATTTCTCCTTATTTTTAATTCCAATTTGTATTCATCCATGTGATATAAATACTGAGAGACGTTGTAGATACCCCATCCCTAGAATCCCGGAGATGGTTCCTGCTTTATTGCATTAGCATTAGATATAAGGAATTTCAATCCCGAAGGACCGAATAGTTTATTAATCTCGGTAAACTATATACCAACATGATTGACTTATTACATTTGAATACAAAAATTAGATCATATTTTTTAGAATATAATTAGTCCCTCTAGCATATTCTTGCATATATTTCATAGTACACTTAATGGATTCCTGGGAAAGGATAAAAAAATAAGGGTTATCTCAAATACCCAGTAGGGGTTATGTATAGTATGACCGATCATGGATCATGGGGTATAATTAAAATGTAAAGGAATATAATTGGGCAGAAATTCTATGTAATCATTAAACTAAGATTTCAGTTCGTCAATGTAAGAACCCGGGTTTCTAGAATGGGTCAAAATCCCAACCCTGTTTAAATTTTTGACTTCTTTCTAAGGAAACTGGAGAAAATGCGAAGTTTTTGGAAATTTCAAGACTACACGTCGTGTACTTTAATTACACGCTGTGTATTTGTAGGCGAGTGACCGGCCGTGTGCTCGCCGAGTACATGCCGCGTGTGACCGTGTAGTAGTTTCTTACTACACGGCGTGTAGTTTTGAACACACTGTGTATACCCCTAACCGTGTGAGGCCATACATGGCATGTTGGTTGTTTCCCGGGTGAACCAAATACATGTCGTGTTCCCCTTTGGACACGCCGTGTAGTCTATCCATGTATAAGGAAAACATGTGGCGTGTGAGTCCATCAGCGAGGAAAGAGAGAGGAACCCAGTACACGTTGGGTACCCCTAGGTATGCGTCGTGTACTCATGTAGGCAGGTTCGGAAAGTAAGTCAGCGGAATTCTGCCGTCTTATGAACAGTTAAATAAACTATACACGGTGTGTAGTCCTAAAGTACACGCAGTGTACTTTCTTTTTTTTTATTAAAACAGGCAGTAGCCACGTTTTTGAGGCAGAACTCATCTCCTCTGCCTGGATAAGCGAACCAGGTCGGGTGAACCTCTCTTCTCCTCTCGATTGTCCATCCGAGACCCAATCCGAACTCTATTTAGTGCGTTGGAACCCCCTCGGTAAGGCCTCGATTCCTCTTTAGCCATTTTGTTCAATTTTTGTTCTAGAATGAGTTATAGGAATTTGAGAAGTTTGGATTCTTTTGTACATTTACCACGTTTTAAACCAAATTGGAAGGTGTTACCAGAGGAGTAGCATCATGCGAGTCTAATGTAGGTGGTGCATACCTCATTTTGTGTTTTCGTGGTTGTTTGGGTGATGCGGCCTTCGGCGCATTTTCGAATATTTTGAGCGGGACCCGTTTTTTCTACTTTTACATACTGTATTGATTTTCGGACTTATGGGATGCCTTTGGGTATGCCCCGTTACCAGTTTGCGTGAGTGGGGCTAGGTGAGGGGTCGTTTCTTGTCGGGGAATTTTGGACGGGGAACACCAAAATGGTTTAAATTGAGTTATGTTGTTATAAACTATTAAATCCTCTTATAAATTGTTAGAGGCATTTATGACCTCAGTGCTGGTATGGGACAACACCTGGTAGAGTGAAATTCAACTGTTTAGTTTGTTTTTCTAGTTTATGTTTTCTCTTTAAATATTTATATATGCAATTGTTGGATTGCATCTGCTGGACCATTTGGGTTCTATTGGGCTTGGCCCGGTTATTCTTGAGTGATGCTGATCACAGGTTGGGGCTTTGCCCGAGTTACATTGGGTGGTTTTGACCACGGGGTTGCATGTCGAGGACTTCATCTTGAGGCAGTATGACTGTCAAGTTGGACATGGCTTGGGATACTAGGATGGTGATGCCATTGGACTTGAGTGACATGGTCACATGGACATGAGGTGTTAGACGTGTTGGTGGATTAGGACTATTTTGGTGATTACCGCTCACCCGTAACTTTGATTAGTGTTCACACAGAGATACTCCTTGATGAGGTGGTTTTGAACACCCGTGTGGGTAAGGTCCCCTGTAGTTGCGGTTAGGTATTTTGGTTGGGGGTGCTTGTCGTAGAAAGCCACGTTGGAGGTGAGGATCCTTCAGGGGATGGGCGTACCTTCGGAACATCGGTACTTGAGACACGAGGTGTCAGGAGGCACATGGTGTCGGGTTACTATTTTTGGGCATTCCTTCAGGACGTCGGTACTTGAGACACAAGGTGTCATGAGGCACATGGTGCCGGGTTACACGGCATAGATTCCGGCATTGGACGAAGCAGGTGACACTCCTTGGTGGTTGTTGAGCACCAGTAGAGTTTATGTTTACTTGTGCACTGTACTGTTTACTACTTTCCTTGTAAATGAATGACTACTTAAACACTTATATTTGGTATGCACTGTTGGGTGGTAACCTACTGAGATTTTCCTTACAACCTACACGGGCCCTTCGGGACATGTGTAGACTTTATGGATTTATGTGCAAGAAAGAGTCCAGCTTCAGGTGCTGGGCTACATTAGTTATTTCCTAGAGATGGTACGGACCTTGAGGTCAAAAATCTCTAGGGTTTACTTTGTATGGTTTACCTTTTGGTATCGGCATGCTTACTTGTTGTAGCTATTGTTGGTTCTCCATTGGCGCCCTTTATATTCAGTTGTGTATGACCTGCTCTGGATGAATGTTTTACTGTTTAGTTGTAGTTACATGTTATTATCATGCTATTGTGTTTATTTCCATTTCTATTGTTATATTGACTGCTTCTTCTATTTATCTATATTGATTATGATTCCGCTCTGCGGGTCTGGTTCGAGTCTGCATAGTCTTTCTTTCCACTGCATCTTTACTGTTATACATGGAATAGTACCCTTATTATGATCCTCTGAGAGGGTATAGCCTCCCCACTATACCTAATAGACCCTCACTGTTATTCGGAAGCCTTTGGCGTTCGGGGAGGTGTGCCTAAGGTAGTGACACCCGACCCTTTCGGCACTGTTTGGGTGGCTAGCTGAGTCCAAGTCATTACAAAGTGTTATCAAAGGAGTTATTAACTGAGATTTAGTAGCAGCGTTTTACTGGATACTAATGAGTTTGAGTCTTCTCGTTTCTTTTGAAAGTTTTTCTACTTGGGGATATGGTAGACTGGAGATAGTTTGTTACAAGGAATGGGTTTCTAGCTTGTTCTTGGGTGCCTGCAGCCCCAGGTACGAGTGATGGACCTAGTTCCCGCGAGTGGGAACTGCTGTTTGTTTTTCTCAGATTATAGTTGATATGATTTCCACCTCGGTGGCTCACATGATGTGTGATGTTGTTGATTGTGGTATGTGACCGTTGACCCGGTGTGGTAAGGGAGAATTGGACCTTTGCCCGGTATGGAATGGATGGGTTGCTTGGCTTTTGATAGGCACATTTTAGGGTATTTCAATTTAATAATTTCACATATGCTTTTTGAAGTGATAATTCCATGTGAATGAAATATGAAGTTCCATGCTTTATATGCATTAAAATGTGAATTGATGAAATTCCTGATAGAACTGCAAGTTTTGAAAATGTTTATGCCATGATTTATATTTTTTTGAATTTCATGCTGCAGGATATTTGGGTATGAATCTTATGAGAGCAGGCAGGTACTATGGGTGAGGCAGTGTAACTATTAGGATTGGGTGAACCGGTCATCGTTTTGAGGAAACGTGAGTTGTCGGGACGTGCGTGGCCCGAGGTACGTTTGATACTTGGCTCTGTTGAGGGTTGGTAAGGAGGCCATGAGGCCGGGATGTCGTGGGTCATGGGTTGCGGTGAGGGGGAGTAAGGGTAGTTGTTATACACTGCCTTTTACTGCATTCCTTATCTGCGTAGAATATATTATTATATATTTGGGATGCATGACCATTTATGGTATTCAGTAGGTTACTCATTCACGGATCGATGGAGTTCCAGGAAGGAGATGATACAGTGCCGCAGGATCAGGGTCAGACTTCGGTACAGGTAGAGCACGAACCGTACGTACATGCTCAGGGACTGGAGCAGGTTCAGGATCCAGTGCAAGCAGTACATCAGCTGAGTTTGGCATCATTTGCGATGTGGCTCATCGAGTAGCTCCGAGCTAGCCTGGTACGTGTCTTGTAGGGGATTGACAGAGGCGCGCAGGGAACAGATCCTTCTATGGCGTATCTGACGCGGGAGTTCCAGTCGTAGCACCTGCTGCTTTTTCAGGGTGAGGGTGGTCCGTAGGCGGTTGAAAACTGGATAGAGAGTATGCGAATGATCTTCGAGCAGCTCGAGACGCCTCTAGGGTTGAGGTTCAAGCTGCGACGTACATGCTAAGAGGACCGGTGAAGCGTTGGTGGGATGTACAGGTACAGGCTCTTAGGCATGAGGGACTATCATGGAAGTACTTCGAGGACAAGTTCTTCAAGAACTTCTATCCAGAGACACTGAGGGCAGAGAGAGCTCCGGAGTTCTTGTGTCTTCAGCAAGGAGACATGTCTATTATGGACTACGCAGCTACCTTCGCAGAGTTGTCTATCTTTGCACCTGATATGGTAAGTGATGACGTAGCTCGGGTGAGGCTCTTCGAAGATGGATTACAACACGCCCTTCGGGTCTAGGTGTACATCTTCAGGATGGCTTCTTTCTCTAAGGCGGTGAATCAGGTGCTCATTGTCAAGGGAAATGAGAGAGAGAAATCTCTCTTGGACGGGACGACAGCTTCAGGTGATGGTTCTAAAAGCAGGAAGCGAGGATGGGATGAGTTGCAGTAGGGTAGTCAGGCCAGGGTTTCAGCTAGACCATCTCACGGTAGTTCTTCGGGGATTTGATTCTACTATGGACAGCTGAGACATATTCGGGCTCAGTGCGATAGGACTCCGAAGGAGTTCCGGTTATGTGGACAGGATGGACATCAGGACCAGTTTTGCAGGCAGCCTTCTCAGATAGCCGGTAGACAGTGACCAAGATAGACTGTAGCATCTGGAGTTGGTTCAGGTACGGTACCCGGAGATGGTAGTCAGGGTTCAACTATGTGTGGAGGTCGTGACAGAGACAGTGGGACCCAGCTGAGGGGTCAGTGGCCGGTGAATGGAGTATCATTGGGAGGTCAGGCGTCAGGCAGCCGTGTTTCAGGCTAGGTGCATGTCGTGGAGTTCCAAAGGCTGAGCAGGCTGGTGAGCCAATGATGGTTAGAGGTACACTGCGGTGTGACAGTGATCTCCATGTTTTCTTTTATGGAATTACCTAGAGAGGCATGTCTATTTTGAGTGCACGTAGTGCACAGGATCTATGTGGACTGACTAGATGCTAGTCATTGGGATTGGAACCATATCTGGTGTGTTATATATATATATATATATATATATATATTTATATGTATATGTAAATGTATGAAATGCGTAGCATCGGGGCATCGAGTATGCGGGTTACTTGAGGTGTCGAGGGCATTGGGGCATCGCGGATGCGGGTTACATGAGGTGTCGTGGGCATTGGGGCATCAAGTATGCAGGTTACTTGAGGTGCTAGGCACCAGGACCTCATAGAGGCGGACACCGATGTGGTGCGGGATACGTTGGGTGTACATGTGAGCGCCAATGAGGTGTAGGGGTGACTATGTGTCATGGGAGGACTATGCGTCTGGGAAATAGGTTAGTAAAACCCTGTTTGTTTTACGCTTTGTTGGTTAAGACCGAGTAGGAAATTCCTAAGGTTGGGAGACCCTTGAGGAATTTATCCAGAACCTTGGGACCTGGGTCGTCCAAGTTTTTTAACTAGGATGGGCATGTTCGGTGCCATCTCCGGGTTTTGTTTGGTAGCTCATGGATGAGCCACGTTAAGGTGGGGAGTTTGTAAGAACCCGGTATTTTGGAACGGGTCAAAATCCAGACCCTGTTTAAATTTTTGACTCGTTTTCGAGGAAACTGGAGAAATGCGATGTTTTTTTGGAAATTTCCAGACTACACGCCGTGTACTTTAAGTACACGTCATGTATGTGTAGGCGAGTGACTGACTGTGTGCTCACCGAGTACATGCTGTCTATGACCGTTTAGAAGTTTCTTACTACATGGCTTGTAGTTTTGAACACGCCGTGTATACCCTCGACCGTGTGAGGCCACAGATGGCGTGTAGGTCGTTGTCCGGGTGAACCAGATACATGTTGTGTTCCCCTTTGGACACGCCGTGTTGTCTAACCATATATAAGGAAAACACATGGCATGTGAGTCCGTCTGCGAGGAAAGGGAGAGGAACACAGTACACATCGTGTATCCCTAGGTACACGCCGTGTACTCATGTCGGCAGGTTCGGAAAGAAAGTCGGCGGAATTATTCCGTCTTATGAACAGTTAAATAAACTATACACGGCATGTAGTCCTAAAGTACATGGCATGTACATTCATTGTTTTTATTAAAACGGGCAGTAGACTCATTATTGAGGCAAAACTCATCTTCTCCACTTGGATACATGAACCAGGCCGGCCCAACCTCTCTTCTCCTCTCGATCGTCTGTCCGAGACCCGATCTAAACTCCATTGAGTGTGTTGGAACACCCTCGGTAAGGCCATGATTCCTCCTTGGTCGTTCTTTCTGATTTTCATTCTACAATGAGTTATAGGAATTTGAGAGGTTAGGATTCCTTTATAGATTTACCACGTTTTAGACCGAATTGGCTAGTGTTGCCGGAGGAGTAGCATCGTGCGAGTCTCAGGTAGGTGGTGCATACCTCATTTTGTGTTTTAGTGGTTGTTTGTGTGATGCGGCCTTCGGTGCGTATTCAGGTATTTTGAGCGGGACCCGTTTTATCTTCTTTTACATACTATATTTCTTGTTGGACTTATGGGAAACCTTTTGGTATGCCTCGTTTCTAGTTTGCGT
Organism: Viscum album; assembly: GCA_963277665.1. NCBI lineage: Eukaryota > Viridiplantae > Streptophyta > Magnoliopsida > Santalales > Viscaceae > Viscum > Viscum album. The sequence continues at coordinate 1,045,275,309 of OY728125.1, forward strand.
GAGCGGGGCCGGGTGAGGGGCCATTGCTCGTCGGGGAATTTTGGCCACAGAATGCCAAAATGGTTTAAATTGAGTAAGGTTGTTATAAACTGTTAAAGCATATTATAAATTGTTAGAGGCATTTAAGACCACAATGCTGGTACAGGACAACACTTGGTAGAGTGCAATTCAACTGTTTAGTTTGTTTTTCTGGTTTATGTTTTCTGTTTAAATATGTATATATGCAATTGTTGGATTGCATCTGCTGGACCTTTTGGGTTGTGTTGGTCTTGGCCCGGTTATGCTTGAGTGATGCTGATCACAGGTTGGGGCTTTTCCCGGGTTACTTTGGGGGGTTTTGACCATGGGATTGGGCATCATGGACGTCATCTTGAGGTAGTATAACTGTTAGGTTGGGCATGTCCCAGGATACTAGGATGGTGATGCCGTTAGACTTGAAAGACATGGTCGCAGGGACACGAGGTGTCAGACGTGTTGGTGGCTTAGGACTATTTTGGTGATTACCGCTCACCCGGAACCTAGAGTAGTGTGCACACAAGGATACTCCGTGATGAGGTTTTTTTGACCACTCGTGTGGGTAGAGGCCCCAATAGTTGCAGTTAGGTATTTTGGTTGGGGGTGCTTGTCGTAGAAAGCCACGTGGGAGGTGAGGAGCCTTTAGAGGATGGGCATGCCTGAGGGATGTCGTTACTTGAGACATGAGGTGTCAGGAGGCACGGGGTTCTATTTTACTATTTTTGGGCGTGACTTTGGGATGTCGGTACTTGAGACATGAGGTGTCAGGAGCCACATGGTGTCGGGTTACACGACAGAGATTCTGGCATTGGCCGAAGCAGGTGACGCTCCTTGGTGTCTATTGAGCACCAGTAGATTTTGCGTTTACTTGGGAACTGTACTATTTACTGCTTTCCTTGTAAATGCATGACTGTTTAAACACTTATATTTGGTACGTACCATTGTGTGGTAACCTACTTAGATTTGTCTCACACCCTGCATTGGCACATCGAGACGCGTGTAGACTTTATGGATTTACGTGCAGGAAAGAGGCCAGCTTCAGGAGATGGGATATGTTAGTTATTGCATGGATATGGTATGGACCTTGAGGTCATGCCTAGATAGGGTTTACATTGTATTTTTTACCTTTTTTTATCGGCATGCTTACTTATTCTAGCTACTGTTGGTTAGCCATTGGCACCCTTTATATTCAGTTTTGTATGACCTACTCTGGATGTAAGTTTTACTGTTCAGTTGTAGTTACATATTATTAGCATGATGTTGTGTTTATATCCACTTCTGTTGTTATATTAACTACTTCTGTTGTTTATCTATATTGATTATGCTTCCGCTCTGCAGGTCTGGTTCGAGCCTGCTGAGTCTTTCTTTCTGCTGCATCTTTACTGTTATACTTGGACCAGTACCCTTATTATGATCCTCAGAGATGGTATAGCCTCCCTAATATACCTAATAGACCCTCACTTCTAGTCGGTAGCCTTTGGCGTTCGGGGAGGTGCACCTAAGTTAGTGACACCCGACCCTTTCAGCATTGTTTGAGTAGTTGGCTGGGTCCAGGTCGTTACAATCAAGTATAATATCAATACAAAAATACCATGAATGATAATTAATATGGAAGGGTAAATTACAGAAAACACATGCCATTTAATAAATAACATGACGAAAATAACAGGATAAATAATATTAAATATTTCATGGTAAATAATAAGAATAAAAATTCCATTTAATCAATAATTGAGAATGAAATTCATCTAGAGAATATATCATAGAAAAAGTATCATGGATAATAAAAACTAAATTCTTAATTAAGGAAATTCATAATTATTGGATACCATTATCTCCAACATCCTGATGAATCTACTATCAAGACCATTCACCTGATAGTTTAAACTACTGGGTAAAAACCCACTGGTTCTGGAAAACTAATTATGTTCTAGCTAACTGATTTTCCCTATACAACTACTAATGCGTCTAGGGGATATCAACAATTGGGGACCACCCATGTCATGAAGGTCCAGAGAATTAATCATATTACAAATAATATATTTACTTCTTAAATTTTGTTCCTTATCATCAACTATATGTACTGAGTAAAGAATATAGATTTATCAATATTTCCCTTGATAAATATTAATTTCTATTTAGGACACTATATGTATAAATGATATACATTATATGTAATAAACATATCCATGATAAATAATATGGATACATAGGGGAAATTTAATGTCCAATGATCCCAACAAAGATAATAATTCAAGGGTAATTTAATGACTACAAAAATTGAACAAGGAAGTCAATTTCAATACTATCCTTAATTTAAACAATCATTTATCATCCAGAGGAAGAATTATGATGGCATCTATACAACATATCCCAATTGTAGTATATATAAAATAAAGGGTTGTTTTCATTGATGAATAAAAATATCATTAAAAATATTTTTGAGTAAATTATCCTCTTCATTTTGAAAACCAACTTTTAAAAAATAATATATTTTTAAAATCCATTTTTTTGAAAGTCACTTTTAAATACTAAGAATATCTACAATATTAAGGAATCAAATTCTCTAAAAATATCCTTCTAAAAATCCAAAGGAAGCTTCAAATAAATGGTGATCGTGATAGTTGGTAACTCTCTACATACAATAAAAGTTAAAAAAATATTCTGTTTTCACTATAAAAAGTTTAGAAAATTGAATAGTTTAAAAACAACAAAACGATTGCATTCACATTTTTGGTAAAATCCAATTTGGAATTTTTTTGAAAAATACACGAATTTTACATTCAAAACCTTTTTTTAAAAGTAAAAATGGGTAAGAAAATGATTTATTAAATAATTATGAAAAGGATAAAAAAACAATTTTGAAAACATTTCTTGAAATCATGGTTTTAGAAGAAAACAGATTTTCAACTGAAGAGAGAAATGATGTCAGGAATTCTTACAAACATTTTCTTAATGATTTAAAGTACCAAAGAGTAAAAATGGTAGTATTACAATAAAATATTATTAAAATCCATTTTAGATGAAAATTTAATGGTTTTATTTAATCAATCAACAAATAATTTCCTTAAACTATAATTGAAGACTAAAAAACCACGATTATAATGGGATTGTGAAATAAACCCTTATAATGATCACAAAGTTGAAGTGGGAATTAATCAATGAATCTATTATGTGTACCAAAAATAATTCCACATAAAATAAGTGCAAATAAAAATTAATATAATCAAAAATCCGTATACACATAATGTTATAATATCAATGAAAATTAAGGGGTAATATAACCCAATGAAAATAAATTGATTTATTTAATTTTTTTTACCACTTAGAATTTTGTTATTAAAATCCCATTAGATGAAATAATTCCTATTTAAACATAAAATACCCGTAATTTTTAATTAATTGTGATATAAAATCTTAAATGGGAAATATATAAACCATATAAATTAAATTCTGTGTATAACATTATAATATTCCTTAATAAAATGAAATTGAGATGAAATCCCTTACCCCACGCTTCCTTTTGGTTAAAAACGATTTAAATTATTGAATAGTGGTTTTAAAAAATTTATTAACTTATCATGGAACCATTTTAATATTTATAATATCATATATTATCATCTTATAACTTCTTCTCACCTGTTCGTTAATTATCTTTCATTATATTCATTATTTTGGGTGTTAATTGACTTGTTTTCTCATGTGTGTTCATTATGAAAGGTCATGTTATTGTGCATATTATATAGTTAATCATCTAAATACTAATAATTATAAAATAATTATCATATTTTCACATCAATTATACCTTTTAAACCAATCATGAAATATAGTTATAAAATGATTATGTTAAAGTCATTGAGATAGTAGGTCATACGTACGCATGAGTAACGTTTCCATTTTTCAATGATCATTATGGAAAAGAGGTAAGTAATATTTTATATTTCTAGAATTGTAATAACATCATATATAACATATAATTTCTTTAAAAATACTTATATATATCATTCATTCAGTTTAGTGACAGAAATAGAGTCACATTGTTTGGTGAAGGTAATAGTCCATACTTAAACAAATGACGTTATAATCTTCCATATAGTTAAAAGGTAAGAAATAAAATGATATATATATATATAACTAATACTTTTAGAATTATAAATATGTTATTAATGTCATAATTATTTTATATATATCAAATATAATTTTTAATATTATCTTTATCACATTCTATATATAGCGTTATTAAAAATGAATCACATCACTTCACAAGGAGGTAGTCCGCCGTACACAAGAGCGACATTATCGTTTCCCCTATGAAATGGAAAGGAAAAGACATAAATGATATAATGAATCAAGAATTATAACTATGTAATAAATATCAAATATTTATATACTTTATATCCATCATGATACCAAACCGTGATAGGTAGTAATGGAAAAAAGAATGACATCGGTTCATGTGGAAATAGTCCACCGTACACACGAATGATGATTTCGAAACCCATCTAATAGAAGTGTGGGTGGTTTTAGGTAATGAAAAAAACATAAAAATGTCTCATAATTTTATATATTTTTGTTTTATAATATCAACATGATTTAACAAGAATTTCATGAGGTTATGTAAGAAATAAAATATAAACGCTCATTGAAGAACATTAGCTATTTTTAGGTATTCTCCTTAGGTTGGAACCAAAAATCATTCCTAGGTTATATTTCATCCAAAAATATGGATTATAGAATGAGAGTATTTATTTTGGGAAATTATTTGGGAAGGTATTGGATGAACCATTGAGGTTTTAACGTGTGAATAAGGGAGAAGAGGGGGTCCCTTTTATAAGTGAGATGAGTGGCACACTAGTAATTTTTTGAAAAGATTCAACCATACCCTCGTTTTTATCATAAAAAATGTTTAACTAATTCTCAATTAGTGAAAATAAAAAATTTAATGTTGAAATAATACAAGTAAATGGGTTTTTTAAAAGTTAGTAGGTTATTTTTAACCATTATCTTCTTAGTTTAACTCATGGTAAATGAATATTTAACCATAGTAAATAATTTTTACTGTTTTCCCAATTCATTTTAGTAAAAAAAATAATTTTCCCCCATTTTAAATTAAAATTTTTTATTACAATAAATATGGAACCCACTTTTTCCAATTAAATATACATAACTTCCAAAATTTATTTTAAATTTAGTTTCCTAGACGCAACATGAAAGAAGGTTTTTAAAGAGAAAAATGTTCAAAAGTCTACAATGTTTTTATATATAAATTAAATATAAAATGATTCCAATAAACTAAATTGAATTAATTGATATAAAATTTTAGTAATTTTACTTTAAAATAAATTCCAATTATAGTCTAACGTTATCAATTATTATAATGAAAATAATTTTTTCATTTAACATTTATTATTTTTCAATATTCATCAAAAAATTAAACTTTTCATAAAAATCCAAAGAACATAACCCTAAGATAATTTGTGTATTATGATTTTAATAATATGTTTATTTTTTCAAATAAATTATTAATAATAAGTAAAAAATAATTTTAAATTATGTGCGCAAAGATCAACTAAACTATCTTTGAGAAAAAATATAGTTTTTCATAAAAAAATTTAATTTTATTTTAAATGATTCATATTCATATTTATAATAATTAAATAACCTTAATTTTCATAATTTATTTTTTACTATTCATATACTCCATTCCAATGGCTATACAATTAATATTAAATAATAGTAATAGTATATTTTTGTTTGGTAAAACATTGTCTCGCGTGTAATGCAAGCTATCAAAGAAACTCATTGTTCTGTGTATCGTATACTATCATATAAAATTAAATTTATTATTAAACAAATATACTCTATTTTTTTCAGGTGTTATATTATATTAAATTTTTTTGTTTCATTTTTACACTATATCTAATAAAATTTTCTTCTTATATATTTTAGTGGTGTTACATTCTCCCTACCTTAAATGAAATGCATCATCGTGGTTTATACTTGAAATCAGAAATAAAGGGTTTGAAATTTGAAGATAAATTTACTGAATAACCCACATAATTTATGTATTAATAAAATATCCTCTTAATAAGAGAGTTATTGAAGTAAATAAGTTAATATGGAATAACACATAACTAGGCATATGTGTAGGAGAACATCGGTGGAAAGTGATGATATGGTGACAGAGAAAATGTATAGACAATTACAGAGAGTGATAGAGGCCATTCATCATAATAATGTTATTAATTAATTGAATTTTAAGGGCCTAAAAAACATAAATTTGTGATTTTTAAAGGTTTATTTGATTCATCACGTATGAAGGTAATATGATAACTTTTTTGTTTCAGGATTATTTTCCTAAAGTTGAGGAATTCCATTACTATATAATAATATAAGGAAATATACTTACTTGATAAGTATTTTTTCATAAGAACAATTTTATCCTTTGGTTTTTCTCCAATAAAGTTCCAATTCAACTCCTAATCCAAAAAATAATTATCCAAAACTGAAATTGTTAATGCTTGAAGCACTAAAATTTACTTTTAATGGATCATATAGTCTATAAAAGTGTTACTATAATTTTGGTTCATCACTAACTATTTTCCAAAATTGGAATAGTGAGAAAATGTTATCCAATAAAATAAATTAATCACTAAAACTCAAAAGTAAAACCATTGGTTCATCATTTATATTTATATTTCATGTTTTTAACTAAAAATAATAAAATTTTAACCAGGACATTATGTAGGATAGGGGTAGGTGTTAAACCATTATCATACTTTGGTCATGGGTTCAATCCCCTCATCCTTTCTATATAAGATAGGTTGTAACCTAGCATATAACTTTTCCTTTTTCTAAACTATATTAATATAATTCATATAAATTTCTTATAAAAATATGATATACATTCATGGAATAAAATTAATCATTTAATAAATTTTTTATTATCTCTTTCAATATGGTTATTTTTTCACAAAGTATAATAAATTTTTTTAACTGTTATTAAAATCTCATTAATGATCATATTAACCCTAAAGGATATTAATTCCATTAACATTTTTTATATAAAATTTAAATTAATTATTCCCTAAATAAATTTTCTACGAAATCATAAAATTACTATAAGGTTTTTCACAAAATATCCTTATTCTTGGTTGACTCCAATTACATAATACCTAATAATATGAGTTTATGACTTTGAACATATGATCAATCTTAAAATCATAAACCTGATTATCCATAACACTTAAGTTGATAAACAAATGTATATGATTCAAAAATTTAATATAATCCTTATACATTTTATGATGTTTTTATGAAAAATCTCATTAGTAGAAATATCTTCACATTTTAATTATTGAATCCCAATACAAAAATACAAAATCTGTTTTATTTAAATGTAGGTCCTTCCTTGGTCTATGGGTAAATATTTATAAGAGTGAATCAACATAGTTAATTCCTAGGTTCCCCATATTGATAATAATAAAATATAAATAAATCCTTATGAGATTAATTTATTTCCATCATACTATTTATTTTTCTTAGTAATTTATTGTTTAATTCTCTTATTTTACACACATAACAAGTTTTTCTATTCTATTAAGATATTTTAATGGGTGTCTCAATCAAAATTTATGACAGGAATGAAAGAACACCTTGTTTTCTCCATGGTATCCACCACTCAAGCTCTTAGTAAACATTTTCCTTCTTCTATTTAGTGGGTCTGGGAGTTTGTTAAGGTATATTTTTTTAATCATGTTTTGGTAAAACTGATTAGACATAATCACGATATCATTCACTCATTTACTAACCCCATTTGGATTCACATGGTCACTATTCTTTCCATCATATTCAGTGTTATCAATATTTCCCCAGGTTCTACCCATTGACTAAAACCCAAAAGCAGAGTGTGATCAATAAAAAAATAGTGGGAAGTACCCGTTATTCATTTATAGAATGTATAAATCATTGAAAAATCAATATAATACCCCATTGGTTTATCCTAGGACATTCATTTTCATTATCTATTCAAATCATTCATAATGGTTTGTAAAAAAATTATGGATTCTCTAAATCATATCCTTGATGGCTATCAAACCAGGTGTACAATAAGACCCATTTTCGTTTACCTAGTGATGATCGGGTCAAGAACAATGTGCCCACTTAAGAGTAATTTATCAAAGGTGTATCTATTCTGAAACCATAAAAACTTGTAGTATCTACATAGAGATAAATTTCCAGGAAAAATCACATAATCTCTTCTTTATGAAAATTTTGGGATATTATTATCTACAAATCCTTAAAGATTATTTTTGGGTTATGTTCCCTAATCAATATTTTCCTAAATCTATGTCCTAAAATTTCTACTAAACTTCCACTAATACCAATTGAAGAGACCCCAGCCTAAATATCCTGGAGTTGGGGAATGCTTTATCACATGGAAAAAGATACAAGGAATCACATATAGAAGGGATGAATTGTTTAGTAGTCTTGGTAAACTATATATATACAATATTACCATATTACATTTAAATGCCAAAATTAATACATGTTTTTTCAAGAATATCATTATTCCCTCTATCATATTCATATACATATTTCATAGTGCACTTCATGGATTCCCGAGAAAAGAAAAAAATTAATATTGTTCTAAAATGATCAATGAGAGTTAAGTATCATGTAAGATATCATGAATCAATGAGTATACTATACAAAATAACTAAAATAACTGAGCACACATAACATGTAATAAATAAAATGAGAAGGACGTGTATCAAGAGATAATATCAATGAAAAATCCAATGGGTAATAATTTATATGAAGACATAAGTAATTGAAAAAAGTTATCATTTAATGAATAACATGAATCCCATAACTTCATATGTTATCATCAATATAGAAATGTAAATAACTTAAAACACATTCCATTTAATCAATAACTAAGAAAGAAATTCATCCATAGATAATATCACAGTGAAAATATCAATGATAAAACTTATTAAATTCTTGATGAAGGATATTCTTAATTATTGGACGCCATGATCTCATGAACCATGATACCTCTACCATTAAGACCTTTAACAAGATAGTTTAAAATATTGGGTATAACCCAATTGGTTTTGGAAAACAAATTAAATTATTTCTTATGCATTCTCCTCAAGATACTACTGATGCATTGAGGGGATATCATTAAATAATCCCCACCTATGTCTTTCATATCCATATAATTCCTCATATGTTGAATAATTTATTTAATTCACAAAAAATATCCATTATAATCAAATATCTGCGTTGAGTAAAGATTATGAATTTGTCAATAATTCTTTATATAAACAAATGAAATTCAATATAGAACACCATATGTATAAAGGATATACATTTTAAGAAATAAAAATTTCCAAGATAAATAATATGTATATTTTAGGTGAAATTTAATGTTCAATGATTATATAAAAGTTAATTTTGATACTATCTTTGGTAAAAATAATTATAAACCATCCCGAGGAAGTGTAAGTACGGATTTCATACAACATAGCCCTAGTAGAGTATATGTAAAATAAAGTGTTTTTATTTTTGATGTATAAAACTATATTTAAAATAATTCTTTATAAAAATACCCTTTTCATTTTGAAAATCAATTTTTCAAACATAAAAAAATTTGAATAAACTTTTATTTCAAAATCCATTTTAAAGACTATGAATTTTCAGAATATTAGGAACAAAAATTTCATTGAAGATAACATAGTAAACTTGAAAATGAATAGTTTAAGAAATGACATTTGTGATGGTGGTTAATTCAATAAATGATGTTCAAATAAAAAATAACATATTTATTTCGTATTAGATAGGTTATAAAAGTTCCATGTTCATAAAACAGGAAGAACATTACTTTCACTATTTCCAAAAAATCCGAACGGGCATTGTTTTGAAAACAACAAGAATATTTCTTTAAAATAATTTTTAAAACTATTAAAAAATTGGGAAAAATGTATTTAATAAATAATTTTTAAAAGTTTAAAAAAAATTTGAACCCATTTCCAGAAAACATGGTTTTGGAAGAATACATATTTCCGACTGAAGAGAGAAATTAAGTTGGATTTTCTAAAAAACATTTTATCAAACATCATAAATACCAATGGGTGGAAAATAGTATAATTACATTAAAATATTAGGAAAACCAATAGTATAATAAAATTAAATGGGTTTATTTACATAATGATCAAATAATTTACTTCAACATAAATTTAATATTAAACAATCTTAAATAGAATAAGATTCTTAAATAGACTCTTATAATAATCATAACACTAAAGTGATAATTAATCGATGATTAAATTATGTTTGTCAACATTAAATCAAATTAAAAAGTGTAAATATAACATAAGATAATCAAAAGTCAATATACATGTAATATTATAATATCAATATAATAAATAAGTAATATAACCCAATTAAAATAAATTGAGTTATAATATTATTTACCAGTTGAAAATTTTCTCTTCCAGTCCCCTTGAATGAAATAATTATAATTAATATGTAAAATACCCTGAATTATTAATTAATAATGATATAACATGAAAAAGTGTAATCATATACACTGTATAAATTAAATTAGGTGTATAACACTGTAATATTCTACAACGAAATAAAATTGATATGAAATCTCTTACCTGACACTTCCTTTTGGATGAACATGATTTAACATCCTATCTGGTCATTATAAACATGGTATTAACTTAATCCAAAACCATATTAATATTTATAATTTCATATATGATACTTTTAAAACATATTATTACCCTTTTATTAATTATCATTCATTATTTTCATTGTTTCTCGTGTTAATTAACTTGTTCTCTCATGGGTATTTTATCATGAAAGATCTAATTCTTGTGAATATAATATAGTTATATAATTTACAGAATAATGATAATTACATAATTATTATATGTTTACATAAATTATACCATTGAAGCCAATTGTGAAATTTGGATATGAAAAATGGACTAAGATACAACCATTGATATAGTAGGTCGTATATACGGATGAGAAACGTTTACATTTTTCAATTATCATTATTGAAAAGTGGTAATTAATATTTTTTATTCCATAATGATCATAATATCATAAATATCATATCATTTTCATAAATATACTTATATATATCATCCAAGTGTTGTGGTGATGAAAATAGAGTAAAATCATTTTGTGAAGGCAGTAATCCACACGTACATGAACAATGCTATCATCTTTCATTATGTGAAAAGGTAAGAAAAAAATGATATAAATATATAATATCATTTAATAATGATAAATATGTAATTAATATATTTATTATGTCAGGTATAAAACATATAATCATTATCATTATCCTTATTACATTCGATGTAAAACATTTACAAAAAATAGATCCCATCGCTTCGTGAAGTAATAGTTCGTCGTACACATAAGCAGAGATATCATAACCCCTATGAAATTTAATGTTAAATTTATATGTGAAATAATAAATCCATAGGTATTATTATGTTATAAATAAAATATATATACTTTATATCTGGTATCATACCCAATCGTGAGAGGTGGTAATGGAAAAATGAATGACATCGGTTTGCGAGGCGAGAATCTGTCACACGCACAAACAATGATTTTGTAGCCTAGTTAATGGATATTAAACTTTTTTAGGACATAAAATAAATATAAAAACATTTAATAATATGTAATATAATTATTTTGTTATATAATCACGTTTTATTAATAATTTATCAAGGTAGATTAAGAAATAAAATAAAAATGCTCGTTGAAGTACGTTACCACTTCTTCAGGTATCCTCATTACTTTTGCACAAAAGAACTTCCTGGGTAAGGATTATACCCATTATAAGGATTATAGGATGATATTATGGATTTTTTAAGTTATTTGGGTAGGTATTTTCTGAATCAAAGAGGTTTTAAATTTTAAATAGGGGAGGATTGGGGGCACCATTTTATAAGTGAGGTGAGGGGCAGTCTTGTAATTTTATGAAAATATTCAATCATACCCAAGTTTTATTAATTCCATAAGCCTATAAACATTTATATTGTCTAGTATAGAATATATAATGTTGAAATATGACCATAAAGAGAGTTTTTTACAATTTGGTAGGTCATTTGGGACCCTTATCTTCTTAGTTTAACCCCTTGGAAAATCAGTTTTTACCTTAACCGCGATAAAGCATTTTTACTGTTTTTACAAATAATTTTGGCCAAGAAATAATTTGACCTTATTATAAATTAAAACCAATGATTTTTAAAAATATAGAATCCATTTTTCCAAATTATATTCATTTATACGGAAAATGTTACTTTAAAATCGGGCCCATAAATAGGATTAGAATTCTAGTTTTTGAAAAGAAAATATTTAAAATTTAACAATGTTTTTAAACCTAAATTTCATATAAAAATGATCTTAATGACATTAATTTTATTAACTGATATTAAATTTAAATTATTTTACTTTAAAAAAATTAAAATATAGATTAACATTGTTAATGGTTCAAATGAAATGGTAGTTTTCAATTAAAAATCAGTTTTTATCACTATTCATAAAAAAATTGAAAAATGTCATTAAAATCCTAAATATTCACTTTAATATTAATTTGGTATTTTTATTAAAAAATTTAATTTAATTTTTTAAACTAAAATTTCTAAAAGTTGTAAAAAGAATTAAGTTACTTGTGCAAAGTGCGACTTAACTGTCCTTTAGAAAAAAATACAGTTTTTTACAAAACATTACTTTTTATTTTAAATTATTCTTGTTTTATTTCTCATAAATAAATAAGCATAATTTTTATAATTTAATTATTACTATTCATGAATTATGTTTTAATGGATAGGTGATAACCATTAAATAATAATAACAGTATATTATTATTCTGTAAAACATGGTCTTGCGTATAACAGAAGTTCTTAAATAAACTTTTTCTTGTATGTATTATAATATATCGAATAAATTAAATTAATTATAAAATATATGTATTGTAAAGTCTTGGGTTGTTATATTATCTTCTTTTTTAATTGTTTCATATCATACACTATATACAATATGATGTTATTCTTCTATAATTTTGGGGTGGTACAGACATTTTAATGGGTTTGTACTAAATCAGCTTATCTTTTCTCATCTCCTACAAAAATTTATAACTATTAAAAATTTGAGAGATGGGTTCTTTGGAAACCAGATAATATTATGGTAGTTTTCACACAAAAAAATATGAGGGTCATGAATCATGACCAATACTATGATCAAGGGATAAATAACATAAACCTCTCAATTTAAGGGGAGGAGACATAAGGGCTCACGCCGTGTTATTTCCAAACTACATTTTCAAAAGTATATTCTCTATAATTTATGAATTTCATCATTTAATATATGTACATATAATTTGGTAAATTTGATATTACTTTTTCTATTTTTCTTACTCACTTAATCAATATTATTATTAAAATTATCATATGTATCAAATTTATTAATTTATCTCTTTATTGAATTTATTTCTGTATCACATTATCATTTATATAGCATTCAATTTTAATGATATTTTTTATTTTTTATTTTAAAATTCTAAAGATAACCCCCCTTCCATCTGTCTCTATCAAACAGTTAGTATCAATAGTTTCTTTGTGTTTTTTAAATATATCTATTTTCATAATTATGTCTTAATTTTTATTATTATTAATTTATTTCAATGTAATATTTTATGATGGAATATACCTCCTAGATTAATGACTATTTTTTGGTAAAAATTAATCTTATTGTAAAAATTGTTTTTCAAGATTTCAATGTAGTATATTTTACCATATCTATAAGATTATTATGCATGATTATATCCCTTCTAAAGAACCCTAAGATAAGTAGACTCCTAAATGTATTTATTCTTTTGAAATTAATTGAAATTCCATGACCTATATATGTTTTGGGATTGAAAAAATGAATTTTATTGCATATCTACATGAAAATTTTCCAATTAAATTTGAAAATTGGGACAAGACACATAGGAAGGCATGAATAAAGATAAAAACGCTAGGTTGGGTATATGTATGCATGATTTGGAAATATTTTATATACTTAAAAATAAATCCATTACTAGTATGTTTACATTGATTACTAAAAATTTCAATATTAAAAAGTCTCTGGGTGCTGGCCTATATATATAAACCATTGTTAAAAAATTCTCTAGGTCCTTCTATTAAATTGGGAAACAAAATTCATTATTATAAAAGAAGATAAGGATGCGATGAAAATGGAGGTAGAAGAATTTATCGAATCCCTAATGACATATGAAATAACTATGAAGCTAAATTCCCAAAAATTAGGCTAACAATGCTAGAAATGTAATGAAAATAGTCACTAACTAATCCATAAATAATGATTCATCCATAGGTGAAGTTCAATAATTTTCCCAAATTTCGATGAAAATTAATAAATTATTCCAGAAGAAGAAATTTTCCAATCGATGAAATAAGATAAATCCAAAGTTGAACCAGAAGTGACATTTTATGAATGTAAAAAAATCAATTCAAGATATAATTCCCCTTATATAAAAATAAGTTAAATGCAATGAAACAAGGTAAGAAGTATTTTATACTTACAACCTATAGTCGAAGAAATTACTTCATAGAATCAACTTCCGTAACAACTTCAAGTGACTCATGTCCTAGGTTACATGATTCACATGTGAATTAATACATCATGAAAAAGTTTCTTAAGAGAAAAGAACAATAATAACTATGGTACCTAGATAGTGGTTGATCAAGACACATGTGAGATGACCACTATGAATTCTATCAAATTAATACACTAGAAGGAGGTCACATCACCATAAATGATTTACCTATGGGTAAGATAATCAAGTAAGGTACTATCAGTTTTTCTAACTTAACTATTATTAAGAATGTTTTTTTTTCAAGGTATTGAAACATAATTTTCTAATAATTATTCCATTGTGTGATATCAGTTTTCAAATTTCTTTTGAAAATGAATTTTATAAAATATCTATCTCAAAATTTAATATTTATCTTACCATGTATCAGTTTCAAAATGTCTATACAATAATATTAAAATAACTTTCTATCTAAAATGTAAAATTCTTGAGTGAAAAATTTAGTGAGTTATGTATTTGGCATAAATTCCATCATTATTATAGATCACACTTACTAATAACTCTGTTGTTATCAACTAGTACGAGATCTACCCAAAATGAATTTTAATGATTACATGGTTTATGAAGATTGAAAATATGGTAAGCATCACAAATATTATTTTAAACATAAAAAAAATTATACATCTTAAAATATCTAATTAATTAATCTTGATTTATTCATACATTAAAAAATTGAAAATATTCATGTTAAATCATATACTTTTGTAATTTTTTATGACTTTACAGGGTTCATGTGGGTTTACTTCATATCTCATAAAAATGAATCTTTCAAATTATTCATCAATTTTACTAAAAAATTCAAATGAAAAGGGTTTTAAAATTATTTATAATTTAAGTGATCATAGAAGATAATTTAACAAAGTAATTTCTAATATATTTTCATATTGAGGATATAATCATTATTTTCATCTCCTATAACTCGAAAACAAAATTAGGAAGTAGAGATGTGAAATAAATCTATGTATGAATTTTCTCAAACTATTTTACATTAATTTATTTCACCTCATTATTTATAGGTTGAGGTAATGAATTCAGCATGATTTATCATTAATCACATTCTTATAAGTCCTTTTCTTAAAAATACCCCTTATAAAATATGGAAAAATAAAAATAAAAACCACAGTGGTTTTATTTTGACGTTTTTTTAAAAATGTTTTAATATCAACACAAAAGACGATATTTTAAAATTAGATTCAAGATATGATGAATATAACTTTATTGGATACTTCAACTCAATAATTGAGTACCTTGTCTTTAATAAAATGATGAAAATGAAGAAACATTTCATGTTTTTTATTGAAATTTTCTAAAACATAATTCTCAAATTTTATTTGAAGATATTTTTTTAAATGAACCATTAAAATTGAAAGAAGTCAAAGAAAAATAATAATTTACTTCAAAATAATTATCAAAATATTTAATAAAATCTAAATACCATCTCCTTGAAAATTTAATTGGATATTTGAATGCAAGAAGTCATACTATAATATTAGTCCAAATGAAGTTGAACAGCTTGCATTAATCCTTTTCTTAAAACCCAAAAATGTGAAATATTCCTTTAATAATGAAAATTGGGTTAATTTAATGTAAAACATTCTAAATAAACTTATTCAAAATAATTTATGGACTCTTATAGAAAGACCTAATGATCATCTGGCCACATTATCTAAATTGGATTTTTCGAATAAGTTATACGAGCATGTTATTATCACTAGAAAAAAATCACATCAAGTAGCAAAAGTTTATTTTTAAGAATATGGAATTGAATATATTGAAAAAATTTCACCCATCGTTCCATTATAAACCATTTGAATCCTATTGGAATTTACCTTTTACATTAATTTAATACTCTTTAAAATGGATTTCAAAAGTTCATTTTAAATGGTTTTATTTAAAAATTATTTTTGTGGAATAACCACCTAGTTTTGAAAATCGTTATTTTCCAAATTCTATTTCCAAATTAAATAGAGAACTTTATGGTTTAAATAAATCCCCTTGATGTTATTATAATCATTTATCAAATTTTCTTTAATCAAATTATTTTAAAATGGGAAAATCATATTTACATCTTTTTCTAAAAAACCTCTCAAATTATTTATTACATTTTCAAATTTATATTTATGATTTTATTTAAATATTAACTAATTAATCTCTTCATTCTAAATTTTAGGATTTAATGAAAATGGAAATTGAAATGAAATTTATAGGTAAAATCAATTTTTTATTTGTTTTTGAATTTAAAAAAGTATATTTATAGACCAATTGAAATAGACTAAGGAAATCTTTATATGATTTGTAATAAATCAAGATAACTATGTTATCATTCACATGATTGTCATGAAGCAATCTAGGATGTCAACTGAACCGGCGCCCGAATCGGTATGTTGTAAGGCACAAAGGGAATTCCCAATCCCCACAGGATGGAAACAAGATCCCAAGTGTCAATAAAATACTTTGAAAAAGATTTTATCATGTTTTATAAACATAAAAAACAAAAATTTTATATAAACCAAAGTTGAAAACTCATATGTTTAGAAATTTAAACAAAAACCAAAATAACTACAACAAAAGAAGAATGACTAAACTATCTCCAAAACCACCATATGAAGAATGGATAATCATCCTGAAGCCACCACCATAACACCCACAAGGGAAGACCTCAAGTATCTTGAACCACCATCCCTGAACATCATTTATTTACCTATGTCAAACAAAACCAAATATATTTGCACGCAAAGGTGTATGTGGGTTTTGATCCAATGCATGGTAGGATTCCACCTGACAAGATATTCCATGATATAATCATTATAATATAAATAAACATTCCATTCTTATAAAAAGAAAAACCAGTAACATTTTTATTGAAAACATTTTAATAGAAAACAAGTTTTCTTTTCAAAAAATCAAAAAATTATACTGTATACTGGTGGTAAGTTTTATATCACTATAGATAACTATGTTATGGGAAAACCCTCTATAAACTAGCTGGATATGGGACACTAGGTACATTGTATCGCAGTAAAATGTGGTAAATAAACCATGGCTAAGAGTGTTCTCATGAATGAACCACTTGGAGGTGAAACCCAATAAGCCCAGTGGTCTCTAATCATAAGTTTTAATTTGTTATTC
This sequence comes from Viscum album, assembly GCA_963277665.1. Taxonomy (NCBI): domain Eukaryota; kingdom Viridiplantae; phylum Streptophyta; class Magnoliopsida; order Santalales; family Viscaceae; genus Viscum; species Viscum album. The sequence continues at coordinate 1,045,293,151 of OY728125.1, forward strand.
TTGTATCATCATTCCTGGTAAATGAATATGGTATGAACAAATTTTGAGTCTACTAGTGTACTAGTCCTAGTCCTCCCACCTATTTACCCAAGATTCCCTTTGTGCTCAATTTTCATGTCACATATCACATTCAACATCATTTTCACATATATATAATTTGAACACCATAAACACATGATATACCAACATTTACGCATCCAAAATCCATTTGCAAACAAAATGCATAGTAAATTAAATCCAAAACAGGTTTCACATCACATATACAATTTATTTAATATGTTTTGTAATTTATAAAACATGTTTATAATTTACAACAAGGGTTTACACATGGAATACACCCAATTTCCTTTGAAAGAAAAACACTTTCAAGCCATATGAATATCAAAAAAATCATAACACTCTTTTCAGCACACACATAAATCATAGAAAATTTATTAAAACTCAAGAAAATATATTATATTTTTCAAATAACCTTTAAGCACGGAACCACCAACCATGAGTGAAAAAAGATCTTGAATACGGTGAAAAACATAAATAAACCTTAATTGTTTCCTTTAAAAGAAGGATCTAACCTTAAATATCATAATTAAACCCTAAAAATTAATTTCTAACCCTAAATTAGACACCCTATCTAATCGAGAATAGAACCCCCTAATAAAGAAGATAAAAACCCTAGAAAAGAGGTAGAAACAAACAGTTTAGGAGACTTACTTAAAGAATCAAGTAGAAATCGCACCACATCCACCACCAAAATCAATCTCCAAGGGAGGAGGAAGGAGGGGGATAGGTGCCTAGGGTAGGAAATCCCTAGGGGGAATCAAAATTAGGGTTTATGGTTAAAAATAAGTGATATAGAAAAATAACAATCCAATGTTTAATGACCTATACAAGCCGCATGTTCTTCCCGCATGGTTTTCCAAACAATGAGGCAACCATATTCCCCTTACGTTTCCATAAGTTCATTACTATTTGTTATTATATATGTATTATAAACCATTCTCCAACCATACAATAATCCACTATCCCAACACACCACTTGGCCACACGGTTACGTGGGAAATGGCACACGGTTTCCCTAACCGTGTTCCAACCATGTTCCACCTGTTTTTTACCCAAAATTTCTATTTTTCTACCAAACTAGAAGGATACCAAAAAAGTAAATTTATAGACAAAAAATAAATTAAAAAAATACCACAATAGAAATCACGAGTGTGACAATTCTCCCCAAAATGAAAACTTTATGCCCCAAAAAAATCAACCAAATGCTTGATCAGAGAATAGAAATGGATACTATTGATCAACCCATAACTTATACTCCCAAGTCTCATGAATATAATTATTGTGCTTCCAAAGAACCCAGACTAAAAATATAGACTCCCTATAAAGAAATTTCTCCTGATAATCTTTAATCTACACTGGTCGTTCAAATATGGTCAAATGAGGCTCTATTTCGAACTCTTCCCAATTCAGCACATGATACGGATCTAGGTTATACTTATTCAATTTTGAAACATGAAACACGTCATGAATTTATGTAAACTATGAATGAAATTATAACCTTAATTCCACCATACCAACTTTCTCGGTGATCTTTAAAGGGCTGAAATACCTTGGCATTAGCTTTCCTTGATTTCCTAAATGGCAATGACCTAGATAAGGTGCCAATTTCTAGAAGACTCAGTCACCCATGGAAAACACAAGATCTTGGAATCTCTAATAGACATAATATTTTTTGAAACATTGAGATGTCAAAAATCACTTCTTAATAAACTTGAATTTCGTAGATGTCTCTTACACTAGTATTCACCCCAACAATGAGGTTTCACCTACCTCAACCCAACATAGAGAAGAAAGACATAACCAATCATAGAGTACCTCAAAATGATCCATACGAATTGAGAATTGATATCTATTATTATATGAAAATTATACCAATCCCAAATTGATATCCCATGAACCGAAAAAATACCATACACATGATTGGAGTATGTCCTCTAGAATTTGATTCTCCCACTCTCTCTAACAATCTGTCTTAATATGGTATGTCATTCTGAATATGGCCTATGACCCCATTTCCATCTGGAGGCCTTCCCATAACTGAAAGATAAAATGTTTCCCTGTGTCAGAAATCATTATCCATGACACACCATGAATACCCACAATCTCTAGAACAAACAATTGTCGCAACTCATCTACTTTATATTAATCTTTTATAGGAATGAAGTGGGATGATTTGGTCTGTTGATCGATCACTACCCAAAAGGAATTCTTTCCCCCGGGTGTACGAGTTAATCCAATAGTAAAATCCATGGACATCTCATCCCACTCCCAATTGGGAATATGTAGTGGTTGAAGAAAACCATAGGGCCTTTTGTGTTCTAATTTCACATTCAAATATATATATATATATAACACCTCGAAACAAATTCTGTTACATCCTACCTCATTCCTAGACACCAAAACTATCGACTGACAACATAATACGTACTGTTGGTTCCAGGATGGACAGACCACTGAGATTGGTCGCTATCATGTGTCACAACCTTCCCTGGAGACAAAAAAACCACAAATCTTCCCTTAAATAACATGATTCACTCTAGGGACAATAACCAATCACAAGTTGTCTCTCGACCATGAAAAAACCACTTAGACTACTTGAACATCTCATCTCCAGGCTTCTCCTATTGTATCAATTTCAGAAGTCAATGAGTCATATGAACACTGGCCAAGAAAGCATTTCCACTATGCTCTTTGGTCTTTAGATGCAATTGGGAATAAATACCCATCAACATTCACTTATCACCTGACTCATTCAATGCCTTCATCAGCACTTTTCCGCTCAAATTGTCTTCCATTACATTACCATTACTTGGTGTATAGACTATATCAATGTCTAACCCCTAAAGATACTCAACTGAATGGCTCTACCTCATGTAAAAATATTTTTTTGATAAAATATATACCAAGATATTATTATCATAGTAAACCAAAAATATCTATCCAAAAATATAATGACCCCAAATATTTAAGGATTGCATTATAGATTCTAACTTTAAGTCATGGTTAGGGAAAATTATTTATGTGGTTGGAGATAGAGAGAACCATATGTTACCATTAGGTAATCCTAAATTAGCAAACACATGAGACCCATACCTAAGGAATCACAATAAAAAACATATCCCTTTACCAATTCTAGAAATATAAATATAGTATCCATATTCAATCACCATTGAATATCCTAAAAGGATTCCTGACACTCCGGGATCCATTCAAACATCACCCCTTTCTTGGTGAAGATGGTCATGCAAGAGGAATGCTGAGAGAAATACCAAAAAAAACTTCCTGTAATATCCGACCAGGCCTGGAATGTTTATAATCTAAAATATATTCCTCGGTTCCCCCAATGTCATAACTACGTTGATCTTCTCAATTTTTACTTAAACCCATTATTCCCAAATAATATTTCCCAGAAACATCACCTCATTAATCCAAAATGTGCACTTGGAAAACATTTCATAAGGGTGATAATCCTGAAAGGATCCCAAAATGATCATCAAATAATACTCATTCTCCTTCTCATATTCAGAATAAACTAAAACTTCATCCATGGTCACCACAAAGAAAGAGTCAAGATACTCATGGAAAACCCTATTCATGAGTTCCATGATGACCACTTGAGTATTATTCAACTTGAAAGGCATGCAAAATTACTCAAAATGGTTATACATTCTTCAGAAAAGAATTTTCAGGACATCTGTCTCTTTCCCCCATACTTGGTGGCAACCATAATTCAGGTCTATCTTGGATATGTACCTTTCCCCTTTTAACTGATCAAAAAATTCATCAATAGGAGGCAAAGGGTACTTGTTCTTGATGGTATCCATTTTTATCATCTAGTAATCAATTCATAGCCATAGAGATTTGTTGGAATTCTTCACAATGAATATTGTGATAGCCCTAGGAGAGATTCTCAGGTGAATGAATCCTTTGGATTCCAAATCATCTATATGTACCCTTAATTCCCTCAATTTTTTGGAGGATATATGATATGAGGGAAGAGATATCATCTGAGTTCCTGGTACTGGACCAATCGAGAACTCCATGTACTACTCTAGAGCTAGACTCGAAAATTCCTTTGGAAAAACTTTTAGAAATTTTTCCACCACTAGAAGTAATATACCCTAAGGTGATCCACCATCATCCTCCACTATGAGAAAAAAATAACTAAAAAACAAGATTACCCAATTCTAAGAGTGGATATCTATCACGACCCGACCAACAATCTCATTCTCCATTAAATTCATGGGTACTTACATCAAGTTCCATGAAACTCACCCATCTCCTATAGTAGTAGATATGTTCCTGAAAGTGCACCATCTAATCTATGCCAATGATTACACAAAATAGGTTCATATCTAATACTAATAAATCCCATTATAGCTTAACCCCTGACACGGTGAACACATAAGATGGACACCTGAAACTTTTCTTATTCTTCTTAACAAGTTGGGTCACAAATTCCATCACATTAGACATGAGATAGGTTGTATAAACAAAAGAAACCACAATAAAAAATATAAAGGAATCAATTTCACCATTATTCAATAGAACAGTATCTATAGTTGATGCAATCAAAATGGTACCTCAAATTTTTAATGTTCCTTCATCTGATATGGTGATCCACTGCTTGAGGATTTTTTTTCTCTATATCAGATTGAGAATGACCACAAACCTATGGCTCTGAACTGAACAATATTTTTCCAAAAAAGGACATGTTCCTATATCCACAACCATCGAACTAATATCCCACTCTCCTAGATGGATCTAACTAAGCTAACATCCCCCTGGAAGCTACAGATCCTGTGTCACTCTAATATGGATGAATCAAATTGTAAAAATGAAATTGTTTCCCCACATCTATGCACCTATGGAATGGTTTGGTTGGATGTGTAAATGTAAGTCAAATGTGTCCATTCTTACCACACTAATGGCTCGTGATCAACTGAGCATCAGAATTCATAGGTAAAGACAGTCAGGAGGTATTGCCTGAACTGCCATCTCCCTTTTCCAATTCTCACCCCGCTTCCTATTATTCGTAGATGAACTACCACTTCCCATTACTGACATAGCCCTAGTGGAACCCAACCTACCCTTGTGACCAATCTATACTATAAATTAATTTCTAACCAATTTATCATTGGTCTTCAGGTTTAACTGAATGAACAGATGATAGATCTCTGGATGAAAACCCATTTCTAACCTATGTGCTTTAACCTATTCATTGAAAACGATTTTGAGTGCATACTAAACTAGATCATCAAATCGGTTAGCATACTCCATCACAATACAATTCCCTTAGACATGATCCATGAACTCCTAGGATATAGTATATTCTAGGACCTCAGGAAAATATTGGTCATCGAAGCCTGCCTTGATATCCTTCCATTTCAACTGCTGATTCTTCCCAGATTGAACCACTAAGTCCAACAACCTCTAACAGGTAACTTATAGCATGAATGAGTCTTATTTAACCATAAAATCCTTATGAGTGTCATGTAATTCAAACATCATATATTGTTTCTCAATTCATTCCTCTATGTGTTGAGGTTTCGTGCTATATAGGAAAGAAATATGTGTGTTCTTAAGGAACTCCTGATCTTTGTCATTCCTATGAATAGGTTCATCTTCTCTAACTAGAGTACGAATAACATCATCTCCTTGTCCCAAAGGCTAAAAATAAAAGACCATAGCTTTCACTAGTCTCTCATCAATCGGTGAGGAAGAAATATCTAAGGCCTATCCCCACGGCTGCATGAGAAGTCTTCTGAGGGAATCCTTCCACAAAAAGACAATAATCACAAGAAAACCCATTAATAAGACCATTATTAAAATTTTAAGTAATTAAAACAAATACAAACATTTCATAAATCCAAAAAAAATGAAAGTCATTATAATTACAAGACAACCAAACCACTCCACCTCCAAACAATGTTCGTATATAGTCTACAGCCTATACGTCTCACATAGAGGAGATTCAAACAAAAATCTCAACATCCTTAGGTGAATTTACTTCTTCCATGAGGTGTATTGTCCAGGAACCCCAATCATAACCATAAAAACAAATCCCCAAAATCCTAGATCCAGTCTATCTAGATACATCCCAAATAACTAGAACCAAAATGATCGTGCTTTCTATGATACAATTTTTTCACAAACCATGTCAGGACGTTATCTGAACCAACACCCAAACCAGATTTTATTATGTCCCAAAGGGCATTCTAGATCCCCATGGTCTTGAAAAAAGATCCCAAGTCTCAAAAAAATACATTGGGAATGATTTTACATGGTCATATAAACATCAAACCACCCATAATGATTTATAAATGAAATCTAAAAACTCATAACCAAACCTAGGATAACAAATTTATAGATTCAAGTTTAAAAATATAAACAAAAAACAAAATGGATAAATTAATGGGAACAACCAAATTATCTTAAAAATCAACATATCATGAAAGGAACACCATCCTCAAGCCACCACCACTACTCCTGCAAGGGAAGACCCCTAGAATCCCAAACCACCATCTCTAAACACCTTGCCTTTTCCCGTGTCAAACATAATCCATTCTACTTACACCCATATGTGTATATAGGGTGTGATCCAAAGTCCAGTAGTATTCCACATAACCATTGATTCTATTATATAAACATTATGAGATAAATATACATTCCATTTTTATAAAAAAGAAGTCTAGGATCATTTGTATTGAAAACATTTTCAAAGAAAACATGCCTTCTATTAAAAGAACCAACAAATTATACCGTATCCCAATGGTAAGTATGATGTCCCCATAGATCACTATGTCACAGAATTATCCTCAATATAACAGCTAGAAATGGGACTATAGGTACATCATATCTTAGTGAAATGTGGTATAGAAACCATGATAAATAGTGTTCTCGTGCACGAGCCACTAGAAGGGGAAACATATGGGCCCAGTTGTCTCAAGTCATCAATATCATTTAGTTAGTGTTGTATCCTTTTTCCTATTAGATGAATCTAGGATGAACCATTTTCGAGTAAACTAGTGTACTAGTCCTAGTCCAACATTCTTGTTTCTCAGGTTTCACATTGTGCTCAATTTTCATTTCACATATCACATACTACATCACATTTACATATACATAATCCAAACATCATACACACATGATAAACCCCAATTTCCAAATCCAAACCCCATTTTAAAACCAAACACACACAAATATCATTCCAAAACAGTGTTTTTGACACATGTACAATTTATTAAACATGTTTCATAATTTATAAAACATGATCAAAATTCACAACAAGGGTTTACACCTAAAATACACCCAATTTTATTTGGAAAACACACTTTTGATACATATTCATATCAAAACATTTCAAAAACACCTTCCACACCCACACACATAAATCATAAAACACGTATAAACACTCAAGAAAGAATATTAAATTCATAAAATATATTTTATGAATGAAACCACCTACCTTGAGTGATGAAAATTCCAGAATCTGGTGAAAACCATCAATAACCCCTCAATTTCACCCTTTAAAGCCAATATAAAACCTTAAAAAACAAGTTTAAACCCACAAAATTAAGATCTATCCCCAAATAGGACACCCCATCTGTTGGAGAACAAAATCTACATAGAAATAAAAATAAAAGCATAGAAAAGAGGGAGAAACCAATAGAGGAGGGGACTAACTTGATGAATCTAGGAGAAATCACTATAATTACATGACAAAAATGGAGCTCCATGGGAGGAGGAAGGAGAGGGAGAGGATACTTGGCTAGAAAATACCAAGGGGGAGGAAAAAATAAGTTTTACTGTTAACCTTTTTGGAGAGTAAAAAAGAAAAATAAAATTTTTAATTACCTGGACAGGGTGCATGATTTTCCCGTAGGGTCCGCCACACCCTACGACAATCACACTCCCCATAAATTGCAAGAAGGATATAAAACATAGTTAGCCCACATAGCATATAAAATTTGGGAAAACCATGCGATAATCCATTTCCTAGGAACACCACTTGGTCTTACGGTTACATGGGAAATGGCACATTTTTCACCAAAATCATGTGCCAACCATGTGCCCCCTACTGGTTAACCAAAATTCCCATTTTTTCCTCCAAAACAAAAAGGAAACCCAAAAGTGAAAAATTCTAGAACAAAAATAATTGTAAAAAATACCTCAAAATAAATCATGGGTGTGACTATAAGTATGACATCTAAGTTAATATTTGAAAAATATTGGGAGATAGTCGAAAAAAAAGATTTACAGAAGTATTATTACTACTCTACATTTTATTAGTGTGACTTTACCAAATATCATATTTGATGTTTGTCTTTGTTATTTCATTCAATAAAATCAAAATGAATCTCATCTCAAATATATTAAAAGGATTATTTATTTTAATGTAACTAAAAATCATTGTTTAATTTATCCAGAAGGGACTTATTTTAAATTAACTAGTTTTTATTGTTGATTTTGCAGGAATCCAACTTTATAGGAAAGTTAAAAGTGAGACTTTCCAAATTATTATAAAATAAATTATCACATGGGTTATAAATAGGAAGAAATATGTTGTTCATTCTACAACAAAAATAGAATATAAATCCCATATGAGTTATTAAACCCAACAAATATGGATAAAACACACTCTCTTAGACTTTAGGCTTATATATTACCATATCCCTATTAAGTGTGATAACACTAGTTCCATTAATATTTATATAAATAATAAATATCACTCTCTATCAAAACACATTGACCAGAGGCACCATTTCTTAATTGATCACTTCTAAAATGTTAATATGTCTTTTGTATTTATTGGGATAAAATATCAAATCACTCATATTTTCACTAAACCCTTGTCCCTTTTTCTTCTTTATTTCATTAAAATTAATTTAGTAATGCAACACTTGTATCTCTATTCATTTTACAATGGATAACTTAAAAAAACTTTTGAAATTTATTTTAAATATTTATCTTGTATTGATCATTTTTATTTTTCTTTCTTGAAATTATTGATTTTCTTTTATATTATTTATTTTTTATTGGATATGACCACTTTATATCACTTTTTCTATAATTTTTTTGTGGATCCTTATGTTATATTTCAAAAAATTTCTTGAAATATATCCTTTTGTTTTTCAAATTACATTCCAATTTCAAAAACAAATGGGTTCTTCTTATTTTCAAATTTTCAATTTCATACATTATAAAAAAATACTTTTATAATATCAGTACTAGTTTTTTAAAAAATTATCCTTAAAACTTGTAAAGTATTTATGTATGTACTCTATTTTAAAAAAATATATATTTTAGAAATTGATGATAATGATGAGTAAAAAAATTATATATACTCATCTCTCGGCCAAATATTTTGAGTTCTCATTAAAAAATTAAAAATATAAAGTTAACCCCAATTTCTGTTTCATATAAATGAAACTTATTCAATCTTATTCAATTGAGTAAAAACTATTATTTTGGAAAGGAGTGTCATCTAAAAGGTATCTACTAAATTTTCTCTTCTTATTGTACTTTCTATTTGTTATCATTTTTTATTTCTATTTATTCACTCATTTATTTTTCTAATTAATTTTTTTTCTATATTATAAATTTTATTTGTTTTGATATTAATAATTTATTTCAAAATTTTCTCTCACTCTTTCTCTATATGAATTAGACACATTATGTGGGTGTTTGTAAGTAAAAATATGTTTCCAAAAATAATTTTTTTTTAATTTGATTCTACTTCCCTCTTTCGAAAATATTTTGATTCACTTTTGAACTCTATTTTTTAAAATCATCCAAATATCCTTTAAAATATGTCTTGATTTTTTTCATCAATTATTTCCCTATAAATTTCTCCTTCCACATCATATTTTTTATTTTTTTTATAATAACAAATAGAAAGAAGGTTTATTTTATCACAAAGGGGGATATGATTAATTTTATCATAAAGGGGTAGAAGTTTCTTAAATTTTGAAATTTATTAAAACAAAAGTGTCGTTACATGGGGTTTTTTTACTCTAAGGGGTATATTCATTAAAAAAATGATTTCTCATTTATAAATTACTTTAAAAAGGGTGTGTTATAAATTTTATTTTAAATTTTTTAGTATTTCTTATGGTATATTTTATTCATTTATTTCAAGAGATTATTGAAGAAAATTTTCTTATTGAACATGTTGATATTTTAAATGTCTAAATATTTCTTATAGATTTTTTGATTCATAAATTTATTAAGATTATTTAATATCATTTAATTGATGAAAATATTTAAATATATTATATTCTCATCTTTATTTAAACATGCTATATCTTTTTACATTAATTTTTTTTTCATTAAAATGGGTAGAATGTTGTAACTATCTCTCTGTTATTGAATTTTCTTGATAAAAAGCACTATATTTTTATCTAACATTTACATTTTATTGAATTTAAAACTCCTTTAATTAACTTTATGACAATTATTAATTTATCATAATGGATATATTAAATTAATTTAAATGGAATATTGTTTATACTGTCAAAGGATTGTGCTAGTATTAATACAACCTTCAATATCTAGAAATGAAATTTTAAGAACAATCAAAGGCTATATAAGTAAAATGAGTAGTATCCTCTTGACTATGTTTCCATACAAGTAGAATCAGCTCATCACTGAAGGGAATTATACAGCTGGATTCATATATAGAGTAGCTTAAATGTAATGAAGACCCTATGGACAGCCGATGGTGCATGAAGAAGGTCCCTTTTCCTCTAGGAATTTACTAGACAACCGTTGGGGGAGTACCAGCTTGAATATTCGAATTCTATAATCCCATTGAGTTCTAGGTGACCCAAAAGTCATCCAATGAGGTCCACCAGGTAGTCACTGGTGTTGGGACAACTACAATGAGAGTTCATTTATAGATGGTAAACATATGATAAGAGTGGTTTTATTCAAATTCATTACCCCCAATTAATTATAGAAGGTTCCCCATCCTTTTAGAGGATATAAAAAATTGATAAGAAACCTCAGAATGAAAAATTATTTACCAGCAATTATCTCTAAATGAATAAAGTTACAATCAAACTCAAATCCTCTCAAAGTGCAAGTTCTATTTTTTCAGTCCCCCATAGAATCTCATTATTTCAACTTGTTCCTCTCTTAATTTGAATTAATTTATAGTATAGATTAAATAAGACGTATCAAAATGGGTTTTCACCAATAAAACCTCTTTTTCTTATCTCCTTTTACAATGGGTCCTCACTGCCATAAAAGTGAGGGATGGGTTCATTAGCTATCAAAGAATCTCAAAAGGGTTCTAATAAACCAAAATTGTGTGGGATGGGTTTCATAACCACCTCCAAGATCATGTGAGTAATAAATTAAACCTCTCAAGCTGAGGGGAGTAGACAGATGGGACCACCCTGAGCTATTTATGAACTCCATTAACAAAATTGTGTTTTATCTCTCATTCATTCACATGTTTCATCATTCAATATTATTAATCATAATTTCATATGACCTTTTACATTATCCTTATGTGTTTAATCGATATTGGAATTAAATTTCTAATACATATAAAAGTTATCAATTTTTTATTTATTAAATTTATTTTATTACCTATTTATCATTTCAAAATCATTTAATTTTTTAACTTACCTTTTCATTTTTCTTTAAATATTAAAATATATATTCACAACCCCTATTACTATATTCTTCCAATGAACACAATAAAAAAATCTATGGTAAAAATTATTTCTTAAATAATCTAATGTCATAATAAAATGTTTGATAGGTTAAGGATGACTTTTAGGAAATTATAAATTAAAATATTAATTTGAAATTGAGATTTGAATGATGAAAATGAATATTTTTTGAGATTATCTGAATAGGTATTTTAAATAAATTAATAGACTGAATATAAGAAGGATACTGTGTATGAGAATAGTTAAAATAAAAAAATAAGAGTGGCCACATTATTTGTAAGTAATAATCACATTTGTATCATGTGTTGGGGAAGATGAAAGTTTAATCCAAATTAAAAATCATGATTAAATGTGGGATCACATTATATTATTAGGATAAAATAATTTTGTAGAAAAAGATAATCCATTACTCTATAATGATAAAAAATAACAAGATTAATAAATTCAAGATCTTTTCTTCTCATATCGGATGAAAATTGTGTTGATTTATTGTAAAATTGGTTTATGGATATTACCTAATCATTATATCCAAATGGTTATTTTAGTTTATTCAATGATCTCTAGTTTTTCAAATCTTTCAGATGATGTAGCTACTCATTTTGAGTATTGAACCTTTTATATTAGGTCTATTGTATTAGTTCAGTAATTCTATTTTTAATGATCCCAAATCATGTTTCATATGTTTAAAAAATTTTAGGTGTTTTCTGATAATGTAGTATTTTTAAAGTGTTTGACATACTATAATAAGAGATTAATTGACTACATGTTAAGGAAAGGGATCACATGACAATTTAAGTGACCAGGAATTTGTTGATTAACTGTTAGATTGACAATATGATTAATTAGATCAACTGTAGTAAAAATTTTAACTGTCGATGCCAAATAGATGAAATATTCTTATGTAATGAAGATAAAGTATGAAAAAAATATGTAAGAACATGATGAACTTTTGAGTGACAGAGTGATGAATTTTTAAGAATCCTCACATTTAAGGATATAGTGACCTTAGATTAAAGGATGATGAAACTAAAAGATAAAATCGAATAAAACACAAGGTTATAGAGACTATGTGTATTCCAATTGATTTTATAAACAACTTGAGATACCATTTTATGGCTCTTCAACTATATTGAGTGACAAATATATCATGGTTAAAATTCGATATCACAAATATTAGCTTTAAAATTTAATGGGACCTATTAGAGTGGTGAAGTCTTGCTAGTAAAATAATCATCTTTCCTCAATGGTTAATTTTTGAAGAATACTCAAAAAATATGTGAAAGCCTCACTCATGTATGGTGTTGAGAAGTTTGGGTTCTCTTGATATTAATTATTAGATCTTAGGAAACAATCATAAAAGGGGAATTAACAAGATTACTAACAAAATTGAAATTAGAAATTGGGTAGTAGTAAACATTATAAAATTTTATAGCTCTCTGGGTTCCTTTTACATTTATAGTTCTTCTTTTTATTTTACATTTTCTAATAAATTTCACTTGTACTAAAATGTGAACTATGATACTCCTTATCTTATTTCATCAAATTTAATTTTTCCATGTATATCTACAGAAGATGATTTCTATATAATGTACTACATAGTGTTTATTTTTCATTGTAAAACCTGGTCTAGGTTATAGATCAGTTTTTTAAGATTAATAAATTCTCATGGTAGTGGGTTGAATCCATGTAGAGAGAAATAAGCTCCAACTTAGAGTTAATATCCATATTAATTATGATATGTGATATTTTTCCTTGCATGTTTTTTTACTTCACTCAAAAAAATTTAAAACTATTTATTTTCACATAGTATTATTTAGAACTATGTTCAGAAAAATTAAATTTATTGATATCATTTACAAGTGATATATATATACACTTTATTATTTTATTAGAATATTTATAAATCAAAAATAAATTAAATTTTTTAATATATGATTTGATCAAACTAGAGAGAAGTTATTTTAAAATATCAAATTATTTATACCTACAAAATTTTCATATTGGTCCAGTAATTTAAATTGAGGGTATTTAGACTTATAATTTTCGAAAATATAAATTTTATATTGGAAGCTCAATTCACACCCTCCCCAACCTATTGTTAATTTCTGTTAGACTAACATTTGGAATGAGTGCTACTTCCCCTTTCTTATTTGTTTTCCCTCAACCATGATCAAATTTATATGATAAAGATATTTAAATTTATATAAATTACTATTTAATTATGGATGCTAAATCTAATGGTTATACTAAAAAAACGAACTCTATTTTTAATGAAATAATATATTATTATTTGAAAAATAAAATGAAAATTGTTTTAGTGAGTATAGGATTGGTATTTGGGAAGCTAAAGAGGTTGAATTCAAAAAAAACAAAACTACTAGAAAGTAATGGGATTATCTAACTAAAGCTTCTGATGATTTCAATTAAAAATATATTAATGCTTTATTTTGGGAATTGGTTGATGTTGAATTTAATTGAATATATTTTTATGATAGTACTTTTGAAATATTTGATACCTTAGCTACTTCTCACGAACAAACATCTAATGTTAAAGAAATGTGATAAAAGATATATTATATGAAATATGACTCTATCAAAATTAAACATGGTTAATCCATTCCTTGATTGTATTACAGATTCAAATAAATCATCAATACCATGAAGTCACTTTGATGGCTGATGGAATACAAACAACATGTTCTAATATTAATCATATGCTAACCTAATAGATGAAAATGTACTGTTATGCTTATTAAAGAATCATGTGATATTAGTAAGCTAAAAATTTTCAAACTAAATGATTAGAAGATAATTTATGAAGAGGAATTGATGGTAAAAAATGAAGATAATTAATTTAATAATAATATTGTAACTAATAAGAAAAAATATATTAATTGAAATATATTTTCAAAAAGTATTCATATAGTTATAAATCTGATTCTAAGAGTGATTAAAATATAGATCATCTATCTAGAAGATTCATAAAATTTTACCAAAACTAGATGTTTTCCCAAATATAAAATTATAAAGGAAAATATAACAAAAGAGGAATATGGATGAATAATATGAAAATGACTCCTCTTGTGAAGTTATCGACTATAAAGTAAGATTAAAAATATATCAATTATAATTGTCTAAATATAAACAAAATTATTATGGTAAAGAAAATAAATTTGGTAAAGTGATGAAACAATCCTTGTGCGCCTGAAATGGGATTTCTACTAATTCAGACTCTAGGAGGGTGAATGAATGTGAGAAATCAGTCATTTATTTTTTGCAACTACACCTTAAGTACCAAATACAACTATTACATCTAGTTTTTTATATGATTTTTTATATGAGACTAAAATTACTAATAAAGAACTATTAAAATATATCTCTATTATAGAAGCCACCATAAAGGAACTAAAATAAAAATATAAGAGTTTGAAAAGGGTGTATGCTTTATCTACTAATAATA
Source organism: Viscum album (assembly GCA_963277665.1). Lineage (NCBI taxonomy): Eukaryota > Viridiplantae > Streptophyta > Magnoliopsida > Santalales > Viscaceae > Viscum > Viscum album. Next base: position 1,045,308,355 of record OY728125.1, read on the forward strand.
TGATTCACCGTTATGTTAAAAAATATAACAATTCCAACCTGTTAAAAAAATTGTAGAGTTTCAATTGGAAATTTAGAAAATATGAAAAGATTTATAAAATAATTCAAATGTGGATAATACATTGAATGTGATATTGGGATTTCATAAACCACACAAATTTACCAATGGAATTTGATATACATCTATACTAAAAATGAAGTTTTATGAGAACTATTTTTTCAAGATCAATGAATAAGACATTAATTTTTAAGACTAAATAGACATCTGGTTATGAAAAAGGTTTTCATTATTTTATACCTAACAAGAACTCTTTTTATAAATATATTAATTTTGTATTGAACTATCCTGCAAAATAAATTTTGTTTCCAATGTCTTTATTTTCTAACTTATCTACACCCAAAATAATATAGTTCATGAAGAACTAATATAAATGTATATTGTATCTAGAGAGTGGATTTTCTAGAAATATGACTGAATACTATTTTTTTAGGAATGTTTAGTAAATGTTAATTTTGGACATGTCACCTTCAGAGAAAATGAAAAGGGATAAATAATTTATCTTAAAAAAATGGGTAAATCTAAAATATTCTTATTTATAAAGTTGTATTTATTCATGGATTGAAATATAATCTTCTTATTATAACTCATTTATATGATGATAGATATAATGTTAAATTGAATGGTAATTCTTTCATGATTTTTTATTTCAATAATGATATATAGTTTGTTACTTTAAGAAATGATAATTTTTATGCTATTAATTTAGATTTATTGGTTTCTCAAAAAGAATCCTTCTTATGTAACTTTAATTTAGGTTCTTGGTTTTGGAATTAAAGACTAGTAAACTACATTATAAACTCACTGAGGAAGTTAACTAGAAAAGTATTAATCAAGATTCTACCTAAAATTTTATTCCATTGAGATAATGTGGGAAAAATATGTCAAATTGTAATGAAACCATAAATATGTCTCAAGAAAAAGAAAGAGGTATCAACCTCTCAACTAATAAATATTTTTCATAATAATTTATTTATAACTTCTCTAGTTATTAGTCAACATGGAAAAACTATGCTTACATGATTACTGATCACTATTCCAGATTTACATGGGTATTTTTATTATCTCCCAAAAGAGAATCCCCTTATTGTTTTTCTAAATATAAAACATATGTAGAGAACCATAAAGGAATTACTATTACAAACACAATAAGTTATTATGTTAATGAATTTTAGAATCAATAAATTTTGACTTTCTATTCATGATATATCTATATAAAAAATTTATCTACACCAAGAACACCCCAAAAAAAATGAGATTGTTGAAAAGAGAAACAAAACTCTTCAAGAAATTTCTCAGGCTATACATAGTGTATATTACTTACCTATCTGATTTTTGGATAAATATAAGAAAAGAACAAGTTATAGTATTAATAGTGTTCTAATTAAACCTTTATTTAATAGTTCACCCTATTAACTTTGGAATGATTGAAAAACTAGTGTAAATTATATTAGTGTTTTTTATGTAACGCCTTTATTCTAAACACCAAATTAAATCATGAAACAATTTCACCTATGTGTTATTAAGGAATTTCCCTATGATATTGAACCTCCATTAAATCATTTATATTATTTAATAAAGAATCTAATATTGTGAAATAATATATTCAGTTCGATTTTGATAAGATAAATCCATATGAACCTAAACATGTTGTATAAAACCTTGAAGATGATATGCAGAATTTGAATATTAATAACACCTCTAAGACCTCTATCTATAGTGAAGATTTATTTGAAAAATCACCCAATAGAGACAATTTGACAAAACCAAACCATGAGGAAAAATTGTAAGAACCAAGAAACTCACTTACTAGAACAATTAGTACCCTAAAAACCATTCTATAGATTCTATATTAGGATATCTAGATAGATAAACTCAAACTAGAGGGCCTCTTAGAAACTAGGTTGAACATAAATCCTTCATGTCTCGGTTTAAAACTAATAACATTGATAAATCAATTAGTATGAACATTTTGTGATATTTATGAAATAATAGGTGAATACACTTTAAAGAAAAAATTATAAATTTGTTAAAATACATAAAAACTACCTAAATATAGTAACTAAATTGGTATATAGACACACGGTTGATAAGTATGGAACTAAAGTTAGAAATAAAGCTAGATTGGTTTCTTGAGGTTGTAACCTAGAAGAATGTATTGATTATAAAGAAACCTCTGCTCCAGTAGCTTGACTTGATACAATTAAAATACATCAATCATGTGCAGTGCATATTAATTTCAAACTACTCTAAGAAGATGTTAAATTTTATTGATTAACGGTTATATTATTGAGGAAATATTTTTGGAAGAAAATACTAGATTTTCAAACCTTTATTTAGTAAATCATGTTTTCAAACTATCAAAACCTCTGTTGTTTAATACATGCTCTTAGAGATTGGTATGTTAGGTTAAACTATTTCATTATTACCAATTATTTTTTAAAAGTTATATATAATCCTATGTTGATTATTAATTGAAATTAAAAAAGTGTTTTAGAAGTAAAAAAATTATTTTGATGACATTATTTTTTCTTCATCTAAAAACTTTGTGTATTGAATTTCCTAATCCAATGAAAAATTATTTTAAAATGTTCTGAATGGGATAATTAAAATTATTCCTCGGTTTTTATATATTATTTATAAAATATGTAATTTTTTTAAACAAATTTAAATTTATAAATGATATGTTAAAACCATATGGTCGTGTAACACAAAAGGATGTGATATTCAAATGTTTACAATATGTAAACTATATTTGGATGAAACTAGTAAATTATCTTACCAAAATATATACATAGGTGTGATTGGGTTTCTAATATACTTAATTTATACTTAAATAGATATTTTTATTCTTTTTTTGTGTGACAATTTTCATACCAATCCAAACGAATTTCATTTTAAGTTTATTAAAAGGATTTTAAAATGCCTCAAAATAAATCCAATTTTAGATTTTTCTATGATAGTGGAAATTAATTTTAATTAAGTAGTTATTATGATGTAGACTTTGGAGGCTATAAGATAGGTGGAAAATTAACTTTTGTGAAATTTCACTTTCTAGACAAGTCTCCAGTTTCATAGTATAGTAAAATAAATATTGTTTTCATCATTTACTGTTGAATCTGAGTACATAACTATAAGTAGTTAGTGTGCATAAATTAAATAGATGAAAAAAAATTAACAAACTATATTCATTAATTATAGAATATTCCTATAAATTGTGCAAATAAAAGTGATATTAATATTTCTATGTTTCTTTTATCACATTCTAGAACTAAACACATTGATATAAGAAATCAATTTTTTAGATATGAATTTCTAAAAGGTGGTATCACTCTTGAGTTCAAAGGTACTAAGAATCAAATCACTGATATTTTCAAAAATAACCTTCGATTATTGAGGTATTAATTTATATTATACATGAATTAAGTGTTTTAAATTACTCTTAATTATTATTATCTTATTTAATATTAATCTAGAATAAATTCTTTCTCAAAGATCACAAGTGACCACAAGGCACAAACTTTTATAAATCCTAATCATGTTGTAGTTAAAGCTAACAAATTATCACAATATTCTATGAATATTTGTTAATATATTAAATCAAACTACCATAAGATCTCTCATATTTTTTATATGGTTACTCATGTTATCATGCTATCTCATGGTGGAACAAGGCCCCCAATTATTTAATCTACCTTAAAACATTTCACATGGTCACTCAAGTAATAATTTCCAAATTATTATGTTTCAATATATATATATATATAATAAATATTCATTTCCCATAAATTTTTGTTTAATTTTTTAAATAATTTTCAAAAATAATGAATTGAAATTTGACTCATTTTTTTCACTCAAACCCATGAACCCTACCAAATTTAAATATCTTGATAACCCTTTCTCATCCAAACCCTTTCCTCCAGAACATAGAATCTCATAAAAAATTAGTTAAGATAATGTATACATTTATGTTCTTATTCAATGAAGATTTTTCTCCCTTAAATACAAGGAAATCTAGGTCTCGCTTTCCATTCTTACCTTCAAATCCACATATTTTTTAACAAATGGTTATTCTGAAAAATGAAATGGATGTCTAGGGGTTAATATCATTTCAATCTCTATTTTGGATCCTTATAAAATAATAGGGATCTAATGACTGGTTTAAAAAGAACAATATACTATTTAATCAAAGTTTATTCGATGAGTTTTATCTAAATATTTAATTCAAATATGGTGAGAAAATTAATTTTATTCAAATGATTATAAACGGGGAGATTTTCATTTTTTTAATCTATAGGAAAAATGTTTGAAGGTTCCCCATAAAGTATTTTATGATTATTTTAGAGTTATAATTATATTATTAATCCTCAATTCATTATTGAATAAGATATATGAGAGCTAAGGCATGATGGAAACTCTTGAAATTTTAATGTTGTTGAACTAGATATTGATTATATATTGTTGATTAAATTTTTTCATCGTTATTTTTTCCTAAAAAATAAGAATTTAGTAAACTAAGTCACCAATATAATTTACTTCTATATATGATGAATTATTATGTTAAAATTAGCTTTCCAATGTATATCTTGGATCATATAGAAGAGTTGTGTAATTACTCTTCTAGATTTAATTCATTTCTTTCTCCTGAGTTTGATTATAATTTACATTAACTTAATGTATATATCCCTAAGGGTCAATCAATTTATACTAATTCTTGTGTATTTTTTTGAATCAAACTATTTATAAAGTAAAGAAAGTGAGTTGGTACCCATAGACTAAAATATAGGTTGGTGGTGCTGATAAATGTTATGAAACATTCAATATACTAAAACCCCCATGAGACCCCATAGAAAATTAGATCTAGTCCTATAACCTAATTAAGAAATAGAATAATCTTATGAGGAATAACATTTTGAAGGAACACCTGAGTTTGAAATTGCATCTATGGAATAAGATGTCATCAATTAAATTAAATCTCAATGAATTTTTTAATTTAATGATAGATATGAAATATACTATAAAGAAGAGAGAGAATCTGATGAGTCACTAGATACTAGAGAATCTAATTCTTATGGAATATCATTTCAGCCTCATTAAAATTTTATATATCAACCATTCGAGGAAAAAGATTTAGATGATCATGATTCTACTACAGTTTCTCTTAATGACCTCATTAAATTTGATTCTAAATCTAAGATGATGAGTCTGGTGAAGAAGAAGTGAGTGTAGAATTTAGTATAGAAGATATGTATGAGAACTGAACCACACATTCATGTGAGGAAAAATAGAAAGTCATGTTATTAGAGGTACTCCATGTCCCATTTTGAGGGAACCATATCCTAAGGGATAGAAATTTAGTTCAAATAGTGATGACGATCATGATATTCATAGTCCACCTGGACATGGTGAATATTCGATATTTGTTTTATCCAAAGATCATGATGGATCTATTGTTTCTCATAATGAGTTTTAAGAAACAATTTACACTGGATCTCATATACCAGTTCTTTTAAGTTATACAAATCCTATAATTTAAGATGATTGGTATATAGTTTTTGGCCCAAAACCTATGAAGAATGTGGAATAACCTATTATTAGTAGTGAATCCAGACCAGTTTAATCTAGTGAAATAGAATTGACTAAAATTGGTGATTCAAAATATATTCAAACGTAACTTTATTTTGAAGAATAAAAGATATATAGGTGATGGGGATATATCCTCCAATATAGACAATTCCATCATATACTACACCCAGTTCATCCTTTTTAACCAAATAAGAATTATGTGATTTCAAAGACAATGTGATGATTGTGTTCAAGGAATTATTTTGGATTTTGGGAGCATATATATGAACCATATGGAGAAGAATAACTACCTCGTATTATATATCTTATCATTTTGAAAATTAAACCTAAACTATATCTGAAGATTGATCATATGAATTATGAACTTGAGATCCCGATGGGTCAAGTGGGAACCCAATAGGATAACATATATTATGTGATGAATAAGATAGATCACAGATATTGGATTTCAATGGAACAAGACTCCACTTCTAGTGCTCTTACTCCTTTTTTCACCTTATACTTCTCAAGTTAATGCCTTTATGGAGAATAATCAGATTATATAAATTGTAAAATATGTGATGAAAGTTGGTTGGGATGATTTTTCTATGACATGAGATATAGTATTTTCTGGTTTTCAAACAAATGCATAAAATATTCTTAAGGTATTCAGAAGTGATATTGAGTAATATGGAAGGGATAGATATATTATCAACATATCATTTGATCAATATTTGTGTTAAATAATCACAAAGTTTAAAATAATGTCTCTTTTTAGATCATTTACTGGTGAATTGAAGATACATCTAGAAACTATGGTCTTCAAAGATAAGGTGGATACGTTGAAGGTGATAGCACCTCTTCTCCATGTCGTCGTGAATGAAAAGGGAAAAAATACATTTATGGAGAAATGATCCTTATCCTGAAGGATTTTACCCAACTAATATAGATTTATTTTGTATTTGGTCTACACTATTATTGTATTGCCTTCAACACTACATATTCATTTGGTATTGAAATCATATACAACTACATTCCCTTACTCATTTTCAGTGACTCCTTTTATTTTTACACTACTTCGGGTAGTTTATCATTTTAGACATGTTTTATAAGCAATTTTCATTCCTAAAACATTCTCTTATCAGACACATACTACACCCAAGCCTCCTAATTAGCCTTCTTAAAATAAAGACAAACCACATGATGATCCAACATCCATGAGATACTCTCATTATTATATATTATAAGAATTATATTGTTTTTTATTTGACATCTTATAAATAAATAATATTTTTCTTGTATTCATTAACTATGTTATTATATTAATTATATTAATTCTTATCCTTATTAAATTTATTCTTTTCTTGATCCATTTCTATGATATTATGTATGTGCTAAACTATTTTAATACCCAATTATATTTTTTGTATTCCTAAAATTGTGAGAACTTTGATATGGTAATACTGTATAATTTTTTTTATAATTTTTGACAATGTATAATATATCTATATCTATAGAAATTTATGTCTTACGTAGAATTGTATCCTTAAATGATTTTGGATCATTAAAAGTGTAAATATTGATGGATTAGTAAACCAATTCATTATTTGAATGATCCAAAATCATGCCCCCTATGTTTTAATGAATTATGTATTATTTCATTGTAAAGTATTTTTTGAAAAAACATTATAATGGGAAATGTGTGGAAGCTACCACATTGTATGTAATTTGAAAACATTAAGGAATACAACCAACCATGTGAAGTGACTATGGATGACAGATAAAATTATTCTATGTTTTGGAGTTATATTAAGAAAACATTAATCGACCACAACATAATCAATTGATGAAATTGAAAATAAGTTTATCTCATAATTAGATTGAACTCATGATAAATTGGATTGAGTCCACATTTTAGAGGATACTAATTTAATTGGGGACTCTACTCACTAAAAGAAGAAAATTTGAAAAGTAATATGAAGATTATGGACTGAAGGTTGGGAACATGATTAAACCTTTTTATTATTTTTATAGAGAATGTGACTAGCTAGGTCACATTACTGATGGTTATCTAATTATTTTACCTACCCAATTTATTATTATTAAAAATACTCAAAATTATAAATAGAATAAATATAAATCAAATGAGAAGGCATTAATTATTTAAATAGCACTCGAAGAATCACAAAACAAACATACATGGATATTGGATAGAGGATTCTCCTCTTATATGATTAGAGGTTTAAATATCATGAAGTACTTTGAGAAGTGAAAGGAAGGATCATTGAACTTTTTAAATGATGGTTCACTCAAAATTATAAAATTTTGTTAATAAATCATTGTAGAAGACAACATGGAATTGAATAACACAATGTTGGTTAATAGGTAGAAAAACAATCATCTAATTGTCTGAAAAAAAATTGATTAAGGAAATAATATTTTTTTTATAACAATTAATTTATTTTGGGGAGTTTAAAATATGTATGTTTTTTATATGTGACATTGAACATGATTCAACTTGTTCCATATTGGTGAATGGGATAATTCTTTCTACTCAAGCATGAAATAAGAAAATAAATTATAGTGTAAAAGAATTTACACCTTTTTTAAAACAATATAAATAATCTAATCTATGTAAAGGGAGGAAATTTGAGCATTAAATGTATAAATATAAAATAATCATAGATAAATATTCAATATACCTCAAAATAATTCACACCCTAGAATTGTAAATATTTAGTGTCTTTAGAAACTTATTTCACAATCAACTTATTTCATGAAAGATCTTAAAAATATTCCACATAGTTCATATCATATAACACCCTTTATTGACATACCCTACTTAAAATATTTCTACATAAATAGGGTAAATATAAAAAAAATTTGAACTTAAATAATCAGAAAGGGTAAACGTTGGAGGTGTCAATCAATGCTTATAAGTGAGCATAAGATAAGCCTAATGGTATGATAACTTGATCATACCTTATGAAATTCATATCCAATCAATATAATATCATTAATCAAGATTCTTCATAAGTATTTTTTAAAACAAAATACATAAGTCATGAGAGTGGAAAATAATTAATAATAAATCTCAATCAATGAGAAAATTTCATTATATGAAGTTATCATGTTTTTTATAAGAATAAGCATAGAAAATCATTTCCCGAGTCAAGGTTCACATAAAGATAATCATAGTATAAAAAGTCCCATAGTGGATTGTTTTCAATCCCCATTACATCATTTCCATAATAAAGTCTCACTCCTAAGACTATCATAGTAGATAGAGTCCCTTACTAAAATGGGTTCACTACCCATTTAATTCCATATTATCACATGAGATATCAATATTTATGTAATTAATTAGAGGTATATATAATTTTTCTCCCAGTCATTACATAATGGAGACCATATATAATTGTTCCACAATATCATACAAACATTCATCATTTAATTATAGAATAATTCATGGAAGAAAAAATGTTTTATAAATATTTCATCATAACATAAATAACCCATGGATGGAAATGAGTTTCAAAAAAGAAATCTTAAAAACTCATCATAAAACACCATCTAAAGAATAGAAGTTGATTGTATCATAATTAAATATCCCTAGTGAAGAATAATATTCCAAAATGTATTTTTATATGGATGGAAAATAAATCGAAGATAATTTTACATTTATTTGAAAACTTGGAAAATATATTTTTATTCTGGTATCTTTAAAAATTAAAAATTATGAGAATACTAAGAAAAATATATTATTTAAAAATAACTATGGAAACTTTTAGAGTAAAATTCAATGAAAATAACGATCATGAGTGTAGAAAAAATATTCAGGACATATACATTCAAAGAGAAGATTGTTTTCACACTTTTATAAAAATTCATAAGTTATATGAATTTATAACATTTGTAAATATTAATTTTAATAATTTTTAAATAAATTTAAAGGTTTTCGAAATCATATTTCTTGAAAATTTATGTATATATAAAAACTTCTACAATTTTTTTAATACGGAAATTGAAGAAAAATTATCAACTAAAATGAAAATAAGTTCATATTTTTATACAAAAATCATTATAATTTGAGGTAATGACTAACTGATAATTGAATTTTTTTATTAAAAGATAAATGAAAAAAAGGAAATTAAACTACAAGTGGTGAAGGGGGTATCAGGGGGAGGATATAATGAAGTTTAAGGGAATCCAATCAAAATATCTTAGTATAATAAACTAAAAGAGAACCAATAATCAAAAACACCATAATCATGTCAACCCAGTTACCTTTGGATGCAAGAAGATCTATAGACATGTTATCCTCACACTAGGAGTGAACAATATTCATGTCTGTTTTTATAATGGAGTTACAGGTTCTGATTTAGTATAAGATGTTCCATGGGAATTTATAATGGACATTTAATGAATTGGACATAATGGACATGTCATATTCTTACTTTGATAATGATATATTATAAAACATATAGAGATTAATCCCCTAAAGCATAGTTAATTCCTTGGCAACAACTAAATTACCCTCCCTAAAGTTTGCTGAAAAAACTTGTATGGTAGAACTCTAGGTGTCACAAACAACACCACTATCTCCTATAATCCATTGAGAAAAATATACATGTACAAATTATTTCAAGACAAGAAAGGGGACCTACCATTTCACAGAGGAACCTGTATCCCCTTACCTATAGAGAAACACATCATATAGAAGATGGATGGATGTGAGATAATTATACAGAGCTATAGGTTGGTTAACATCCTTACATTGATGAATGAGATAGTGAATTAAGTCTATGAATTTGATTCTGACATAATATAGACTAGGATTTGGCACCTTATTGCAAGCAGCATTGTGTGTATCCCAGAGGAACCAACAGATAGAAGTGGTGGAAATGATCCATCCCTTAGCATGTGCATGGGACCATAAATGGAATTCAAAAATCACCTTTATAAACTCTTCCCATGATCTTACTCTATCAATAGATCATGTATGGTTTCCAATGCTATTTTATAAGTTTAAATCCCTATAGCTTTTAAATAATAAGTGATTCATTGTTTTAAACCCTACATTGGTAAAGTATTTAAGCATCGTGGAAAGAGGGATACTAATTTATTGAATATTATCGTCAGTAGGGATGGATTTATTGTGGATCCTTCAAATTTGGATGTTTAATTTAGTGGATATATCCTTTCATGAGGTTTTGGTACCCATAAAATGTAGATTTTGAGAATTATGATTCATGTTACAGAACTATGAACAAGTCAACATTCCTAAAGGGAAATAAATGATTAATCATTGGTCTAGGTCAATATAAAAATTAATTTTGTGAAAAAATGTTCTTTTATTACTTATTAAGCATGAAATAAATGATTCAAGGATGGTCACAATATTTTTTTATGAAACTTATCTGAGTAAGTAATGTAGGAAAAAATAGGTGAATTCATACAAAATTGTGTTTCAATAATTAGACATCACCATTCCCTATGATCAACATAGAGTTGTCCAAAATTGATTACATAATCCACTAAAAAACTACTCCAGGGATATGATCCATATTATCTATCATCCCATTTATTGGGGGAAGCTTCCTTACTTTTTTTGAATAACGGTTGACTAAAGGGAGTTTCTTGAGATATCCCCCTACACAATTTTAAACTTTAATCCCCAAATACTTTCTTTAATACCTCTGAGACTGATATTCCATTATTGATGGGGTCTTGGAATTCTAGACCAACTGGCCCAATGATGATGGATTTGTAGATGAGAGTCCCAAATGAAGCTATTAAGGAGGCTTTAATGTTCTTAATCACTACTTTGGTAGTTATGAATATAGATAAAATGTACATGGGTATGGAAGATATAACACTATTTACTAAGTTAAGTCCACCTAAATATTATAGGAAGTTTCTATTCTAGTTCAAATCATGCCCATAATCCTTTTACAATGTTGTTATAGTGGGGAATTCAAACTCTCCAATTAGATAAGGGGGATCCCAAATAATCCAATCAAATCCTTTAACTAGAAAATAAAATTATATCATCGAATCAACCCGGATCTTCTAGGATAGAACTTATTGGATATAGAAAGAATTATTTTATGGTATTGATGCATTGGACAACATTATTACAATGGTCAGAAAAAATCAGTTTGAAATTTAGGATGTAATTTTCAATGATATTGAGAAAAAATAGTATGTATTACACATAGTTAATGTGGGAAATATGAGAAAACCCATATCTCGCTTTTTAATGATTAATAAACCCTTTATCAAAACTTTTATTGAGAGTCCTACTAATTATATCTGAGTACAAGGTGAAAAAAATCTGATAAATAGGTTCCCCTTACCTCAAACCCATAGTTGTTTTGAAAAAAAGAAATATATTTTCCCTATAAGAGAAATAGTTAACAATGGAGAAGAGAAACACCTAAAGAAGAGGTCACAACCCACCTCTGAAAACCCACATTTTTTATCACTTTGAGGTTCGAAGACCATTCTATCGGATACTAATCCTTTTCTATATCGATTTTGATCATAACATTTGATTTTATAAATATCATGTCGACATAATCAATCATTTATTTAGAAAGGAAAATTGCTCCCTGAATTCATATCACTTTAATGAAACCATGTTTTTCCACTAAAGCCCTGATATCAAGATAAATAGGAATTATATTATTGAGGATAGTGGCTAAGACTTTTATGAGAATTTACACATGACAATTATATGAAATTTTCCTAATCCATTGTGTTGTATTAGATTAAGAATGGGAGAAAAATAGTATTTGAGGTCACTATAGGAAAAGGAACACCCATAATATAGACTCAAATAGCACTAACCCATTCCCTCTTAATGGTGTCCAAATAATCTGAGTAAATGTATCCTAGGGACCCATTTAGTCTCAGGGAACTCTCGAGATTAATAGTCTAAAAGGATTTTAAAATTTCATCTCATTAAATAAGAGGACCAAAACATAGGTTATCGAAGTAATTTATAGTATAGGGAACATTTTATAAGATAGATCCAGACTCTCTGTAATTTTTTTAATGACCCCTTATTCGAAAAACTGACCTAAAAGTGCACTGGTAATGAAGTACTCTTCAAGTGCGCCTACAATTCCAGCATCACAAGTGTGGGAAACCTTTGGGAGAGGATGGTTAAGACTTCAATAGAAACATTTATCCTTAATAAATTCATGAAAATAAAATTTACTTTCATCCCCTTACATAAGAAAATTGGATTTTGATCTCACGTAGGTATATTTCCCAATATCAAGAAAAATATCATCCAACTGATGGTTTTTATTAGACAAAATCATGAATGTGTCATTGTCCCAGTGGGATTGTAATTGAAGATCCACATGATTGATGACCTCTAAAAGCGTTTCCATTTTTATATCCTAGTTGGGAATCATTTTAATCATGGTAATTAAATAACTATAAGTGAAGAAAATAGATGGGTTTTAATGAATAAGTATCATATAATTTCCCTCAAAAGAGATTTAACACAGATAGCCCCAAAAAGATATGATATTGTAACATACACTGTTACCGTGTCAATAATAGTTGAATCATAAACCACTAGAAATAAATACCATAAAATAGAAAATTAAACACTGAAAAATTTACTACAATAATTATAACAACTAGGTCCTGGTGAAAGCACATATACCCCGCCTTTAATATGGTCTTCATGTCCTAGGGTTGAATGGATAAGTATCATATAATTTCCCTCAATATAAATTTAACACAGATAGTCCCAAAAAGATATGATATTGTAACATACAACATTACTTCTTTTGTTATATTTGAATCATTAACCACTAGAAATAAATATCATAATAAAGAAAATCAAATACTAAAAATATTACGAGATTCATTATAACAACTAGGTCCTAGTGGCAGCAGAGACACCACGCCTTTAACATGGTTGTCTGGTCCTAGCCCACCAGGAACCACTAATTTCCCCACAGACACATGGTCCCAACCCTGGGTCCTACCCACATGATTGAACGGGTCATATAACTAATGAAAATCCACACAGGACAACACATGTTCTTTCTAGTGTACTTTAGTCCTCATTCACACACACCCTCAATGACTTTCGAGAAGGTCACCCATCCTGATCACTACATTAGGGACTTCCCAAAAAGGAAGGTATACCTTATTAACATGATTCATATAATTTAGTCAGTTAACCCTTTATCATTATAGGGTGTTATATTCACCCCCTCCCCTAGAGCACAAAGTCCTTGTTGTGGACCCTACATATCAACCAAAGAAGTGCACCTCACATATGGCTGGGTACCACCTATAATTCCAATTATGACAACTCATACTTGGTGAAAACACAGATACCCCACATTCATATGGCCATAATTTCCTAGCCTACCATGTACCACCAGTTTCCTCACAAACATGTGGTCCCCACCTTAGGGCCACTCACATTCCCGAATGGATCATGTGACTAATGATAGTCCCCACTGGCCAACACATGTCATTTTCAATGTGATTTTTTTCTCACTCACACACACCCTGAGAGACTTCTCATAAGGTCACACATCAGGATGACTACTCAAGGACAAATATGTTTAAATGTGGTGTTCTAATCAGGAAGGCTCCCAAAAATGAAGGTGCACCTTGTTGACATGAGTCATATCATGTATTCATTTAACCCTTTATCATGCATGGGTGTTATATTCATGATATAACATATCTAATGGGTGGTATAAGAACTATATAAACAAAAATATGTTCATAATATGAAATAGGCCTCAATGAAATAGTATTTAAAGGAATAACACATACCGTTTCTGTAATCTTTGAATTAAAACCTCATAAAAGATAGAACCATGGATGGATTTCTAAATCCCCATTATTTTAATTAAAATAATCATAAAATAAAATCATGGGTAGTATATAAGCCTCACAAAATAGGCAAGTGGTGAATATAGAATATGTCTCATAGAAATAAAAATGAGATGTGAAACCCTTACCTCATTTCTCATCTAGTTATGTATGCATTCCAACATCATGTATAATAAATAAATATTTGTTATACACATATTTTTTGTAACCCATATTCATATAAATATTATTATATATCACTCCCTTATAATTTACAATTACCCGTTCATCAATAATTCTTTCATAAAAATGATTATTTGGGTGAGAATGGTATGTTTTATTTGAATGTTCCAGTTTAATAGTTATGTTCCTTAAACATTCATTGTATTTTCATTATCTTTTTTATCATAATCATTTAATAAATATCAAATTTATATATTATATATTATTTTATAACCATTAATATAAATCTCAGATGAAAAGGAGTTATATCAGTTCATGGAGATAGTAGTTCATATGTATGTACGTGTGATATATTCACTTTTTGATAGATGGAATGATAGAAAGGTGGATAATAATTAACCTTTACAAAATAATAATTATATCATAATTATCAAATATATTTATTAAATCGATATTTATGCCCATAAATATAAATAGAAAATATATACTAATAATATTTATATGTGGAGATGGTTGTCAACATAGATACACAAGAAAAATTTTCATATTCCAACGAATGGAATGGAGATAGAAAATTATAAGACCATATTTCCATTTGGGTATATAAATTTCAAAATGAATTTGAATTTTCCTATAGTGGTTATGGAATTTTTTGAATTGGGATATGAAATCGAGTTTTGAGTGTTTGAAAGCCTTTAAAGAGATGTTTTTGACATGATTGGAGGGCTAGTATTTATCCCGTGGGATTAGTGGAGCCTTGGGAAAATCTGGGTGGATACTACTATAGTGTCACTAACTAGATAGTACGAACCAACAACTAACCAGTGGTGTCAATTAGTTTTAGTAACCATGGAATGGAACCATAGACGAATAGGTGGCCTCTAGCTACTCACTAGTATACTTTTTATATGGTGAAATTACACTTTTTCCCCCTCAGTTTTGTAGAGGGGAAATCACCCTATTTCACTTTTTCCCCTCACATAGTTGGATCCTCCTTACTCGTCCCCCAATTCGCTCTTGGTTAGGAGTGGTTTTCTTGGGTATTTTTGTCGATGATTCAAATTTTGAGCTCCCCTCCCTCATTTTCCATATTTTCTATCTTTGTCCTGTTGATTCAGTATTGATTCAATTTAGGTTCAAATTGGTGATTTCACCCTAGAATAGGGAAATCATATAATTTGTAAGGGGATTTCATATAACCCGGAAAACGTATTTCCTGATGCATTATGTAAGTGTGTTTGTTCATAAAATCACCAATGTTATATCATTCCATGGGGTTTTTTTGGGTTTTCAATTAAATAAAATTACATTAACATTATAATTGGTTCTCATGCCTAGGGGTTTTGCCCAAATTGGTTTTGGGATTCTATCCTGGGCCTTTCATTTCTAATCATCTTTTGTTCTACTATGAAAAGAGAACATTGAGTATTATCCCACATTATTCCAAGTTGTAATTGAATTAATTAGTCAATTATAAATGTTATAATAAATTAATTACTGGTGTTTCTATTGAGTTAGGATATTAGGTCCTTGAGAAGGTCTTGTTTGGCATAAACGAGGCCGGATGGGCTTGGACGGGCCTTGGAAGAGCTTCAAAACTTTGGGAATAAATGAAAATATTTTTACTAAGGTAGGTGGTGAACGTATTTTTCATATGTAATTTGTACTTTTTGTATGATTAATGAAGCGTGTGGTCATGAAAATAAGGGCATTGACATGTTTAAATTATATTTTTAAATTAATATTGGATGACTCAATTAAGATTATCAAACTACCATGTCCCCGATGGACCTTGGTACTGGATATATTTCCCTAATCTCCAATGGTTAAGGCCTTCACTAGATACATGATTAACCTCGGAGATATACCATATGCTATGGACTTTGGTTGGGTGAGAAGACTGAACTTGTGATACATTGAAGACCGATATTGTTTTTGTTCCATATCTTGAGTGTTTTCAAAATTATATATCCCATGTAGCTGAAAAGTTCCTGTTATATTTAATATAGTGTCAAGGGATGTGGTATTCCTCTGAGCATTGGTTGTTGACCTGATACCTAGGTCAATACTGAGGACCCAAATGATGGTTCCTCTACAATGTTGTAAATTAAGGGACCCATGTGGGTGCCCCATGAACTGACCAAAACTATGTGTGTGTGTATGGTTTTGGTAGTGATATTAGTGGGTGTCACCATAGAACATACACTGAACATATAAGACTATGGGGTAGTTAAATTTATTAATGGATGTGGGTTTCTATAAAACAATTGAATTTTATTTATTCATTCATGTGTTTATTTTTTAGGCATCTATTGTTCCCAGATGTACTTCATGGGACCCACCCTTGGCTGGATATGACGACAGTATAGTGGATTCCATGAGGTGTTTCAGGGGATTCATATTTGGGTCTTATGTGGTACGGTTGTGAGATGTATTGGATATAATAAAATCATTGTTCATGACCAATGTGTATCTTGGGATCCTGATTTTAAGCCACGTGAAAATGCTTGGGACATCGGGATTCGACCCCAGGTCTGTATGGGACACCGTAAATGTCGTAGGTACATGGATACATAGCCTCACTAGGATCTATCCATATAGGATTGGGGGATTATTTATTTTAATTGTTTATTATGATTATTATGACATACCTATGTCATCCCTAGGATATATCCAACAGATCCTGATGATATTACATTTTCTTGGGCAGGATACACATGATGCCTAGAGTTCGGGCATTTAGTGTGGTTACTTGGGGGATGGTTTTGATTGAGTGATTGACCATGGTTCCTTGGAATCTTCCATGAGACATTCATTATACTAGAGTTTGGAGAGATACCCAAGATTCCTAGGATCTAACCGTGGAGCAGCTCATGATTTTTTTCATGAGTATTGGGGAATCCTATGTTACACCCAAGGATATGTATTTATATAGACGCATGTTCATCATGACATGCTTAGAGACACCCTGAAAATAGCTGGATTAGTTATGGTCTATCAATTAAATGGCCTAGGGATCGAAAACTATATGATATCGGTAACATGGGTTTCACGGTCTATGATATGTGCTTAATGATATTCTTGTATCAATCCAAAGTTGGTATTATATGTTTATTTTGTTTACCATTCAGTGGTTTATTTATTTATGTAGGTCATGTGAAATTTTCATATCATTGAATATGATGGTTAGTATGGGATGATGTTGTCATTGTATTACTATGTTTTTTACTAACACCCTTCTTGGGTCTCCATTACACATGGGTACTCAAGAAAGTATCACATGTGTATTGCACGCATAGGTTTGGGATAAGAACTGAAATAGCATGGTCAAGGTGGATGGATCAAATATGATTGAAGATCTGGATGAGGTGAGGATCACTATAGTCATAGATCTAGTATATTCTATTTATTTTATTCTTGCCGGTATATATAACTAGCCCATTGGGTGTTCATTTGTATATATGGCCTGGATTTTAATTCGTTTATTTCCTTTCATTTATTATCAGTTTTCGTTATATTTATTACTCCCACAACAATATTATCTATGATGTACGATACTGTGTAGTTTACATAGTTTTTGTGCACTCTAATATATGGGTATAGACTCCCAATAATAACTATGTATACCCCCACTACATGTTTGTAGCCTTCTGTGTTCAGGGAGGTTCTCTTAAGGTCTTGTGGTGAAATGGTCTAGGGAACCAGTCGATTGGCCTTCACACCAAGATGTTCAAATGTAGATTCAAATATTTTTTATACTTATCTTAAAATTTTAGTATTTGGTAGATAGGATAAGTAGAAATGTTTTGGATCTTATAATGGAACCCATACTGCTGAATCTTGAATAAACTTTCCGATGAAATCCCATATTTCCATGAGAATGGGATTGATGTTCATGGTTTGTTATATTATAATTGTTTGTAATCTTTACATATCATAATGCACATTATGTTTGAGGTTTATTATTTATGGTTTATTTACCATGACACATAGCCTATTGGAAAAGGTTAGTTATTTGAATTTTGACTCTTTACCTATAGATGTAAGATGTGTCTCATGCATCATATCAATCATGTAGTGTCAATATAATATAGTCTGTCTGTGTGATGATTTTCATTGAATATTGAGGCTCAACTGTTTATAGTTTCAGAAAATAATCATAAATCATTTTACTATACAACTACTTGGTGGAATTCTATTTTGTTGGGCCGATTTGTATACATTTATTTTATTTTGATGGAATTTTACATGGATCTATGATGAATCTCCTAAGGATGATCAAATAATATCTTCACATCGAATGTGCAATGACACATGTAGGATAGTGGATTCATTTTATGAGTTCAAAGTAAACCCCTTGATGTTTATTAGTATACAATATCAGTTACATAATGTTCTAATATCAACATATATGGATTTTTCTCATATATCATGGAATAAAATTTTACTTAATTGACACGTGTAAATGTAAAAGTTGAATATGGGTTATCTATGATGATGTCGTTGATTATGGAAGTGTTCACTAGTGATTTATGATCCTTAAGGAAGAATTCTTATGAAATGATACCAAATGATAATTAGTGATCTATTATGTTGATTTCCTAGAAATAATTTCCTAAGCATTACATACATGATTCCCTAAAGATGGGTGTTTTTTAATGTTGGATTCCATGGGGTTTTCATATGGGTTCATGGATGATGCTTGTGAGCTATGACTTTTCTTGATGTGTGACCCCTGCGAGTTTTTTGGGCAAGGTTGGAGTACCAAAAGACCTTGTCATTTCATTCCTTGTTTATTATGTTCTGTCCTTTTCTTTGATGGAGGGAATCTCTTCAGTTGGGTTGGATTGTGATATGGTATATTCATGGTCATTCCATGATTTTTATACAAAAATAACCTTTAGGGGTTCTTCCATGGTATCGAGGCTAGTTTTCCAGGAAGGACCATTTGTCTGTCTTAATATGCTATTGTGAATGTTTTATTTAGGTGGTGATACTGTGGTTATATTATTCTGACATGTATTGTAATTGTTTGGTGGCCCAGAATATGGACAAGAAAGACACTCGTGTAATAGGTAGCTATGTGATAGACCTTGGAATAAGAGAATTGCCTCATTTCATAGAGGACTTCCAAGGGAACTCTTGACCAGATGATATGGACATGCTTGGGGATTATGGTCATTGTTTAGTCACTTGATCCTAGTTCTAATTATATAAAACATCTTTCTAGTGTGAGTTGGGTCATGGATTTGGTGGTACCAGATTTTACACTCACTACCTGGGATGAAAAGGTAATGGTATGTTCGATTTTCTTGCTGTAATTGTTTAAATTGTAAATTGCTAAATGGTTAGGTGTGAGATGAGGAATGATAAGTTAATAAAATGAGTATGAGATTGGTTACCTAACGATTGATATAAAATGATGTGTTACCTTTTGGAGTGGTTTGTCCTGTTAATGGATTGGGTTTAGTGACATGGTCGATCTAAGAGTGGTTAAATAAAATAATTACCTAGGGTGAAATGAGCATTTCTTGGGGGTAGTGGTACACATGGTTGTAAGTGATGACCAATAATAATTTTCTCTATGAGTGGTATAGGAGAATTATTATGGTGGTGAGTTCGCCTCCATCCACCGGGGGAGAGGCCCTCATTATGAATTGGATCATACTAGATTTTGTGGGTTCCTTTTCTAGATGTCAGAAATTAGTGGTGTTGGATGCTAGGATTTTACTTAGGTGAGAGAGTAATGACCATGTATAGTCATTGAGATTGGTGAAAAAGGGGAATGGGTTCATGGAATATGTCATTAGATGGTCTCTTCGGAATTTATATGGCAATGCACAAATGGATTCTATTACTTCTAGATTCCTCAGAAAATTATAGGTATCAATTCTGATATGGTGTTAGTGGAGTCTGAGAATGGGTGATAGGATTTGGAGGGTTGGTAAAGATCCAAATGTGTCCAAGACTATGGAGTGTCATTGTTTATTGTACAACAAGATGATGATAATATATTGAGGATGGTTTAACCATGTAAAATGACGAGAAGATGGGTATGGGATTCGATGAGAATATTTGTAGGATAATAGGTTTCCTTTTGGAATAAGGGAATCATGATTTGGTATTGGAAAACATGTCGGAAGGTGGATCTGAGAATTTTTTATAAGGTTCTGCCATAGATGATTCAACCAGCAGTTAATTTGGAGATGAGATTTGGTGAGCTCTAAATTGTAGTAGTAATGTATTTTCAGATATGATGGGTATGTTTAAACATTGGTTGGGGATTTTTTTGGAGAATTTAGCATGATCATTTTTTTCTCATATAAAGGAGAGAAGTGTGTTTTTTTGGAGTTTGTAAATAATAGAGACACTAGAATTAGAATGGTCATTTCATATATGTTCAGGTCTGGGATGATGGAAACTGCAATTAGTGCTTTGATGAAACATGGGTATGGAGTTCCAAATGGAAATTCCAATATATAGGGGTTCCAAATAATAGTAATTAGTAGTTCTAACTTAAGTATTATAGTGGAGAGCACCATAGGTTTGTTGATGTTTTTTGATGATGGCATAATAATGACTTAGGAAGACTGGGTCTGGGAAAACATCATCATAGGGTTTTGGTTATGGATAAAAGTATTGGGTCATGGTTTTTTTTAAAATAATTATGACATAGAGGTTTTGTTTTGTAACCATTTTTAGTTTTTCAATTCGAAACATGATCATTTGAAGGAAAGTGGAAAATATATATAGGTCAATAGATGTGAATGAGAAATCATTGAGTCTTCTTCTCAGATGGGAAATGTTAGGGTGGATAGATTATAAGACTAGTAGTCAGTATATGTGTGGAAATTTCAAAAGTAATTATAGTTTTCTATCTAGTGTCTAGGGAGTTTCAAGAACTATGATTTGGAATAGTGTTTTGAGAGTCTGAACACCATTAAATAGGGGTTTTAAACATGTTTTTAGGATCAAGAGTTATCCTAGAGTCTTGGAGGAGACTTAGAAGAGGTTGGGTGGAAACTACTACAACCATATAGTCAGTGGAATATAGAATTAGTAGTATCCATTTCCTGAATCCATTTTCCATCTAGTGAGTTTTTTAGGGCAAAATACTATTTTTACCCCATAGGTATTTACAGGGGAATCCTCCTATTCTCCTTGTTTTCTCTCATGTGATCAGAACCTCCCCTCCACTCTCCTCTCTTTGTTCCCCCTTATCTTTGGGAAGTTTTCATGGGTGTTTATAGAAATGAAACAATCTCCACTCTCTCCTTCCATCTCCTCCACTTCTTCTTCATACTAATTTAGATTTTTATATTTTAGGTAATATGTTTAAATTTCATTAAATAATAGTGAAGTCGCCTAATTTTGAAGGGTATTTCTTGAATCATATGATGAGGATGTCCCAGGATGACTTCCAAGTGTGTTCTTTCATAAAATTGTCAAATTTACATTGATCCACAATATTATTTAATATTTTTTGTTTAAATTTAATTACATTAATTTTGGAATTGGTTTTAGTTCCTTGGTTTTTGGACTGGATTCTCATATGTTGTTTGTTATGGTCCTTCCATCCCTATTCATGTCACGAAATAACCCATCAGGGAATGCATGTATAATGATAGTCCAAGGGTGATTACCCCAAGCATTCCTACAATAGGCTAGGGGCTAGAGACCAATGTCTAGAATGCATGTAACACACATGGGAGGAATTTTCTTAATGTACATGTACACACTCACGGATTTAGAATCCCATACAATGAAAAAATGTAAAATAAAATTGATACCAATTGCATACATATATATAAATCTCACAATCTGTGCATGATTAATAATACTGGAAATCATAGAGGGCCAAATACAATCCCTTCAAAAATTGTAAAGAGGCCCAACTTACTAAAAATAGGGGACTGTAGTCAAATGTAACCCCTAGTATGAACCATGATCTGTCTAGCCTAATCTAATATTTGTCTTCTAATGGTCCCCCATGAACCCCATCAACATACAGTTATCTACGTAAGACATGACATGTGCAGTCATATCCCATGAAGTAGTGAGTATGACAATACACAAAAGGACACCCCCAAAATAACTATGAATAAAGTATCAAGATAGTAGTTATCACATTAGAAGTAATTCCAATAATAAATACGATACATATAGAAATAAACATCCAGATATACTCATGTTAGTCACCAAGCCTCAAGTTAAGTTCTGAACCACGTTTCCAGCCTAAGATTCTGCTTGAGAGTTCATAGTAACACTTGCTCGGGAGAACTGACTCCTTGATTATGATAGTACTAAGGGTGTTCATCCGATATTTCATATATGTCGGGTCTCACAATAAAGAATTAGAAACTATAATTCAGAATAGATAGATATATATATGGGTATCACACCCATAGTCATGGGGTATACCCACAACCTCATATCAAATAAACCACTATATAGGGGATCGACTCCTATGTAAAGTTGATCATGTTGATTCTGAGAACCTCACTTAGGATAAAATATGATAGAGTATTCAACCCTAGTCCTCATGGATGGATATTAAAACGCAATCTAAAACTAGTCCCTTATAAAGGATCACAATCCTATGATTAGGACATAATGCGACATTATACCCTCATGGTGAATGTAATGAGGGAATTCACCCTAAGAAAACTGCTCGACAGTAAAGAGAATAGGGGTATCAAGCCACCTTAGAGAAATTTCATTATGTGTACTTATAGTATATGGTGTGTCTTTATGGCTCCAGGTTTCCCCGAATGTTCTAGTCCATGATTGTGTACTCTTGCCTATGCCCGTGTATTTTGGAATTTCCCATGTACATGTCCATGTTAGAGTACTGGGTCATTCCCATGTAGTTTACCTATGTTGTGTACCTCGTCATGTCCTTTATAATGTATCATTTGTGATTAATACTATGTTTTCTAGTGAAGTTACAAAGCATGTGACATGTTTCATGTGGCATGTGATGCTTTCCTCTCTGATGAAACCCAAAAAACATTGACAGGGTGCCAAATGGCGTGTATCTTGGGATTGCATGTCGTGTAGTGTGGGATTTTCTAGAAACCAATGATATTAATTAATTTTCTTCATCCAAAATTTCTACCTTCGGATCCACTTATAATATCACTTAGAGTCTACGGATCTAATGCAATCAAACCTCGCCATCACTGGTGGAAAGATTCTAGCCATCTGAATAGCTCAGAAATTAGTCTTGTCGTGCCACACCATCACCATAATGTCTAAACACACATTAAGAACTCGGATCTAGAACCAATTCAACATTATTTACATAACAAATTAATCTATAATCAAAACTAAACCTAGATCTATGGTATCAATCTATTGTGATGATGAATAGTGTCATAATGATTGATTATCATCTATGTGTTTAACCACCCACCAAAAGGGATGTGAGTGATGAACACAAGATTAATAGTGGTAGAAAACCAAGAAAAAAAAAGAGAGAAAAAAAACTTGGTCATGTTCAGGTTGGACTTGACCCTTATTCTTTATAATGATGAAAAAATATAACAAATATACAAATAAAAAAATTTCACAAATCCCAAAAATTAAAAAACACCCACAATACGATCAACTCATAAATAAATCTTTTAGTTGATTGGATTTTCATTTATTATGAAATAATTAAATATTGAAGAAATACAAAGAAACAATATTCATACCTTAGGATTGGATCAATCCTTAATGAATAATGGGTTTGATCTATTTTCATTGAAGACATCCACAAGTTTCTTTGCTGCACTGATTGCCAAATCATGATCCATAAATGATTTCCCATGAAATATCTTCCACCACATCTTCTCCCAAATTCAAATATTATGCATCCAACCCTAAAATTTGGTTATAACTAGGTTTTTATAAAGCATCATTAGGTTGTCTCCTCATCACATAACAAATAAATTAAATTAAATTATTTATTTTATTATTTGGGTTGGTGATGAATTTTTAACAAATGTCTGAATAGAGACTCCATTTGGGAGTTATTCTATTTGCTTATAGAAAACCGTCCTTGTGTGATATTAATATAATTTAATATTTTAAAAGTATCAATTTTGGACCCATAGAGAAGTAAAATATATCGCCATATTTTTTAATGTCTTCAAAAATATTCCTAAATTTAATTCAATGATTTACATGAAAAAATTGAAAACATTACATTCTCCCCGCATTTTGTATTTTCATCCCAAAATGTTAAAAATAATACTCAAAAAGGTGTGGGTTCTGAGCTAACATATGGATCTCTCAAACCATGGTTCTCTAGTGAATATTACATTGATTCCACTAGACATGTACTAAGGTAATCTCTCACCCAATTATGGTCTTATCCTGTCGATCATTCATCTCCACTGAGTACTCTATAATGGTAGCTCCATAATTGATTTCTAGATCACCCTAGAAGATAACATGTGATGTGTCATGCATGTACCTCCTCATATACAAAATTTGGAAGATGTAGAGTACCTGATCTAACTATGGTGGTATATCCATTCATAATGTCACCTCACCAACTCTATATTGTATTTGTAAATTACCAATGAACGTCTGAGATAAATTTTTTACCCCAAAAAAATCTCTATAATACTCATCAAGGTGAGGCCTTCATTAAAACATGTTCTTCCTCATAAAATTCCAAATTCCTGTATTTTTAGACTATATAAGTCTTCATATTTCTCTGTATTGTATTCATCCACACCTAGATGATCTATAACTTCTCTATTGTAGCAGGCACAAACTTTGGACCCATAAGTCCCAACTCAGCTTGTTTAGTCTAGTATAGTGGGGACCTATAGGGTTACCCATGAAAAACCTAGAATGGTTCCAAACTGGTGGTGGAATGGTAATTGTTGTTGTACTAAAACTTCACCATGGGTAGGTGGACTTCCAACCTACAGTCAAAGTCCAATATGCAATCCCAAACCATGTCCTCTAAGACTAGAGTGGTCTAATATTCTGGATATTATTCTGGGGGTGAAATTTCATTCTCAATGCACTTGAGTCCCAAAGTATTCCTACAATCCCCTCTATAATTATGATGTGAAGCAAGCATCATGGTCTGAAGTGATATTCGAGGAAACTTTTTATAGTTAGACTATCTCCTGCATAAAAAGGCATCATAATATCCCCACTAAACTCAACTCTCATATAGATATGAAGTGGGCTGAATTGGTGAATCAATCTATGATCACCCATATGGAACTGTTTCCTCTATATGTTCATGTAATCTCTACCATAAATTACAATTATATCCCATCCCACATTCATTGTATCACATCAAGGGGGTTGATCTAAACCCACTAGAACGTAGTGTTCACCCTTAACTTTCTAACAAGTGAGGAATATATAGACAAATTCTTCTATTGACTTCATCATGACTGGGTACTAGAAATGACACTGTAGGTCCTATAATATTGTTTCCACATCAGTATGTACTACCAAAAGAGATTTATGGAACTACCTCAGCACCTCCTTCACAACATCATTGTTACCAGTGTATGTACTCTGAAAAAGATGACATTTTCCCCACTATCATAAAATCCATCACGAGCACATCCATTGGATATTTGAGAATGTAAAGTCTCATAGTCAGTATCATCAGGATAAGATTCCCTAACACACTGTAAAACATTGTGGAGTGACAATAATCAACTATAGATTTGTTTCACCATCATTATCTATAAAGGACAACTCCAATTAAGAGAACCACTCTAAAGCCTCAGTCAACAACTGAGAATAAGATCTCTTACTGATATTATCTTCTACCACATTCCCCTTCCCAAAATTATAGACAATATCAAGGTTATAATCCAAGAGTAATTTTATACATAACCTAAGTCTCAAGTAGTGATCCATCTTGGATAAGAAATAAATAATATTTTTTTGTTAGAGTAGTGATAAACCACTCACCACTAAGGTAGTGTCATCACATCTTCAAGGTGAATACTATCACTGCCAATTCAAGATGATGGGTCACCTAGTTCTACTCATGTGGTATCAAATTCTAAGAACCATAGGAAATCATATCCTACCTAGGCGTCATAACTTAACCAAGTCTGATCCCTAGGACATCATAGAAAACTATATACTTGACACCTTCCTCTATAAATATCAAGATGGTGGCAATCATCAACCTCTATCATAGAGCCTTAAAATCCCATTGTAATATCTCTATCACAATTAAAGGCTTCCCTTTCTAGGTAAAAATCATCAAATACACTGATATCCTATAGAAATTATCAACAATCATTCTATAATAGCCTTCCAACCCAAGGATGTTTTTCACCTCCATCGTGCTCTTTAGTGGATCCCGATAAAATACACACTTTTCTTTTGTCAGTTCAACTATAACACTATCACATGAGATAATGTGTCCCAAAAGTGGACCACATGAATCCTGAATTGATACTTCAAGAGCATGCCTTAAAGTTTCTACTCTAGGAGTACAACTAGTACCATCCTCAAGTGTCATTTTTTTCTCCTCCCAGAACACCAAGTACAGTAAGATGTCATTGATTAAGACTACTACAATCTAGTCCATTAAAAGTTGAAAGATATCATTCATGGGTCCCATGAAAATTGTTGGGCTGTTCATCATGATGAAGGGAATTACTACATATTCTTAGTGCCTATAGGGACATCTGAATTTAGTATTCTTTATATCATCATCTCATACCGACAGCTTGTGATAGCCTGATTGGTGGTCAATCATTTAGAACCATCATGCCCCTCCTAGTTGTTCAAATAGTTCATTGGTCCTCAATATTTTATAATTATTCTTCATGGTCACCTAGTTCAGTCACTAATAATTTATGCATAAGCACAAGATTTCATCCACCTTCTTGTAAAACAACACTACGGATGCCCATGGGGAAACACTAGTTCTGAGAATCCATTTCTCTATAAGTCCAATAGTTTTACCCTCGTCTATCTATGATCTATGAGATCAATAAAATATGATAACATAGATATTAGGTTCATTCTTAAGTGTATGTTGATGTAGAAGTTTGTCTCTTGCTGAGGAGTTAATGCTAGCACATCCTTAGGAAATATTTACTTGTATTTTACCACCCCACTAGGAGATGGTTAGCTCATAGTATCTACTACTCCAAGAGTAATTCTATATAACTTGTGAGAAAGAAAATACACCCTCCTACATATGAGAACATCTTTCTCCACATGAGTCTTCTTCTTACCCATGAAGGAACACATTTTTATGTATATGTGGATGCACCACATCTTCTGCTAGAAAAATTTAATCTAGGCATGACCTATGTACAGTCTGTCAATGCCTAAGATAAAAGTGTAAAGCCATATCACATCTATAAATATATAATCTTACAAGCTCTCTCCTATCAGAAACATATCACATTATCAAAAAAATTGTATGATCACTGAGTCATCTCCGTTACGAGTCTCTAAGAGTAAGGTCTGAGAAAGGGTTCAACTGGAATCTCTATGTCTCCAAAAAATAAGTGGAAAGGAAGGAAAGTCTCACTCCTGTGACTATTAAAACTATAGATAAGGTAAAAATGACATAGATCTTAACTCTAGTCATACTTGGAGCCTCTATTTCATATCCCTCCATGGCCTATAGTTTCCATCACCCATATCTACCATCTCTATATGCAAGGTGGGGACCACCTGGGGTGGTGGTGGTAATAAGTCAAACTATAAGCCACCTACAGCTTCTCTATATACTCATATTCCACATCCTAATATCTCCATACCTTCCTTATCCATCCACTAAATCTACTTGGTAATACCATACATAATCTCATATTCGTCTATACGGTGGGTTGGGCAGTCTCATGTAAGATATCTTTTCACATCACAAGAAAAACAACACCTTACCCTCATCAGAATGGACTGCCCCTCAAGATCCTCATGAATGAAAGAACCTCCTTTTTCATTTCCTGAATCACATGTCTATTATTTTTGGGTCTAGAATACATTGATCCCTTTATTATTCCTTCCTTGGAAGCTCACGAAACATGCTCAGTCCCTGCGAGTCATCATCTAGTACCTATAGAGATATACGTTGATCAATCTAACCTATTTCATCCACGTGAATCACCAGAGGAGGGTCGAAAAACGGATCAATTGGAAAAATCACTACCTTTTTTCACCCATTAGGAAAATCTCTAGATGATAATCCCCTATTATTGAAGCCTCATCACCAATCAGATCATAACCAAGATTCTACTACTAAATTTTAGAAAGAAATCATTGTATAAAATACTAAAACAGATAATATGTGCCATGGTTATTGAATATAACTTGGTATATGACTCAAGTTATATACATAGATTTGGAATATTTCATTAAGCTACTAGTTGTAAATAATATGGATTTTACATCACTTTCAAAGTAACGCCCATCTCAACATCCAGAAAATATTTTGGTGAAAAATGTCAAGGTATTTCTCATTTGTTGCAAGGAATCCATGTGTTATTTAATGTCCTTTTTATTTTTTACATTTCACTTTTTATGATCACAATTTTCATCTTATAATTAATAAATATAATGGTTTGATTTTCTTCTCTTCTTTTAACATCGATTTCCATAACATTATGTGACTTAGTGTTTAAAAAAATTAATATACTGAAACATTAGTATCATATTTTACTGTATAAAAAGACATTCTAAAATTTATGTATGATAAAGAATATATGTCAACCATAGTTGTCAATATTTGTTACACTATCATAATCATGATCAAAAAATATTTTTTACATAGAGATTCATGGATGCATGTGTCTACCGCTAGGGGAAAGTTATTCAAACACATCATGTAGCTTCTCATAGTACACAACTGACTAAAATTGTTAGTACAAATGATTTTATTACCCTAAATGAACTTCAAGATAGAATTATGATTTCCTAAATCTATGAACTGATCAATATATCAAGTATATGAGCTATAGAAATTTTTAATTCCTGGCTAAACTATTTCATCTAGCTTTTCTATTTGTTGATGGTGTATAGTGGGTCCAAGAAATAAATTTATTTTCCCAATGGTCATAAGGTAACATGCATGAGTTATATGTTGATGTTTCTACTGTACAACAACAAAATCCAATTTTATGAAGATGTAGGCTTACAAGGGTGGTTGAAGAAGGCCCACCCCCAAGAAATTGAGACTATTCCATATGATGTAAAAGAGTTAAACCTAGATGATCTCATAGATAATCATGAAAAACCAACTTCCTATGATTTTTTTGTAATGATAGAATAGACTGGGATAACAGTGCTATTGATGAGGGAGAAACGTAAGTTTTGGAAGAAGTTTCTAGAAATCCAACAGTTTTATAGCATCCTTGATAAACAATAAATCATTCAATGCTATTTTCATCATGATTGGAAGCAATGGATCATTTTCTTGAGATTGAATACAATGTTATCAAACCCACAACTAAGATTCATGGAGTTCTACTGGGTAATAGAGAGCTGGAAAAAACCTTATATGTTAGAAGGTATTTTCCAACTACATATGCATTAAATACATGCTAAAGAGATTTCACATTAAGAGGCACTACAGATATATAGTTCAGGAATCAGGCCACAAAAATACATCACACAGTGTGAAATGTATGGGGTTGATTGTATATTCCACTTGTGGTAAATTCCATACATGCATTTGGAGGTTGGAGACTTTTGAAGATTGAGGTAGCTCATACTTGTGTTCATCCAAACATGAAAAATGATCATACCTCATTGGATGTTGAATTTTGGTCATACATTGTCATCGGGATGATTAGGACACATCATGATATTCTTGTTTCTCTTGTCCAAGAGAGGATACAACAATTATTCGATTATAAAATTTCATATAATAAGGCATGGATGGAAAAACATAAGGCAATTATGAAGGTCTATGGTGATTGGGATGACTCGTATTTGGTGTTTCTACAATTTCATTACATAGTGAGACACAATGAACAAGTTATCCTCCATCTTCATATTAATTACCATGTGTCTAAAGATAATAGAATTGATCTATCTCATGTCCAATTTCATCAGTTGTTCAGGGAATTCCTCCACTATATCTCATAATTTTATTTCAGCAAATAGTTCATACCAACTAATGGAATTTTTCTATATGGAAAATAAAAGGGTGTATTTATTATTGAGGAAACCCAAGATGGAAATAATTCATCTATTCCTCTATCATTTTCTATTGTGGATGAGGAAAATTGTGAATCATGGAGTTGTTTTTTGGCACGGATCATCAACTATTTCACCTAAATTTGAGGGTTTTGTTTGATATTTGATCAGCCTTGGGAAATCAATGAGTAAATCAATACATACCCTGATACATGGAGACCCCCAAATTCACATCATCGATAATACATCATTCACATTACTATTAATGTGTGAAAAATATTCGATAATTAACCTAAAAAGAAGGACATAATGAGGCTTGGTATGCAATGCCCATGTTATTTTTTACAATTTCAAGGTAGTGATAAAATAAATTTATGTGAAATATGATCACTAATGTGTGACATATGATCTAGATCAATAGAGTTTTGAAGAACGTTTTGAAGAAAAATCATGGAAAACAGAAATCTGTTTGATTACATAATGCGGATTGAAAAACAAAAATGGATATTGGAATTTGATGGGTGGAAGAGTTATAGACACATAACAACAAACATTATAGATTTCATGAATGGTCTTCAATTAGATACACAATTTAACTATAACTGCCCTAGTTCAGGTTACATTTTGTCATTATGTGAAGTACTTCACTACTAGAAAAAAATTATCCTCATATGGGATTTATCTAAGGCTAAGGTATGGAAGCCACATTCAATGAGAGATTGAAATGAACATTGAATAATATTATAGTTATGAAGTGTGTGCTTTCTTCTAGGAATACTCTTGATTTGATGTTCAAGAGAGTACGTACCCCATCAAAAGTAACGGTGGTGAAAAAATGGCAGTATTACAAGAAGTGAGGAAATTTCAATGTGAAAACATATTGGCATTATGGTTTCCAAGTGCAAAATTCCATAACAACATGTGCCTATAAGAACATATAATAAGAAGAATATACTGATCAATTTTGTCAGTTGGACAACATTTGTAACTGTTATGCTACACCATGGACTCTTACAGGGTATTTTCAATATTTTTCAATACCCAGAAACAATCTGATAGTGATACCTAACCTAAAAAGGTTGTGTAAATGAGATAGAATGAAGTCTATCATGACGTGGAATGAGATCGACTGGACTCAGGAACAAGGGAAAAGTTCTAGATACACCTTATATCATCAATAAGGTCATAACTGAAAATGATGCCCTAAAATTGTTGGATCGAGTTCACACTCTCATCCACAATGATGTATTAACTCCTATGTGATATTATTATATCGATTATTATATGGTGTTAATATAAGATCCTTTATTTTGTAGAATTGTCAGACATTTCCAAATAATTTTTTTATAAAACAAAAATAATCCTTTCATATTCATTTTAAAAGGAATATGAAAAGTTCATGTGTGGTGATATGAAAGCATAATCAATCTGTCTATAGATAAACCATAAATTAATAATGTGAGAAAATAATCATGAATCATACCATCATGTGATAAATAATACATAAATTAAAAATTAATCCATTTTATAATAAACTTTTAGAAAATTATGAAAAATTGTTTATATATTTAAATATATAAAACCATATCATAAAAAACACCCTTTTCTGGGAAAAACCATATCTCAAAAACACATTATAAATGTGTTTTGAGAAACATAAAGACATTCCCTTTTCTATTGGAAAAAACAAAATTCATAAAAATATTAAAATAAATAGATCATGTCTTACATTCTACAATTCATAACATTATACTGAATATAATGTTTTATTTGCATTTTACACTTACAACTTATTTCATTTTTTTACATACAGATGGAGGATACTAGACTAATCACTGAGTAGGTTATGCATGTTTCCAAGACCATGCTAGAGGGTTGTGAGGTTTGATGGATTAGGGTGTGCCGATTGAACCATCATAACCACACATTTCCTTTACATTACATTATGCCATACCTATTCCATGCTACATTCTATGGCATTCCAGTATTTGATTTCACATTTTTTATCATCACCCACTTTTCTTCCCTCTTAGAGAGGTAGATAATAGAGACACACACATTCCACATACCTGAGGGAGAGATAACCATCACCCTCGAGGATGTGGTAGAACTTATCTATCTTCCAATACAGTGGAAGATTTTATTAGACCCACCCATGCATACTGAACCAAACTTTTTCAAATATTTCTAGGCATAGACATTTTGGATGATGTTGCTACTACAGATGGTGGGTCGATATCTATTAGCAAGCTTGAGGTGCATCTTGAAAATTTACTCGATGATTTTGATGAGCAGACTATTATGCGTCATGCGCATACATATATAGTATGGATCATTGGAGGGACCATGTACACTTCTCACTCAGGTAAGCATGTGCACATGATATATTTAGGCCTATTAGAGGACTTCGATCGGGCCAAGATGTACAGATGGGGATCTTCCTTCTTGTCTTACACATACCAAAAATTATTCATGGCATGCCATATAGACCACATTGATCTTCAGGATTCATAATCCTTCTTTAGATGTGGGCATGGGAGCACATCCCCTCAATCTTCCATGAGCTTTCTGGTCAGCTACTTCCAATAGAGGTGCTACATGACCTATGAATGGATGATAATATGATCACTCATCTCAATTGGTTTCTGATTATAATATGAGATATTGTATTCAATTTCTTATAACTTATCACTTTTTATGTTTTATTTTATAGGTGGATCCAGAAACACAACTTCTTCATCATTCAAACACACCATTTGGGTGCATACCATCTCATGTTAGATAGTCTCTTACCCAAAGAGGTAAGTATATACAACATATCATTACCGAAAAAATTTAATAATATCATCAATATTTTTTTAGTACGGAAAAGTTTTGAAAAATCTCACATGTCGTTTCAGATTTCATGGATACCATAGTGAGATTTTTTTGGACCGGTTTCCGGAACACTACACTACAAGACTTCATGATGATATACCTATAGTTCAACTTACTAACATTCATATTATTGAGTGAATATAGCATGATATATTAATGCACCAATTAGGATGTGTTCATCACATTCCATTTCTACCGAGATAGACAGAGAATATTCCTGGCTTGAAGCTGACAGGGAGGTAGGATAAAGACTAGCACCGATGACATGCCGAATATCTTGACCTCTAGGAAAGATGAGTACTTATTCGTATCCATGGTGTACCTATAATATGATTCCATATTTTAGAGTAGGTCAAGTATGTTCCATGGTATATGATGAAGTCTATATTATATGTTTCTCAACACAGCAGAGGACTTCATGATATCGTAAGTTAATAATTTTTCAGTTGATTATTTATTGAACAATTTTTAAATCATTTTTAATCTCTTTAAAATCTACTATGGTAGATCATATTATAATCATGAGTGATCCAGAGGAGGAGGGGTTGCTATCTTGGCAGAAATCCATGCTGCAGCGCTAGAGATGATGTCATCTTATCATGTGATTCATGGAAGAATCTTCAATCATCCACCCCAGAGAGTAGAGGTTCTTTCTCAGGAACCTCCTCCAGTAGCTGATGATGCTTAGGATCCATGATGACAATGTCATAGACCACGTCATTCTACATCTGATTCATCATGTATTCCACAAGTATAGGTCAACCCCCTAACAGTCCATCCTCATCTGATTGTGGATGTGCATCATGAGGTATGGAATCCATATTTTGTGGCAGGATGTCTGCATTTTTCTCTATTTTGATTTATATATCCTTCACAACATAAATGGTTACTCCCATAGATGGTGGTGATATGTTCGACTATCCATGTGGGGGAAGGATTGAGAGCACTGTATGATATCCAATAAACACCTCCTCCCACTAGGACAAAGGAGGAGCATATGACAATCCAAGTTCCAGCACCCAAGGATCATTCCTCTCTAGTTCATTAAAATCCACCCCAACACGGATCTCAGCAATCTTGATATGAGTGTCACATTCCCACACCATTGTATGGGATGGAACCTAACCATATACATTTATTATACTCATTCATGTACATGATTAATTTCAATTAAAATGAATAAATTATTTTTACTATCAACCATTTTTACATTTTTAGACACCATTTAATTTTTCATTTATATTTTAGTCAGAGTTTATATTTCACAAGATTTAATAGTCAAATACTTGATAAAATGGAACACATATTAAATTTCAATTATGAATCTATAAAATCTTATAAAATATAAACTATTAAAAAATCTAAATAAAATTTAAAACATTTCAGAAGCATCTAAAATGTTATTGAAAATAAAAAGAATTTCATAAATATAATAATTAACCAAAAATTAATGGAATGTAAAAGAATATTATAAATACAATTTTAATGGTTTAAAAATACTAAAATTAATATTTAATGAAATTTTGAGGAATTAGGATCATTATAGATTCAAACTATCCCAAGACGTTGAACCCCACTAAAATTAACAATTTATACTTGAGCTCCATATTTTTGTCGTATACTCTAATTCTATAGAATAAACAGACATACATAATCTAAAAAGGGAGTAATATAACATAATAATAGTTGTGAACAGAATAAAAAATATATCAAGATATAAAATAAGGATTTAAAAAAATCCACAGTTCACATGTCCTTTATTCAAGTCACATATTAATTTCTCATGAGTTTTATTAAATCAAATGAAATTGAATATTAAAAGAAAACTGTGGAGTAAGTTTATAAAAAACAATATTTATATATATATATATATTATATTTTTATAATTAATAATATTATTATAGTTATATAATATTAACAAAAAGTATTATTTAGCTAAAAAATGAAAACTAAAAACCTATAAAACTGAATTCTAATAAGATACATCGAAAATAAATGATTACATTAGTTAGATTAGACTATAACGATACATCTAGAAACAAACATAAAAATAAACCATAATTGAAAATAAGAAAATAATCAATATAAGATGTTTATGTTTATTTACATGTCAAAAAAGTTATTTCTTAAAAACATATCATTTTCACTTTCAAATATTAATGACATAATTCAAAACAACATAAGCCAAACAAAATATATATATATATATATCACAATATAAAAACCAATATATGTATAAATACAAAAACATATATAATTAAATTCATTTTTTCTTCTGAAACACTGTCGGGGCCCTACAACCTTTCTGGAATAGAAAAAAATATTAATAACATACAAATGTTTTGAAAAAAAGTCAAAAAACACAAAAAAAAACTCATCTTTCAAATGGTAGGAGGGTTTCTTATTTCATACAGTATCAATTAGGATCCTTCACGGTAGCAGTAGGGGTTTTCAAGTGGCCAGGATCTACCTTCTGACAGAAGAAGTTTTTTTCATGGATGAAGATTTTTGACACTCATAGAGCCACATACCTATATCTTTATGGGCATAGATGGATATAAGTAGAAAAATGGTAGCATATTATTTTCCACTTATGTTCACACAACAACGGTTTTTTAATTTTACAACAGAATTAGACACGGTACATCAGTCTCATGGTGGTCGAAGTTCCTCGTTGTTTCACAATACAAAAAAAATAATTTTTTAGTGTAGTATTTTTTTAATTTTTTTTTCATTAAATAATAAAATACTTGAAACTCAAATAATAACATCCTCACATGATTTAATTCCATATTAATTTTAAATTTAACAATTTCAGTATGATTTTTTGAATCAAGAACTTTTTTTATTGTTTAATTTTTAAAACACATTACAAAATTACAGATTGAAAATTTTCTAATTTAAAATCACTTTAATTTTTTAAAATAATATCGAAATTAAAAACACATAATTTTAAAATTAACTGTTAAAAATAAAAAGCAATTTCAATTTTTTCCAAAATCAATGTATGAATTATTCATTAAATTACAAAAAATGAATGAACTAAAAGAATTAAAATGTAAATCTATTTTCCTATATAGTTTATAATTCCCTAAATAATGAAAATGAATTTATTACCCATTTTTTTATTTATAGTAGGGGTTAAATTCATTGAAAAAAATGAATTTTTTGAAATTTTTAGCTCTCATCACTCCCCCACAATTGAAATATTGTACTCACATGCAATTCTAAAAATTAATTTCAAAAATTTGTGTTTTATTAATGTATTTAACATTTTTTATAATTCAAAAAAAATTACAATGAATCTTGATTTCAAAATAACAATTAATGAAATGAAAAGATAAGCTCACAGTAACTTCCAAATGACCAAGAAAATAGTTAGGGAAACAATTTCAATTCATTCCATAAAAATTGAAATAATGCTTTATATATGTGTTAAAAATTTAATGAACAAAGATTATCCTACTCACGTGAAATAAAATATTAAAGATTCATCCAAAAACCATTTCCTGAACTACCTCACACGAATTTCAATATCACTCTTCACTCTAGAGAATATATATTTTTGGTGGTATAATTATACCTAGGAAATAAATAATCACCATAGGCATTGGAAAATTTCATATCTCAACACTATTAGTCATTAAAAAAATCAATCACAAGGTAACTGAAAAGGGTTTTTAGTGGCTTTGCGGTTAGTGGGTAATTGTTTAAAAACAAAATATTGAAGTAAAGGGGAGGGTTTAACACTTAAAATACAAATCATGGTTAAACAAGTAAATCATGGGAGATCCTCTCCATATCCCCATTTAAAATGAGACTCATACTTCTATTTGTCCTATTCTTTTACCATATAGTGGGTTATGAGTGTGAATCCAATGAATGAATTCATCCTTAATCTTCACTGTTTTTTATATACATTTTTTTTATTTTTTGGGTAATGGGTTGTCAATTTGTGTGCAATTAATGGTAATTTATACCCAATTTTTATTTATATACACAAATCACATGAATAAGCATAATGGATGTTTTAACTCACCCCCATTTCCTTTTATTAATTTTTTATACAAACTTTTTTGCATAATGTTATGATAAAATATAATATATAGACAGTGACCCATGCTCATTTCCCTCCCTCAATTACCCTAGAATGATGACACATCTCTCATTTCCCCCTTAGTATTCAATATTTCCCAGATAAGAACAAATATAAGCCCATTATATCCACAGATAGACCATAAATAATCATGAATTTTTATTTTAGAGAAAGGGTATGTAGAGGATAATTTCGATTTAAAAGAATATAAAACCTATAATTTCATTAAGGGTTATCTAATGGGTTTACTGGATATATTATCAGGGTATGCCTCAAGGAAAAATGAGGGGCATCATTATCGAATGCCTCAATCAGGCTGAAATTAACCTAAGAATTCCCAATATTTGAGAGAGAATAAACACATGTAATAGTTTATAAAAAATATCATTCTTATCTCAAAATGTGAGGGTATCAGGAAGATGTTGTCAAAGTTGTTCAGAAACCTCTCTTGATAGGAAAAAAATTCTGATTAGTCACCAGTGGTTGTTGGATGTTAATTTCTAGTCAAAAATCATTTAAATCATTGAAAATCACTTCCCAATAAAATAAAAAAATGCAAGTAATAATTCGGCATTTAATGATTTGATAATAATATCATTATCCTCACAATCACTTTGAGTTCAAAAAATGCATTGGGTTTCCATTATGTTATATGAATGTTTGAAAAACAAACAATAAACTATTTAAAATTTTATAATGTTCCTAAAATAGTGATGATATTTTTTTTCCAAAATGGACTCAATAAAGTAAAAATAAATAAATTAGGATAAAATAAAAGAAGTGAAATTATGAAAATAAACAAATATCTATCATATTCATCCCCTATCCCACAATTCATTTCAGTTATATCCTCTATGAATTTTTAAGATATCATGCAGTTTTAAAAAGATTTTAAATAGGATAACATGTAAAATGAGTATGTTGAAAAGATTTCAATAGGATGTGATTGTTTATTAAAAAGATATCATGTGTGGGATGTGTTTACCACTTTTGCTTTATTCTAATGATATTAAATTGGTTCCAAAATTTTTTATTCAACTAGTTTCTCTATAGAAAAGAAATATGTAATTGAAAGTTTATTTAGAATAAAGATATGTAATAAAAAATAAATGAAAATAAAGAAAAGTGATTAAGATCCTTGGATAAAATCCCCCAAGTGATTTTTCAATTTAAATTTTATACATCCAGACAACATTGTAATTATCTACAGTCTGTTGGTGGGTTAGGATTATGTAGTAAAAACCCACCACATTAGTATTTTCCCATACCCCTTTTAAACTTTTTTCTTTTCTTGGAGGACCCCTTTGACCACTAAGTACAATGTGTCCAAATCCTTGTTAGTGTAAAATATGCTGAAATATTGGGCCAGGATGACAGTGAATGGGGCCTCTCATTAGTCTTGTCTACCCCTCTCTGTATGATCTACATAGTATGTTTGAGGGGGGTTCATCCCCTGTAATTTCAAATGTTTATTTTTCTTCAAATATAGAAGTCTTCTTTCATGGAAATATTGGAAACACCATGTTATATACTAAGACCACTATTTTATCATCAATGTATTTCACTTCAATCTTGATATATTAATCTTAAACAACTAGAGACTCTAATAATATTGATAAATCTACAAGATTATTACATTGTATCCCATAAGAGATTTCATCTTGAATGATATTAAGATAAAAAGAGTTAGAATAAAATTTATTCTCTCCCAAAGTGTACTCCAATAGTTCATAATATCTATCATTAAAAAGGGGGGTTATAATATAATTTAATTTTAGAAAAATTAAATTCAATAGAGTAAAAACTATGTTCATACTCCTCAAATTATTTTAATGGAACCACTTATTTGTTCATGAGTTCCTCAAGAATTTTCTGAATATTGTGTGGGAGAGTGAGATATTTCAGTAATTCCACCACTAGGATGTCACCATAATATGTTAGAGTGTTATTTTTGAGTTCATGATCCATTTCTACTCCCCCTTGGGTGTTAAATCTATGATAATCCAATAAATATTTATCAAACAGGTTTATCACTTCATCAGAGGTGAGTTCATTTTTAATATATTCACCTAAAGAAATACTTTATATTTGTTTGATCACCAAAATAATCCCTTCCATCCTTTTTGATATATAGTGATTATATGTTGTATTTTTTTAATAAATAAAAATGAATTCAATTATTCGCATAGTGAAAAATAAAAGTGAATCCATGTCCTTACTCTCTAGAAACAGAGCCAAGTTGGTCACATAGCTGTCATGGGTCGTGGTAAAATATAATTTTTATAAAAACATGGAAAAAATCATAGTTACAACCAATTTTTCCCCCAATGATCACATTCGGGTCAATTATTCATCATCCTCGAACATATGATTATATGTTTTGTTTTCAATTTTTTTTTAAAAATCCTGAGATGTGATATTTTTTGGGTTTTCTAATATAATGAATTATTAATAAAATAATTGTAGAAAATAAACATGAAAATGGCGTCAAGAAGAATTGTAGGAATTCCTAGGGTGAATTATAGTTTATACCATCATTATTTACATAAGTTCTGATTCATTTAATTCAATTAACATATTCAATATCACTTATTTATTCACCCTCTCCCATTTTCATTAGTATGAAAC
Source organism: Viscum album (assembly GCA_963277665.1). Taxonomy (NCBI): domain Eukaryota; kingdom Viridiplantae; phylum Streptophyta; class Magnoliopsida; order Santalales; family Viscaceae; genus Viscum; species Viscum album. Next base: position 1,045,348,757 of record OY728125.1, read on the forward strand.
CAGAAATCTGCTCAATGGTTCACCTGAATTGTTTATAAATCTCATATATTCTCCTCAACGAATGGTCGATCACACTCCTCAATAGAGTGGATATATTTACTCACTCACCTGAAAGCAATTTTATAATATTCTTCCTTTTAAATTGATAGTTCTTTTCATAGAAAAAGCACACAGTGGGTGATAGAATAATAAAAAATTATTTTTATTTCAATTTCCTAGAACCCCAATGGAGGATCCATCAAATTATATTTATAATTTATTTATTTATGTTCGATGAAAACAATTACCACATATTTTATTTCATTATTAATTGATGAATATTGATTGTACAAAAAGACCCTTTAAAATTTCATTTTTTACCCAATGAGGATCTAAGGATGAAACACCTCTAATAGTGATCCACATGTTCACCTAGGATTTTCGAGAAATGTAACTTGATCTTCAGGTGCTAGCATATAGAATCGAATTCCTTTCATTTTTCATTCTTTATCTCTCATTCTATTGTATTGAAGAAATCACTCTTTCAATTCTCCTTCTTGATATTGTGATAGGATGTGGATTCATGAGAGAATTCATTAGGTGCAACAATTCTCACTTTTTGGTTTTTGGATGCTTTACACAAAACATATATCCATATATTAATAGAACTATGGTTTATGTTAAAATAATTATTTAATTCCGTGTCTTCCAATAAATAAACTTATAAAATTTTATGAAACCCCATGTCACATAGTAATATTTTTTATTATTTTGTGGCATGGTATAACTTCTGTAAATTAATAAATAATTTATACCGGCTTGTAAATAATTATTTATCACTGGATGTGGTCTTGGCCCATTAAAAATATTTAGTATTTATTAAATTCCTAAATAAATATTTTTTTCGTTTATGTTATCAATGTAACATGGATAAAATTATTCCTCATCATTGAGAATAATAATTTTTTCATTAATTAAATTCAAATATAATTTAACCATGATCAACTAAAACACTTATTGTGTGACCCTCTAGGATTCTTTCTCATTGAAATTAGGCAGGCCTACATAAAATCTAGGATGACTATCCAGCTACAGGTCAAGGAACCTAAGAGAAATAACTTAATTTCATAATGTTGGAATCCAAAAATGAATTCTTACTGTTTAATATAATTCCATTGTTAGAATATATTATCAAGTAGGTTTGACAATGGTGTCATCAACCTATATTCTCAATATATCATTCTTTGACTATCCAAAATAAACACATTGACATACAATGGCCATGGAATTTATGCGAAATTTTTATTCCAACCAAAGGGTCAATATAACAACTCCCATAAATATGAAATAGAAAAATTATTCCTCTTATTTTTCATTAATGATATGTTAATAGTGATGAACCAAACATACCAAACATCCCTCCAACATACAACATAATGTTTTTGGTCAGTAAATATAAGTGTAAGAGTCTTGAAATGCATCAAATGATAATCTTAATGTCTAAGTACCATTACACATGCTCACATATAGAAATATTTGATGACACCAAAACATGTGGAATTCTTTCTAGATAGTATGATCTTATAATTTTCCCTCTTAGAGATTCCCAAGTTAGAACTACATGAGAGGAACAATCATCTAATTAGGAGTACTCAAAACTAAATGTATAAATTCTAATTTTCCCATCATAGTATATTATCCAATCACATAACTATATTAATAATATATTTATTTCACTTCAAGGTTCTTATCAAAGAGGGGAACTGTTATCACCATATTAATCTGACAAATAATCTAAGACATTATTAAATTAAATCATTGAAGAATAATAAACAAAATCTAATAATATGTTTAATTAATATTCAATACATCGAATAAATATGTAATCAATGAATAATTAGTAGGTCTTAGAATACCAACTCCAAAAAACTCTCACTTATACTAGTGCCACCTACATCTATCTTTTTTTATGTTATAACTCACATGATAATAATGTTTCTAATGGTTCAATGATTTAGTCAAGCGGTCCACCATGTTGTCTTTCATGGATATACTTCTCACTAGAACCACACTTATCTGAGAAAATATATCAAGAGATGATACTTATGAAGAATGTGAATCGTCCGCTGATGTGACCTTGGATTTTTTGTGAGAGCCACCACTATATAATTATCACAATAAAGTGTGATAGGATCTTTACTAATAGGGTTTTTCCAGAGGTGACATGTTTGGGGGAATGAAAAATGGTTTTATGAGTGACAAAATTTGTCTTTTTTTATATAATTTATCATCAGATTAAATATATTCTATTTCAACCCACCTTTCACCATTTATCCTTCATGGGGTGGATTAAATAAAGTTGATCCCATGAGAAATGGGAAGTGTATCTATTTTGTATTTCGAAGGAAATTCTATAGTCAAATGGTCCTAGTGGGTGATTGTAATGGGTTTTGTATTTGTGAAATCGGTCCACTTAGGATAATATTTCCTCAGATGGTCTCCAATTGGTTTATTTGTAGAGCCAAAAACACCCAACATCCCTTGTATCCATGATTCATGGACCTACTTTCTAAATGAAATTTCTCATTGGATGAATCTTTGGCCAATTACACTTCAGGACTCCGTTGGTTGAGAGGATGGGAGTTCGGTCTCATCACACCCTTTTGGGGGTAATTATTGTCTATTCCAAGACTCTCTTATAGATTTAATTCATGTTTCTATGTTCATGAATCCTTTGTCTATTCCCTAAGAGTGTGTCCACAGGTTACCCATGGGTTGAAAAATCTTTCATGTGTATGCATGGGTAAATAATTTCTGAGACAAATCTGGTGTGGGCCACATGATAAAGAACTCTAGAATTTATCATTATCTATGAGAGACAGACGGTGGTTTGATATCGTGATTAAATCCATGAGATGGTCTTACTACATATCTTTATGAGAGGAATTAGAATCCATGTATTTAGGTGCCACTCAGCTGGACACAATACCTTTTAGGGTCATGTGACAAAGATCCATCCGTGTAGTTTAATATCATGTGGTGAGGACACCTAAGAAAAAGGCATCTAGCAAAGATTTGAAGTGAGACTCATGCTGTGTTTCCCTGAATTTCATAGGAGATATTTGTTCTCTTGGGTGAACATGAACCTACAGAGAATACGGGTTGATTTAAGGGTCTTATTTGGACCTCAGGGAGTCTTCCCACTTATCCTGGTCAAATATGGAATCAATATCCATGGAGTTCAAGGAGAACAGATACTTAGGCTCTAAAGAAACCCATCATGAGGGAATGGTTTCTCGGCGCTTACACAAAGGTGTTACCCATATGGGTGGACATGATTGGGGCTTACACCATAGAGGAGGCCTTAGTACGGTAATTTCAATGGGGCTAACTCCGGAGACTGTCCATTTATCTTGAGACTCCAAGAAGAAATCCCACATATCCTAGTTGGATCATTATTATCATAGTTCATTTAGATGTCATATTATACATAAGAGGAGGAACATTTCTGAGTTTTGAATTGGGTATTACTCCTAAAAAGGATTCCTTTTGTTGGGGGAATAATTTAGTTAATCATCTGGAAGGGAACATATTTGAGATTAGGACTTCAAGTAGGTGTCCTATATATCCCAATTAAGTTGGAAATTCCAAGTTCTCATAGTTCATGAGGTTGGGCTGCATGTGGAAGATGCCAATTTTTTCTATAACCATGAGGAGGATCTCGACTCATATAAATATGAAGGATTGGTTGTGGATTATAACTATGAGGATGCCCATTCTTTGAGACTATACAAATTTCATGATGACCACCAACCTCTATTCCCACAAGATTCATGCTTGTTGTGAGAAAAAATAAGAGGTATAGGATCTAAATATTTCATGTCCTACATCATCTTCTAGTATATGGTACTAAATTCGCAGAGAGGGAGAGGGTATTTGAAAATGAAACACTCACCCGTGTTAATACCCATGATAGTCAAATCATGGTGATTTGTTTGGAAACATCCCAAGATGAGATGAAGAGGGTGAAGAGTGTCACCCAATGAAAAAGGATATGGGATTACCTAGGAAGGTGTTCCCTGACACAGGTTCTGGGAATGGCTAGGTAAATCAAAAGGAAATGTGATCATGATTTCTTTGAATGATCATTGGCCCTATTGAATGGAAAGGAAAGTGATCATCCTTGATCCCTATAATATAGAGTTTCACATCAGTATCCCAAGGTTGGACTCTAGGTTACTATGAGAATGTAGACTTAACAACATTCCTGGAAGCCATACCGATACAGGGATTACTTTCATGACTCCACATATCATGGGTATGTAGGCTAAGAGGGGCGCGCTGGTGTGCTCAATGCTCTGATCATATGATTCTAGTGGCTTTGTGGGAGGCTTTTTCCTAATGCCAGTAGACTAGTTCATGGAGGAACTCTGGGGGACTGAACGACAATGGAGGGTCATGACTGAAGATGGGAGTAAGAAAACCCAAAGACACCCTATTCCTCATACTATTGTTTGCTACAGGATTGGGGTATCCCCGCATAGAATTCTGCCATGCAGGTAGAGGGGTCACCCACATAATAAAGCGGTATGTGGACCTGGGTATGGACCACCACCTATCAATGTGGTATGCATTCCTGGATATGGTCCTAATACTTTAACTTTATGAGAATCTATATGTTGTTTTCCACATCCTCCTATGTTCCATCCACGTACTAATGTAGTATATGACGCAGGGTTCGATCCACATAGTGATACACTAGCTGGAGCACCATATTGAATAAGTGTCCTAGAGCCTATGGTCTATGGGTAATTCATCCAAGATGGATTTACGGTTTGCAATTTTACAAATTATGTTCTAGGTTCACCAATTATTATAATGTTCCTTCTTGTTGTTTTTTATGGTGGGTTATACATAAGAAAAAGTGGTTTTCGGTTATCACTTTGTTGATAATTTGAAACTGATGTCAAAATCTTCTATGCGTCTAAATTATTTCTTCTAGTATCTTGGGTCCCCATTGTGCTCTCTTCCATTGGCTCCCCTTTTAGTTTATGCAACGATCATTTTATAGAGCACTTGGAAAATCATATTTGTAGGAATGTGACACCATTTGCGAAACCCCATGATGATATACCTCAAATCATATAAAACTTGGTCAATCGAGGTTTGCGAAGGCCATGGTTCATGAGACATGGTTCGCAATACCTGTGAGTTTGTTTCACTCATGAAGGTCTTAGTAATGCAGAGCGGTATGCAGTGGTATTTATCATTTTTTTCACAAATCTCCATGGTTCGTGTAATCATGCCTTTTCTGGCCATCACCTCGCAGGTTCTTCCACGTACTGATGGTTCACAATTTATATTCCCCACGAACCTTTCTTGATGATGGTACGTGGTTAGTCTAAAACGTTTTTCAAAATTTGATTTCTTCATGTTTTTTTCTCAAATTTTCAATCCAATTTGAATCTATTTGCATCCATTTTCCTTTCTGGACATGTAAAAAAAATATTCCTTATAAAAAGTTCTATTGGGAGTATTTACTCCCATTTAAGAAGTTTTGAGGACCCTACAAATTCCCCGCATCAGAATGGGGTCTGATCGGAATGAAGGGGATGTTATTCTTTTGTAAAAGCAATCATGAATTGAATAGTTTGAGGTAAAATGGGTAGGTTTGGTAGGGGTACCATACCTATTTATAGGGACCCATGTCATTTTTCTTTAACCATTTCTCATGGAAAAAAGGGATCTCATACTCTCTTTAGCTTCCTTTGCTTTTGCGTACTGATGTTTATACAAAATCTATCATCTATGAACTGTTCCCTACCTTCCGCGAACTGAATTCCTCACAGTTTTCATTGCCTGCGAACAGAATTTGATTTCATGAATTTTGATTTCGAATTTAAAACCTAATTTTAAATTTCCACATAGCGAGTTACATACATGGTTTTCTTATTCCTCACATCAAACTTTAAATGGGCGAACAAAACTTAAAACTCTATTAAATTGAACATAAAATATCAATTAAAAAACAACGTACCTCTACATGGAGAGGCCTCATCTCATGGTTTCTTCATTCTAGGAACCACATAGTTCGCTGGCTAATTCTCCGTGGGGTAGCTCCTCACAGACCTTCAACATACCAAGGTCATATGCGGGATAGAAATTTTTTCATACCATTTCAATACGTGGGAAATGGATTCCGTGTGCCATTTCTAGGATCTTTACGTTGATCCCCATAAGTACCTTATTTTTAATTCCCTTGGAATTTTTGTGGCTTTTTTCAAACTATTTCCTCATTAAACTGACTTTTATGTGGCATTTTAGATCTTTTTGTGTTGACTGCAATGGATCATCCAAAGACCTAAATAGAATCAACCAGGATGAGTGCAACCTTGATTAAGGACACTAATGACCATCATCGATCATATATTGTTCCTCAGGATAGTACCTTAAAATATCTTCTTACCCTAGCGCTTATAGATTACCCATTATATGTATATCTACCTCTATATGGATTTGGTCTTTATAATGACATCAATTTTTCATTAGAAAACTATAATACTCCCTTCATTCCCTTGGAATCACCCCAAGAACGTAACCAAGACAATATTTCTTTAATAGGAGAAATCATAACAATTACCATTCAAGAGAATGTTTTCACACTAGGAGGCTCAGAATGGACTCTGAGAAATCACAGTTGTCAATACACTTCCTTGAGACTACTCACCCATGAGTACCCATTTATTATCTTCCTTACCCAAGAAAACCCTAATGGTGGGTGGAGCACCAAATCAGACCTGCGAGCCAGAGGATTCTTTTTCGAAGAATGATCCAAGGAATTTTGGGTACATAAAATCTGTTTGGAGTCCCCCAATCAGTTGGAAATCGGGAACTTGTACTAGGAATATTGGGACTCCCAATTTATAGTTTTCTCTCCAAGAAAAATCATACCTGGACTGTGGAGCCACTGGTGTTCAAGTAACAATACTTTCCATTTATTTCATGGAGAGGTGGGGATCAGCATATGGTACATCTATCATCTTGTAGGGATCCCAATTCATGTAAATATCTATGATGAGTTCCTTCCAGTAGCCACTATATATGAAAAGGCCAATTAGGTGTCCCCGCTGGCCAGGATCCTACTGGTCATAGCATAGGAACTACTTGATCAACCCCTCCATGATCACCCCCTTATACTATTTTAGGATTGGATTGTGTTATTTCTACTGGTGGATGGGCCTAGGATAGGGTTCCTCCATAGTCAGACTCATCTAACCTGATAATCAAAGCAAATTATAGGGTCATATAATGCCTCCCATGAAGTCGGACGATAACATCCTAGGGATATGAGATTCAATCAGACGTCCCACCAGAGAAAAGATTTTTAGGTTTCTTCGCCATTTTTTTGAGCAGATTGATCTTTCCCTCCTGTGACATATATACTGGGGTAAAAGTTTGTACTTTAATTATGGAAGCTACGTTGGCAGAGTTTCAACCAATCAATCTGGCCATTCCTACTTTGTCATGACTTTATGAGCTATTTGGGTAGATACAAGAAAGTAAACCCCTACATCGTCTCAGCGGATAGTTTCAATTTTTATATGGTTGGATAGAAGAACATTTCCCCATCTTCGAATATCGACATACTATGAGGGTTCATTATTATTACTTTAACCATGCCCTTCTTAACATTGTTGTTTTTTATCCTACGACCTTAAGTATTAGCGATGTGGTCGGGAAACTAAATGATGCTTCTCACTTTTATTATTCATCATAACCAACCCCTCATGGGTCAGTAAGGGGTGATGGAATCATTTCTTTAAAGGAGCGCTCATATATCATTGTGCTTTGAGATTGGATGATAACTATTCTCATAGATTGAGTGACTATTTTTAAGCCATATATCCCCTACCGGTTTTCTAGGAAATTTAGATTCCTTCAACAGATTGTGCTTCTTCCCACTATTCAGTTGACAATATAATATCATCCTGAAATTGTTCACTCATTATGGATTATAATGATATGTTAAGGTGAAACCATGGAGTTCATCATCCCAAATACGATGTATGGAGGTCTCCCCTACATGGGAAACCTATCTTAGATCCCTCACAACTGCCAAAATGATGCTTCCTAACTATATATTCATTACAATATGGGAATACCAGGGTCATAAGACCATGAGGATACATCGAACCATGTGAAAATTGGCATGGAAAAAATTGTGCACCCTTACTGTAGAAACTCTTCCGACTAACTTCATCGACAAAGAGGATAACTTCCAGTGATTATTTTCCAAATTGACCTCAGTTGGTTTCGATCACAGGCATCTACACATTTTTATACACTAGGTTGTCACAGCCCTGGAGGACCTTGATTCTTATGAGGAAAAACTTGATAAATTCAATGTTTCACATCATCATAAAATGAACTTCCTAGATGTTTCTATGGAACTGAATCATTTAGTTGTTGAGGAGACAAGAGCTTAGGATTTAGTAACCACCCAGATGGAGGAGATTTGGGAATGAGATGCTTCTGTGTCTAGGCTGAAAGTACTTAAGGGACTGTAAAGTGTTAATTATGAATCCATTAATCAGAAGTGGAGGGACCTCAGTGCTATTATGAAGCGATAATGTTTGATGGTTGAGGTAGAAGCAGACCAGAGAGCTAATTTAGAGCGAGCCCATGATGGTTCGTGACAAATGATTACTAATATATTGGAAAGGGTGAGATGACTTTTGTTGTGATTTCCATAAACTATCTCCATAACATTCCCCGCTTTTTATATCATAGAGAGACTCCAGACTGGGGCTGGTCCTCCCTTTTATTTCATGGAATAGAAACCTCATTATTGTCTAGAGCTCTTTTTTTATTTTTTTTATTTAACATCAATCCAACATAATTGATCATATAAATATCATTTTGGCCAAGTATTAATTTAAACCAGGACTATTAAATCAAATAACTCTCTAATTTTTTCATGATTTGAGGGACTTGGTGAGCATAGTTTTGTTGTTGCTGAGGTTATATGGAAAACCTCATCAACATTGTTCATTCTTCATTATTACCCTAATTTTTTCTTAATATTGTTTGGTATGGTATTAGCGGGTATAAATAAACTTTTTCTTATGCTTCCCTTTCCAGTTTTCTGACCTAATGATCATTATGCCTCTTTTAAATTTTCGATTGCTTTACATTTACTCCAAATCCATGTACAACATGCGTCTGGTGAGCTAATACTTGACTATAATCTAGGGGTTCCCTTTGTAGGTTTTTACTCTGGTGAGTATTGCATCTTTTCAATCGACAATTTATAGTCATGATGATTAGACTCATTACTGATGTTTTAGGTCAAACATATTTGACTAAAATTGATTGGAAAGGGGCCCCCAATTGGGATTCATCTATCGAGAATGTCCTAATAACTTTCAGATATGATTTAGGGACTTTTCTTGACCCTATCTTGGAAATTTTTTGATATATATGGGGAATTGGAGCTATTTTTGGCATACAGAGGTGGAGATGGACTCTCATGAGGATGAATTTGCCTTCGGTTTATGGCTGCTTTATAGAAAAAATGTGCAGAGCCACCTGGGCATGATGTGTATAGTCAAAAAAAGGTGTCTGCGGGACATTGGCCTTCTATCTCTGATATCCTTGAAAGATTATGGGGATTGGGACCTTTCTGGTCACATAGTCTGATTTATGACTGGGGTTTTGCTTAAATATGAAAGGGTAAATTTCATTGGATAAACATTACCAAGAAAACTAAAAATAAATGGGGTCATTTTATTTGTCCGTACATAGATCAAATTGACACATATGAATGGGGCCTCTTCATTTCATAGAAGTCTTGAGTAACTAGAAGTAGATTGGGCCAGGATTTTCTGACATATCCAGGACATGGGGGGGGGGAAAGATAATTTAAACCATGAATTTTAGGATTCTTAAATTAGTAGGGATTTCATTGGGCTTGGGAGCCATTAGGCATACTGAGGTAGTAAATTAATCTCCTGGGGATGGATTCTCCATTATTTAATGGTCATTTTTTAGGAAACATATGCAAAGACAGCCGATCATGATGTGCATAGCCCAATAAAGGTCTCTACGGGACACTGGACTTCCATCTCTAATGTCCATAGAGTAGTATGGGGATCCAAGATTACTCAAAACACAAGTTTTTATGTGTGGTAGAGTGTATCTGAATACATTAGAAACAGTTGGTTTGTGATTCACCCATGGGACCAAATTATCCCCTACATTGATCAAGATTATACATAGGTTGAGGCATCATTTCCCTAGTTAGACTACCCTATAGTATTATGTGGTATGGTTAGGTCTGAGAGTTCTTTATTATGGGGGGACCACAAAATTCCTTTTAGGGTGGGTTTCTAGGGCCAAAATCCTCAAATAATTTACCATGACTCCATTGTATATTGTCTACTTAGATCCCTAATACTATGTGAGCTATGCTCGATATGAGAAATAAGGATGACAAGGATATTAGGTCACCACTTAGGAATGTTGTGATCAATGGAAGGTATCATTTTATGCTTACACCAACATCGTTCAGTTTAACATCGTGTAAGAATGATGAATTCCACACAATATATTTCCATGTGCGGTGGACATAGAGTAATCCTAACATTAAATAAGGGAAATATATTTTCCCTTCATATGCTCTATAAATAGTACTTCTTTGGAAAAAGGGACATTTTTACACTTTCTATAGCTAATTCCAGATCATAGGATTCGCATATCACCACACATATCATCAGGGGGGACCAAGTCATGTAGGATTCCCAATAAACATTCCTTGCGGAGGTCTATCACAAACACAGTAAGGAAATGCATTTTTCCTGGTGCGGCTAAGCCAATATAAGAATCTAAGAATTTCCATTGTGTAGTTCAGTTTAATCTCATGTAGCTGGGACAATTCTAGCCTTGCATTTTAATGTCATGTAGTAAGGACATTGGTAGCACATTTTACTATCATATTGAGGAAAAACATTTCCCCAATGGCCATAAATAACTATAGGTTTCTCATGGTCGGGATATTCTAATATTTATTAGACATGAGAAATGATCAAAGGTATAAACAATAGTCTTAAGGCCCTTGGATCATGAGGAATGACATGGGACTTGGAATCCATTGGGCATATGTAAGTAGAAAAAATATCCTTAGAAGTAATTTGCCTTTATTTTATGATCATTTTGTAGGAAACATATGCAATGCCACTAGGGAATGATGTGAATAGTCAAAAGAAGGTGTCTACAGGACACTAGACTTCTATTTCTGATGGTTGTGAATGTTTATGGGGCCCAAGATTTCTAGGTGTATAGAGTTTGAAAATTAAGAAATATATATCTAGGAATGTATGAAATATCCATACTATCTATATTGATTTGACTCATATATAGGGGAAGAATGATCTTTTGACTCCTTCTGGGTATTATAATTCATAATTGGAATTTCCTTAATCTCATTTCATTTTTTATAGGAAATTGGTGGAATGTTTGGGATCTCGTAACACCAATAATTAGGCCACATGTGATTCTTGAGGAACCTTCTAGTTTAATGTCTTCTGGTTAGGACCTTTCATGGATACCCCTATCCAATTATGACCTACACATAGAGGAAGAGGCATTTGTTGTTGGTATTTTTTTGAATGGTTCCTGGACCAGGATGGAGGATCTAGGTGTCACTGCATATCTTGAAATTATAGGAATCAAGACACACATTGTTATGGACATATTCTCACTGTAATGGTCTGGTCTATGCACAGGGAGGGGAAGACATTTTTAATGATGGATGAACTGGGATATGATATCTGGGTGTCCCTAAATGTCCCACTGAGATAGGAATCAAAACATACACAGTTCTAGAAGATTCCATGCAGTTTAATGTCATGTGGTAAAGAGTAAGGTAAAATGATGTTAATTGTAACCATATTGTGGTTGGGAAAGAAACCTGGGATTCTGGCATCACGACATATCCCACATTGATTGGGATCAAGTCATACATATTTCTGCAAATACCCTCTATGTGTTGGTCCAGTCAATTCACAAGGAGGGAGGGACTTTTTATCTGGTGTTTATGGTTGGGCCCGGATGGATGATCCCCGCATCACTATGTATCCTGCAAAAGCAGGAATGAAGTCATACATGGTTTTTTAAATTCTATGCTCCCTATACCAATCTGACTCGGGCATAAAAGTAGGGGAATTTTGGTTTCATCCTTTATGGGTGTCAGGCCTATCATATTCCTCTATGATTTTTTTACAAAAGGGGACCCTTACCACAGATCCTAAGCCCACGTGATTTATACTCGATGTCAGAAATAAGGAGTGCAAAGTATTTCCCTCAAAAAATGTGGTGATAGAGGATATAACAAGGGATTTTTGTTTCATTTGATGGTTGGGCCAAGATCGAGGGTCGAGACATTGCTATGTATCCCACTGTTGAATGGGAATCAATCCATTCATTGTTCTAAAACTCCCTTCTTGTGTCTTTTTTACCCGTGCACAGAAAGGGGGAGGGTTTTTCTATCATTTACTCACATGAATTTTACTTATATATGATTGATTTGTAGCTGGAACACAATATTTACCTTCTAGTTTATCATCGTGATCTATGTATGAAGATGATATGTAGTTTAACGGCATGCATCTAGGATGATTTTGGCCATAAAGTTTAATTTCATGTGGTGAGCATTATTGATCATGCCTTTTCATGTCTTGTAATGAAGAAAATTTATATTTTTGTTCAATTTTATGTCCTATAGCTAGGATGGCTTCATCATTCTATATAAAATATTTCTTGAAGAGCCTTGCGTTGGTATGGGATGTGGGAGCCACCTATCCATTAAAATCATGGTGTATGATCCATTGGAGAAGACCTTGGGTATGACATATGTTCCCTCCCATTTTTTCTCCAATTTTGGGGACTTCTTACCAAGTATCACATGGTTTATGAGGACCAACACCATCTCTCCATCGAGGAAATACCGAAGGTGAACCTTCTTATTAAAGTCTCATGCGATCTGATTCTAATATATTTCTAAAAGGTTCAGTGTATAAAACCTTTTCTCATCCAAGTTCTCCAAATCATCAAACTATTTCTGAGATTGATCATCTATGAATAATTGATCACAAATGGAAATGCATAACAATGGTACTCAAACGTTGATGGAAAAAACTGGCTTTGTCTCCTATAGCAATGAGTACAACGTCTCTTGGGTGGAAATGTGGTTTGTGGTCCAGTAAACCTAGAAATCATGTAGTATCTTGTTTTTATACGATTTATTGTCTTTTTATACCATCTTCTAGAGTATATTGGAAAAAATCTTGTTGAAATCCTATGTCTATCTGTTGGATGCTGCATGGTAATGTTATGAATGGTTCTCTTTGATTCTATATTCTTGGTATAGCTTTTCCAAATCAGTAAAGTATATGTTGGTTCCGTTGTCCATTAGTATTGTATGAGGGACACAAAATTTTGTAATGATGTTGGCTTTCAAAAAGATAACAATACTTCTTACCTTAACCTCTTTAAGGGGTATAGCTTCAGCCCATTTGGTGAATAATTTTTTGCTGTGAGAATGAACATGAATTTTTTGGATGTGGTGGGAGGATATGGTCCCATAACATCCATCCCCCATATTGTGAATGGAAAGGAGTACTTATCTGTGTGAAGTAGCTCCGGGGGTTGGAGGGTAAAATTGGCATAAACCTGGTAGGAGTGGCATTTCATTGTGAATATGGCACAATACTGTATCATAGTGTCCCAATAGTATCCAAGACATAAAATTTTATGGGAGAGCATAGATGTTGATTAGGGTGATCCACATGTTTTTGTGGGAACTTATATCATGATGGCAGTGGTTTATTCTCCATCAATTCACCAGATAAGTACTTTTTCAAGGACACACTTGTAGAGATCCTTTTCTTTGTTTGGCCATTGTATAGAAAAAAATTGTCTTCTCGCCTCTAGATGTATTGTCTTCCAACCCTATCTGGTTTTTGTTCCCCCATTTGGAGGTAATTTGAAATTGGATTCATGCAGCTGATGGTGTGACTATATGTTTCAGGAATGGGTATAATCTCACTGATCTCTTACGTTTTTCTTTAAACAAATGACAAGACCATCTGATGGTGGGCAATGTTGATCACTGTTTCATCCCGATCTTGATTAGCAAGGGTTGTGGCTGCATTTTCTAATGCATCGGCTTAAGAATTTTGTGAATGGGAGATATAATTCAGAGTTGGTTCTGATGGGAATTCTTCCATCAGTTCTTAGACATTTTTCATCAAAGGAATCAGTACCACCTTATTGAATGCATAGTCACTATTGACCTATTTTACGACCAGCTTCGAGTAACCTTTTACCTTTAGGCACTCAACTTGTTATTTAAGTTCCAACTCCATGCCTATAATGAGGTCCTAGTATTCTTCCTCATTATTTGTGCATCCCTCTAAAAGAATGACGGCGTAATGTAAGACAACATTTTCTAGAGATATGAGTATAACTGTCAGACCGACATTGTTGAGCTTGAGGTCCCCCGTCATTTTCCATATCATTATTTTGGAGGCACAGTCGATGTACATTTCCCATGCCTGGGGGAATTCTTGGATGGAGAATACTTCTTCATCAGGAAGTTCAGTATTCAATTGGGTCATTTCTATTAAGGTTTGAACTTCTAGGAAATCTCGTAACTCTTGTCCCTTGGTGGCTTTCTAGGGAACGTACCGTATGAAAAACTGATGTAGAACGACTAACCACCATGATAGGCATCCAGTTAACATAGGATAGATGATGATATACTTGAGTGGGTTTTAGCAGGAGACCATATGGACCTTGTGGTGCTGTAGGTGTTTCCGGAGTTTTCGAACCGCATTGATTTGGTCTAGGCATCTCTTTCTGATATTTTAATATCGAGTCTCAGTATCAATCATTGTTCTACTGAGGTAATAGAGAATATTATTTCTCAAGACATCATTATTCTGTATGATAAAAGAACCCAATAACTGTTCCATTGTGGTCACATACTGATTGAGTGGTCTTTCCTCGATTTTTGGATTAGCACTGGTGTCCTTAAGAGATACCTTTTATGATTTTCAAAAGCTTCTTGACAATAATTATCCCACATGCAAGCAATCCCTTTCCTCATGAACCTAGTGAAATGAAAACACTTCCAAGAAAGGATGGATATGAAACAGTAAATATTGGCAAGGTGCCCCTAGAGACCCCTCAACTCAGTGAGGTTGTAAGGTGGTGACATGTTGGGGATGGCTTTTTTCTTATCAAGGTGTAATTCGATGCAGCGACGGTGTGTGAAAAAGCTGAGGAATTTCTTAGATTTAATGCTGAAAGAACACTTCATGGGATTTATAATTAAACTATGATTTTGTATATTATTGGATAAAATTTCCATATCTTTTAGGTGGTTTGAGCATTGTCTTCATTTATCAACTAGGTCATCGATATAGAACTCGACGAATTTTCCTAGGAAGGGCTCGAAAATGTGGTGCATGATGCACTAATATGTGGTGCCAGTATTTTTTAGACTGAAGGGAATCACCTTATAGAAGAATACTCCCTAGGGGGCCTAAAGTTAGTGGATTCTTCCACTTCTCAGGAAATTTGGATCTGGTTGTATCCAGATTATATATCCATTAAAGAGAGGGATTCATATCCTGTGGTCGCATCTATAAGAAATTACATGACTGAGACTGAGAAATCATCTTTCGGGCAATAACGATTAATATCCCTAAAGTCAATGTAGACTCTAATTTGTCCATTATTATTTTTTACATGAACTTTGTTTTCCAGCCAAATCATATATTATACTTCTAGAATCAATATAGAATTGATTATATTGTCGAATTCAACCTCTATTTTGGCAGTATGTGTCGGGTGGGTACTTCTGGCAGCCTGCTTGTAACCCCGATGGTCTTTCAGCATACCCAGGTGATGAGTGGAAACCTCTGGATCATGTACTAGCATTTCTATGTAGTTCCATGAAAAAAATCTTTATTATTCTTTAGGAAGGATTTTTATTCCACTTTCTCCATGGAATGAAAAGCCCCACTAATCAGGGTAGACCATGGGATGTCTTCGGTGACCAGTTTTATATCCCTATGTTCATCGATTGTGGTGGCTATTCCTTCATCGAATGTGGCAGGGGAATCTTTTAAATATTATTAATCATCATCTTCATGAACACCTTTTTCATGTTATTCCTCTTATGATGGATAGTTTATTCTTGAGATGAACTCTCCATCATTGGGAGATGAATCGCAACTCTGATTTCTATAAATTGAAGCGGTTCATTTTGACCTCCCTGATTGCGAGGAATTTTTTGAAGAGTATGGAATTGGGGGTGGAGGAGTGTCACTGATTTCTTTTAGTGAAAAGAAGTTGTCTTCTACCTTAGTGAGTAAGGTAATAATGGTCTGGAGTCTTAAGGACAGGCTGTGGGCCTTCTTGTTTGAGAACTCACCATAATCGTGGGGGTCAGCCTACTTTTTAGCATCTTTGGACCCGACAACCATAAAATAGATCATGAATATGGATGAGTTCAAGTATGAGATTGAACTTATCCATCCAACCTAATTAATGGGTAATACATACTCTTCCCTAACCTGTTTGAGGGGATCGGCTGGATCTATTTCCAATCCATTTGGGGCTATGATCCAATCAATGTATTCGTCCAAAGACTAATTCACTTTCAGTTCATAGAATCATGCACCAATATAATGTTACTCTTAGGATTAGAAATGGGATTTATCAGCATTAAATGACCTATTTTTTCTAGTAACGCAATATTTGATGCAAGGATGGTATGATGAGGGGATTGCATCATGCTGATGCATCCAGGGCCTCCCCAACAGGATGTTGAAGGCCATATTTTTATGCACTACAAGAATCTTAGAATCATACACGAGGTCCCCAAGACATCTTTTAATATTCATTCATCCCAATGGATTCTATTCACTTTCTTGATATCCTAGTATAGTTATAGTGTAGGTTGTTAGACTTTCCTCATAATAGCCCAACTGAAAAAGTGTTCGTAGTGGGAGGAGGTTAATTCTAAATCCATTATTGATGGAAATTTTATATACATAAATTCCATTTATTTTTTTGAACACATATGAGGGTTTTATGTGCCCTGTATGATGGTTTCTTCATCCTAATCTATGAAGGAGATGATAGTATGGAATTCTACAGGGTTGGTCTCTATCTAATAGACTTCATCATTTGTTACTTATACTTTTAATTCATGGGGACTTTTTAATTCTTTGGTGAGAACCTCTATAAGGTGTACTAATAGGTTCAATTCATTTAGAATTTATGGCTACTAGTTCCTAGGTTGTTGATATTCATTCATAGGTTCTTTAGGGACATGATCCCTAGAGGTGGATGGGCCGACCACTAGGATGGGTACTGATTGTGCTTTCAAGCTCTTTGGATTGGGATGAACTAGTTGAAATGTTGGATTTGTGTGATTAGACATATTTTCTTCCTAATAAAAATATTCCAAGATGATTGGGAAGGGATTTATTTCCTAAAAGGTAGAGAAACACTCTGGTTCTTATTGTGTCTCATGGAGGATTCTACCACATGTTTCTGCAACATTAACAGTTTTATTTAAGGTGTGGTTGTGCATTTGACTTCGGTCATGACCACACCTTCCAATAATCCCACGGCCCCTATGGCCTCTTCCTTCATCTCTTTGGTTGGACGTTGGGAATTTTGGTTTTTAGACATAGTCTCCATCTGAGAATGGGTCCATTAAGTGAATGATATTAATTTGTCAAATGATCAGTTCTTGATCTAATAATGATTCTGTCTGACTTTCTTCTTTTGATGGTGTCATTTGTTGGCGAAGTTCCCATTGTCCCATTTGGTGGGGTGGTTCTTCTTCTTTCAATTCTATTGGTATGAAGTCTTAAATTTTCATGGTTGACTTGGTCTTATTATAGGTTCATCTTCTTGCTCCTTCTTTCATTTTTTCTGGTCAGATTGTCTCCTTGGTGGCTAACCCTTAGAGGGTTGTGGGGTTGATGATGATGTTTGTGTTGCATCAAGATCCATAGGGGCATGGTTGGTTTCTTCAACTATTCATATAGGATTCCATGAGCTCGGTTGACTATTTCCTGAGTCATCAAATAGTCAATTTTTTCTCTTTTTTCTAGTGACTATTTTCCACTCCCTTTCCTCACTTGGGTCTAAGGTACAATCATACACCACTTTTGATGGTGGCAGTCCTAACATGACTTGTCCCAAATCTACCATCTTTGTAGGATATCTATTAAGATAAATTAATCTTTTATGGTGTTTCCTAGTATCTGGTGGTAGCTACAATAATTTGGACAGTCATCGAGACCCACTTCATCACCTCTCTTTGGCTATGGTAGCCAAAGCAAGTTGCGATTCCTGGTCTCTAAAAAGTAGTCACAAACTTGGCCATCTCAAAATGAGTAAAAATTATTTTTTCATTCCTCGAACTGATTTCTTTTGGAACTGATTTTATCATCTTACCAGGTTGGGAGGTGGATGTTGGCATCTAGGGGGTCCCTAATGGTTTGGTGGAGGCCTCATGACTAGAGTTGGTGTCGGGGTGGATTAAGAATGACATAAGTCACTTCAGCTTTTCCCGTTCATTTTCCTAGGTCTAATGGGATCACTCAGGACTTGAGATTGGTCCACTGTAAGGAGTCTTCTATAATTTGGGCAATGGAATAGAAATCTTGAAACCCACTTGTATACTTCATTGGGATAATTTGTGTCTCAAATTCATCAAGGATATTATCAATGAACATATAGATCATTTCATCCTAGGGGAGTGGCTGGTTTAAGTAGTATGTTTGGCCTTTACATCTCAGGATGAAGTTTGAAACTCTTTCATTCTATAAATTCTTGCAATTAATGAGATCACTAACTATTGTTTTAAGCAATGTCGAACTAAACTAGAAGTGAAATTGTCAATAAAGATCCTCACAGCCTGTGATTGAGTTAGCCTATAAACCGATGTACCACATTAAGGTCGGACCATGTAGAGTTTGCACAAAGCATCTGAGCTTCAAACCCTCATTTATCATTGGAGTTTACATAATTGGATCACAGTAGGAAGTGTAGTGAATTAGATGCCTTTTTTGGTATCCTGATCTATTGACCACTAGAAATACATGATTCCAAAAATTTGGTGGAGGATGGACATTGCTCACCCAGTGGGGGTAATGCCTCTATTCTGGTTGTACTAGAGCATGCCTCCTTTCCATGGATTCCAATTGATCTATCAATTGATCTATGGTATTCAAGATCCCTTGGTGAAAATGTTGTTGGAATTTAGCATGAATAGGTGCAACAAGGGTCAATATTTGATATTTCAGCATTACTAGGCCTTGAAGAGGATACCTCGTCGGGTGCATCATTTGTGTATTTGCATGAAACTATTCTGGTTGCATCCCTAATAGAGGAAAATATTAATATCTTGCCAATATTGGATTCAGGTAGACTGAAGGTCCTGGAACTGCCCTAGAAGGTCCTTCTAGCCATGCTTCGTTTGTCTGGATGAGTCCATGAGGCAGAGGGACGTCTGACGGAAATGTGTGTTAACCCTCCACCTAAATAACATACCTAGTAGGATGGTATTATCATAACATCTCATCATTGATTCACCTCAAATCTTTCATTTCTTTCTAATGTTGATAAAATAACTCCTCAAGTATAGGGGAATCGTCTTCATGAGGAGGAAGGGTGGGACATATAGCTTTCTCATATTCTTCTCCTTATTGAGGATTATCATGGGAGGTAATGCTGGATTGACTGAGGGGGCAGCTAGATTTAGGGAAACTCTCTGGTTTTGTGTATGCACACCCTAAACCTCGGTGTGGACCATCTTTAAGAGGGATCTATCCTCTCCTTCATCCTATCCATTGGTATCATTTCATGTTATTCCTCTGGGACTGAAATCCACCAATCTCACTTGTACATAATGCATTGGGGTCTGTGTTCCCAGTGTCGAATAGTAGGAGATTTGTGTCCTTTGTCGGACATTACCTTTCATTCTATGGTATTCTTAGGATTTCATGGAAAAGTGTGACCTAAAGGGAACCGTGATCTAACATTTCAATATTCCTTAGTCTTGAGGGGTTTCATCCATGGTATGTGACTGAACAGGTGACCTCTATGCTCACTGTTCTTCCCATATGAGAGAATATACACGTCTGCTATGTAGGAATTTGAGGTAAAAATTACCCTAGCCCTGCGGGATGGGGTTTCTCTTAATCTCCCATTGATGTGGTATGTCTTGGATTTGTTGTATTATAGGGTCATTTTGATTTAAAAATTACCCCATCCCTATGGGTTGGGGATGCCCCCATATCGCGGTAGTAGGTGCTTATATTGCCACTTGCTTGATTTAACGCACTTTTACATGGCTTTAAACCATGTGTGGCACTGGATTTACACAATATTTATTTGATTCTAACAACATGAGTGATGCTCATTGGTTTTATTCCCTTAGGCAATAATCCTTCTGGATGTTCTTGGTTTCCTTGATCAGGAGAATCTCTATGGTTTTCTCTCATCAGGTCTGATGTTTTTGAGACATACACAAGGACGATTCTTGTTGAGAATTCCACCATTCCTGGGTAGGTATTTCATTTCTCTGCAGCCATTGGTTAATTACATTGCAATATTTCATTTCTGATGAGGTCTACTAAATGGGATGTGTTGTGAAGTTTAGAGCTCCATGTTCTCTACATCCCCGTATGTGAACTCCATTTGAGTTATCACCAATGAGTAAACACAACTTATGAAAAGCATAGAGGCAGGCCAATTCATGGTTGATATTTCGCCTTTTGGATTGTGGTCATCATGAAAATGGGAGATCTTCTATGTTGATTATATAGAGAAACACTCCTAGTATGCTGACATGGTCTACATATCCCTCATACAGAAATAATTTTACCTCTCTATGTTGGATATTTTTTCATATATTTAGGTGAATGTTATGTGTACATTCTTCTAAAAATTCTCTTGGTATGACAAACTGAGAAGTGTTCATGGGCCAATACATCACTGGTATTTCGTCCCTAGATAATTGTCTTTTTAAGAGAAACATATTGTATTGGTGCTCTTCTGGATACACCTCCACTTGATATGCCCATCTTGAATGCTTATTAATGATATTTTCTTACAAGCAGTAGGTCTGTTTGGGGGTTCATTAATTTATGATTGCTGCGAGGGTGGTTCGGAAGATGAGCGTGGCCCCAAGACATCTTCTGGTTTTGAAAAACATTCCTTCCACACACAGATTATCTAATATATCTGACTCTATCTTGCTGATAGCCACATCATATGAGGGCTTTCTAACATTTTATTTGGTGAGGGGAGCACGTATTTACTGGGGATGATTTTTTACTATGAGGGAGACCTTTACAATTGGTGCTACAATAGAGAAAGCTACCATCGCAACATGAAGTATGACTGTGGAGAATATCCCTATGCCATATACCATGGGGAGGACTTTTAGGGTGGACTACAGTGAGGGGAGGACCTTCTTGTTACTTGATGTAATTGAGAGGAGGACCATCATAATGACTACTATCATGGAAAGGATTTACATTATAGATCCAGTTGTAGGGAGAATGTTTATAGTGAACATCTTAGGGAGAACTTTCAGGATTATATTCAATGAGGGGATGACCTTCTTGTTTTTTTATGTCACTATAGGGAGGTCCTACATTTCGACTTCCATTGCGGGGAGGTATTTTGCAGGGGCATCCATCATGGTGAGGGCTGTCATCATGATTTGACGTCTGATTGTAAGGAGAAGCATATATGTAGTGTAGACCCTAGAGATGACCATTATGGTGGATGATAGAAATTGGAGGACCTTCTTGTTGTTTGATCTTATAGTCTAAGAAATGGTTACCCTGAAACGCATCAATAGATAGTCTCTTATGATCGATTGCTCCTAGCCCATGGAGTTAGCCCCCGTGGGTGGTTCGGGGAGGACCTTCAGAGCTACTGGTAGAAACATTGTGGGTAGGGCCTTCGCAACTGCTACTAACACTTCCATAATTTGGATATGGACAGAAAGGATCTTGGGCCTCTATTGATATATGCTCAAGGGTGGCAAGGTATCCAACATCTAGAAAAGTATAACCATGAACATACTCTTCATTTTCTGGTTTCCTTTGGCGCATTTCAATTTTGGCCGCTGTCTTGTAGTTAACCGGGTTTGTCTATTATTGGTAAAGACCTTCATGTATAGGTCCCTATTTTATCGGTTCCCGTGATTCCGTTGGGATACTCCGACTAACATCCTGAGTTTTGGAATAGATATATTCCTTCCCTAGAGTGGACACCCTATTGGATTGGTGTCCCCAAGTTGGAACGGGTATTCGTTCTTCATCCAGTTGTTCGTGTGTTGTAGGATATTATCATCAAACCACCAGGACTAGAGTAGGGACGCATTACTAATCGATAGTGACCAACGCATTTCTCAGATGAGTCATTTCATTTGAGGAAACTGGGTTATGGGCCTGGTTCTTCGTCTTTTCCACCAATGCAATGTTGTCTTGACATATCTGGAAGATATGGTCTAGAATCGACATCCGATCTTCCATAATTTCCAAGATGTTTTGAGATACATCTTTGGATGGAATGGGTATGAAGGGACATTCTGATTTTGGAGGTGGAGTTTTTTCTAGCTTCTGTCCTCTATAAGTTTCGAGTGGATATTAGAATTTCTCTTGTGCTAGGATAGAGGAATGAGTCTTCCATTGGTTTTATTCTCTAGTTTCCACTGTATTTGACTTTTGGCCTTCATGTTTACAATAATGAATTTGTATTTTCTCTCTTTCCACTAAATATTTCTCACGGGCTTTGTATTCATCTGTAATAATTTCACTCTGCTCATATTTGGTTGTCGACCTATTTGAATTTTGGTCGGTGTTTGTGCCTACCTATAGATGTTTTTCATCCTATTTGGATGATTGGATTCTTGGGGAAGGGTAGATATTTTCATCTTCCTATAATTCTCTACTCGGTCTGCATGGTGGAACCGAAGAGCACTGGCAGAAATGTGCACGAGCTAGTATTGTGCCACCCTATTTCAGTGGTGGGCTTGAGTGGAGGGGGCAGAGATGTATGTCTGCCCATGGAATGATGCCATATCTTTATAGGGGGATTTCTCATCAGGAATCAAGATGATTACCTACTCTTGGTTATATTTTTTCTTCCCTCAGTGGGAGGCATGAGTGGCATCTGTCCTTTGGACTTCAGCGGGTGACAAAGTCCCGAAGACGTTGGAGACGGCCACTGGGGCTACCTTGTGCTGGAGTGTCAGTCATGGATGAGGAGGTGGCTGGTGTGATTTTAAAAATTGGAGGTCGTGTCTTGTTTTATCCACTATTGGTAGAGTACCAATTTGGTAGTACTCTCTTATCAGTGTGTTGGATACCCAGCATTGAAGACGTTGGGTCAGTTAGGGGTCCATGCTCTTCCTCTGGGCCCTGACCGCCTATGGGATCACTGAGGTGTGTTTTTGATATATTTGTCGATATTTCATTTGGAACGAAGGATGCTCTGGAAACTTGAAATATATATATATATATATATATGATACATACAAATAGTAAAACCCTATCAAATTATCATCTCTTGATCACATGCATAATTGACGATTTAGCTTAGCCCCTTCCTTTTTATGAGGCGAATGGGTTTTAGTGGGGTTAAATCTCCACATTGGTTACTGATTCACATCAGGTTTCAGCATGAGGTGATGTGCTTGGGGGAATATAAAATGGTCTGTTGGGTAAAAATAAATTGTCTGTTTTTATATAATTTCTCATCAGATTCTCTATTTTCTATTTCGACACAATTTACATCATTTTTCCTATATGGGGTGGATTGAAGTAATTTTACCCCTTGTGGAATGGGAAGTATATCCCTTTGGTATTGAAAAGGACGTTCCATAATCGAATGTTCTCATCGGCCGATTACATGGGGTTCCGTATTTGTGAAATTGGTCCTCCTAGGATAAGCTTTCCTCAGATGGTCTACAACAAGATTATTCGTGGATCCAAAAACACCCAAAGGTCCTTCTATCTAGGAATCACAAACTTGATTTCCAAAGGCAGGAACTCATTGGATAATTATTTGTAAAAAAACTTAAGGACTCCATTGGTTGAGTGGATGGGAGTTTAGGCTCATCAAACCCTTTTGGTGTGAATTATTTCATATTTCGAGACAATTTTTTAGATTTAAGTCTTGTTAATATGTTCTTGAATCCTTGGTTCATTCATTAAGAGTGTATCCATGGGTTACACTTGGGATGAAAAATAAATAATGGGTAGCATGGTTCTAGAATTACTGAGACAACACTGGTGTTAGCCATGTGATGAGGCGCTGTGAAATTGATTGTCATCTGAGGGGGACAGATATTGGTTTGATGTTAGGATCAAACCCATTAGATAGGCTTCCTTCTTATCGTCATGAGAGTAATATAAATCCATGTCATTTGGTGCCACTCAACTAGACACATCACCTTTTTGGGTTGTTTGACATGGACCCATCCATGCATTTTAACGTCTTGCGGTGAGGATGCCTAGGAAAAAGGTGTCTAGCCGGGATTTGGTGTGGGACTCATGCTGAGGTAGCTTGTAGTGACTAGGAGATATATGGTCTCCTAGGTGGACATGAACTTACCAATTATGTGTCCCAAATAACATTACGGTTGTATTAAGGGTTATATTTGGTCCTCATGGAGGCTTCTGATGTATCTGGTCAAATGGGGAATCAATGTCTGCAGAGTTCTAGAAGAACAGGGGATTATGCTCTAAGGAATCCCAACATTAGGGAATGGTTTATCAGGGTATATGTAGAATTGTTCCCCATTTGGGGGCACATGATTTGGGCTTACACCATAGATGATGCCTTAGTTTGGTAATTTCATTGGGGTAGACTCTGGAGACCACACCTTGAGCTCAGGCCTTCAAGCAAGCATTCTTTGTATCCTGGTGGGAGTAGGAATCAAAGTTCTCATTTTTTGTTTATCTTGGGTTTTATACCTGAGAGGATTCCCATTTGTGAGTTTTGAATCGGGACTTAGTCTTAAAGAGGACACATTTTTGTTGGGGGCATAATTTGGTTAAAATTCGAGATGGGCACCCATTTGAGATCGGGCCTTCAAGCAGGTGCCCAAATTATGTTTGGAATCAAAGTTGTCATATTTCATGAGGTGGGGCTTTAATGTGGAAGATACCAATTTTTCTATAACCATGAGGAGGATCTCGACCCATGATGATGTTAAGGCTTTGTTGGGGCTTACACCTAGGAGGATTCCCATGTTTTGGGATTATGTTGATTTCATGATAACCACTAACCTATAATCCCACGTGGGTTATGATCGGTGTGAGAAACAAGAGGTGGTAGTGGATCTGAAGATTGCAAGTCCTACATCATCTTTGGGTAGACATTACTAGATATAGGAGAGAGGGGGGATTTAAACATGAAACCCTCACCCGTGTTAATATATAGAATAGTAAAATCTTGGTGATCTATCTAGACACATCTGGATCCAAGATGAAGAGGGAAAAGATTGTAAGGCCTTGAAAAATGTTGGGAGCTTACTTGAGGTGGAGTACCCTGACATGGATTCCAGGAAAGTGTAGTAATGTCAAAAGGAAAATATAGCATGATTTCTTTGACCGATAATTATCCCTCATTGAATGGAAAATCAAGAAATTGTCCTTGAACCCTAGAATGGGGATTTTCATGTCAGTATCCCAAGGTTGGACTATAGGTTACCATGATAATATAGACTTAAGAAAATTATTGGAACCCACAATGATGTATGGATTACTTTATTGACTCCTCTTACCATGGGTATATAGGCTCAGAGGGGCATGCAGGTGGGCCCAATCCCTTGATCATACGGGTCTGGTGGCTTCGGAGGAGGCTTTGGACTAATTCCAGAAGATTGGTTCATGGAGGAACTGTGGAGAACAGAACTGTAATGGATGTTCATGATTGGATCTAAGAAGAAGGACACCCAAAGACACACTATTCCATGTAGTGTTTCTCCTACGGTATGGGGTTAGCCTTACAGAGCATGCTTCCATGCGGGTAGAGGGGTTGTCCACATATCGAAGTGGTACGCGGACCTGGGTATGGATGACCATGTATCAAAGTGGTATGCAGTCCTGGATATGGTCTACATACTAGAATGTTATGAAGATCCAGCTGTGGTTTTCCATTCCATCCCCGGTTCCATTCACATAATGATGCATTACACTTCAAAGGGTTTGATGCACATAGCGATGCACTATGTAGAGAACCAAATTGAGGAAGGGTCCTAGAACCTATGGTCCATGGGGAATTCATTGGCGAGGGATTTACTACTTTCAATTTCACTAATTAAGTACATGGTTCACCAATTATTATTATGTTCCTTCTTCTTGTTGTTTTTGGTGGCCTATACCTGTGGGAAAAGTGGTCCGCATTTCTCACTTCAACGATAATTCGAAACCAAAGTCAAAATTTTCTATGTATCTGAATTGTTTCATCCATCCTCTAGGGTATCCTTCATGATATATTCTATTGGTTACCCTTTTATTTTGTCATACCCTCCTTTTATAAATCACTGAGGAAATCATATTTATTGGCATCCAGTACCATTTGTGGAAGCCAGTGAAGATATACCTGGACCCTTGGAAGACTAGATCAACTGAGGTTTTCAGAGGCTATGGTTCATGAGACGTGGTTCACAGAACCTGTAATCTTGTTTCACCCACAAAATTATTAGTTATGTGGAGCGGTATGCGGTGGAATTTCTTCATTTTTTTCCACAAATCAACATGGTTCATAGCGTCCTAGGTTTTTTTGCCATCACCCCATGGGCCATCACCTGATGAGTTCTTCCGGGTACTAATGGTTCACAATTTATACACCCCACAAACCTTTGTCGGTGATGGTACGCGGTCAACCTAAAAATCTTTTCAAAATTTGATTTATTCAAGTATATTCTCAAATTTGAAATCCAATTTTCATCCATTTTCCTTGATGGAATTTTTTTAATGTTTTCTTCCTTATGTAAAGTGATTTTGGAAGTATTTACATCCATTTTTTATTTTTTCAAGTCCCTACAATGAGGTACCATGTCAAACTCTTAGACAAATTTTCACATACATACGGATTCTTTAGTGTCCTCAGATTTCGAAATATACTCAGACTCCACTATAGAATCTGTGACTACCACATTATTTAAGATCTTCTAGCTCACAACACCTCCATTCAATGTTAATATATGTCTCATTTTTTGACTTCATGTCATCTTGATCAGTTTCGAAACTAGAATATTCATATCCTCTAATTACTACATCCTCATCTACTCCATTTACCAATAACATATCCTTAGTATGCCTCTGATACATATGTATAGTATTGAATACCATTTAATGGTGTTCACCAAGGTTTACTTGATATATTTATACCGTACTCACTACATAAGAAACATCTATCCTAGTATATAGTATAACATACATGATTGACCAAATCACTAACATGTATGGAATCTGTTACATTTTTTCCTCATGTTTTTGAAGAAATTTTTTCCTAGAAAGATAAATTCCATTTGAGGATATAAATAATCCTCTATTGGATTGTTCCGTATTGAATCTCTTTATTATCTTTTCAATGAATGTATTTTTACATAGACAGAGAAGTATCTTCGATTTATCATGATGGATCTTGATCCCAATAATGTATGTTGTCTCACCTAAGTACTTTATAGAGAATCATTTATTCCATCATGTCTTAACAGACTCTAAGACTAGTATTTAATTTCCTATGAGTAATATATCATCAACATATACTATTAAGAAAATTATTTCACTCTTTCAAAACCATTTATAGACAGAAGCCTCAGATTCATTCTTTAGGAATCCAAATTCATTTATGGCCTCATCAAAACAAATGTTCCATGATATTAACTATTACTTTAAAACATAAATATATTTTGCAACTTTCATGCCTTGTTCGAATCATTTGGAGACACAAACCATTCAGGTTATATCATATAGACATCTTCTTGAAGGTTCCTATTAATGAAGGCTATTTTGACATCCATTTTAAAAATATCATAATCATGGATAGATACAATATAAATTATAATTATTATATATTTAATTGTAGTCAATTCCATTTAGTTGTTTAATCACTTTTGCAACCATTCATGCCATATTGGTACTGATTTGTCCTTCCATTTCCATTTTCATCATGCATACCAATTTTTGATAGACTCCCTTTACATCTATTGAAGGTTCTAACAAAATATATACTTGGTTTTAGTATACATAATCAATTTAAAAATTCATGTCTTCATTCCATTAGGCAACATTTGTGCCACTTATGCTTCTTTACTGGTTAGAAGATCATTATTATCAACTAATAATGAGTCACAATCCTCAGTGATAATGAAACCATGTTGTTCTAGTTCTCTAACTTCTCTTGTACTTATACATAGTAATTTTGTCTCAGGAATAGTTTCTTCTTCCCTGAGGTTTTGTGGAATCTGTTCATGTACCAACTCTTGTAAACCCTGAGCATCGACTTCATTGAATTCTATTTCATTCCCAATATCTATTTTAGATATATTCTCCATCTCAAAAAATATTGTGTGTCTTACCACTGTAACCTTTTTATATAATGTGTAGTATAGGTAATATCTTCTCATTTATTTGGGGTATCCTAAAATGTTGCAATTTATTCCTTGGGGTGCATGTTTTATAACAAAAGAGGCCTCACCAAAAACTTTTCCTTCCGAACCAAGTAAATATGATAAAATGGTTTTTCTTCCACTCCATAATTAATATGGAATACCATTTAACGATTTATTTGGTATGTGGTTTAGTATGTGTTTATTTATTTGTAACACATATCCTCAAAATGATAATGGAAGACTCTCATGAGTCACCATTTATCTCACCATCTCCAACAAAGTATGGTTCCTATTTTCTATTACACCATTCCATTGAGGTGTTTAAGGAACAGTGAGTTAGGATAGTATCTCAAACTCCCATAAGTAATCTATGATTCCTTGATTAAGATATTCTCCACCATGATTATAGTATTGTTTTTTAATCTTCTTACCAAGCTAGTTCTCAACTTCATTCTTATATTCTTTAAATCTTAAAAAGGAATATAACTTATACCTCCTTAAGTATACATATCCATATCTTCTAAAATCATCAGTAAAAGATATAAAGTATGAGTACCCACATCTTTATTCAATAAGAAATAGTCCACACACATCGGTATAAAATAATTCAAGCATCTATTTTCCCCTTTCACCTTTCCCACTAAATAGGGATTTGGTTTTTTTATAAACATGCATGACATATAAGAAGTGGTTTTAGTTCAAAAGAATATAAATACCTCTCTTGATTTAATTTCGTCAAGCACTTTTCATATACATGACTTATCCAGTGATGCCAAAGTTGGGTGTGGTATGAGAAATGTGAAGTAAATTCATTATTGATTTCCATTACTTGGTACGTATAATATAATATATAAAAATAGTAATTTAATTGTGACTTAGCATAACAAATGATATCATTATAAAAGAAGAAATATTTATTCCCAAATTTTTAAATTAAATCATCTGTATCATGTCTGGATACATAAATCATATTTTTGGTAACAGATAGAACTTAATAACAACCTTCAAGAACCAAGATCATTTCACTTGGTAATGTGATGTGGTCTCCCCAAACAGCTTCAACAACAAGTTTAGCTTCATTGGATGATTGTATATCTACCTCCCCTCACTGAGTCTTTCAAAATCTACTTTTTCACAAATTTGAATACATATGAGATCACCAAAAGTTGTATCTAATACCCAATTTTTAGAAAAACATAAATTTCACTTGATAAAAAATACACCACAAAAATCCCCTTACTTCGTTGAATGGGTGTAGTTTTCCTTCCAAAGGCCCTTTTTGCCACATTCAAAATAGACAGTATCATATTCGCTTACTGTCCCCTGATATTCCTCTTCTTTCAAGGGAATGAAGAAGCTTTTGGATTCATGCTATGCGGTTTCCATTTAAATTTTTTCATCATAAGATGGAAGGATAATTACGCTTCATATCCCTGTATACATGAAGAAGGAGAGTGAAAATATATGTAATAGACTTCTGAATGTTGTTAATATGAAAATTTATAACAATGTGTAATAATATCTAAGGGAGTGAATCCAGAATTAGATTGGTGCCCATTTATTGGGGAGTTTAAGCCCTAGAACCTCTAAGCACTCAATGTTTCCAATGATATTGATTATGTGAGGCCTAGTTTGCGAAACATCTCAAATTATTCTATATAGTATCCCCTTGGAAATCTCAAAATGTTTCTATCTAGCTCTCTCATGTTAGAGACCATGGAGGTTCTCGATCATGATATAGGCATCAATGTTTTTGTGAGACCTCGTGTGTTCACTATAAATATATTAAACAATAAAACCTTGAAAATATACATAGTTAATGAAATATTTATCATTGATTAGTAACACTTCATCACTCACCTCCTTAGCATGTAGATGAGGAAATAAGGATTCTATCACGTATGATTTTCATTCAAGGTGAAAAATAGCTCAAAAACATTTTTACCATTTCTAGAAGTTACTACCTATTATGAGGTTGCCTTTATCCAATATTGATTATAGGATAGTGTAGATTGTGATATTTGCATTTTATTCTACAATTAAAATAGAATAATATTAGTAATTTCCATGATCACAAATTATGTGAGATATAATAAATTAATTGTTTTATTGATTATTAAATTTTCCCACTATTTCATCAAGTCCCGATAACCATCTCCATTGAACTCATAATGTCTATTTTCTACGATATTCTAGTTTAAAGGATCTATATTCCAATTCACATAACCCCTAAAAGGGTGGGTCAAGATACTTTAAGGTATATAGGTTGGAATCTCATTCCCAATTGTGGGCTTCCAGCTCCTTGATCCATTGATTGAACTCCCCAATCCTGAAATCCTTAAATAGATTTCTTCAAAACATTCCTATAAATTACACCAAGTATATTAATTTATAATCCTATTGATGTAAAACATTTAAATCTGCACACAAAAATTGTAATAACGACACTTAAGGAACTGTGTGTCCCAACAAAGGTTGTTAAACACTTAGTTATTTTCAATTTAATTCCTAATCAAGTGATGGAAGGAAAAGTCTGACATAATATTTAATAGATGGATTTTGATTTATTATGCATTAATTTTATCTTGTTTTATACTTCACATGTATTTTTTATATTAAATGGATGTTTCTTAATTAATGACTCATGTTATATAAATATTTATGAATAATATATTTATTTAATTTTCATTCTTTGGACAATAATTCATTTATTTATGTGATCGTGTTAGTTTATATATAAAATAAATAATGAATAGATAAAAAATAAATAAATAAAATAAATGACCTGATAATGAACTTATATAAGAGTTTTTTTAATTAAATAACATTAAATTAATATATGAATTAAGGTAATAACTTCATTTGTTAGTCTTGACATGAGTTACAGAATTCCACCTATACACATGTGTTTTACCGATGTGGCATCGACATGGTTCGGTCTTGAACCCCCTCCACTTTCCCTAGGATGCTCCATTAATTTCAAATATTTATTACTCACACACAAGTGAGGGTAATTGAAGGATTGGTAAAATAAGATTACATAAATATTTTTGGTCACCCAGGTCTTACATAGTAACATAGGGAGGGATTACTCGCAGACCATCATTTAATTTAATATAAAATAATTGAAAACAAATGTAATAAATTAAATTAAAACATCTAGCACATGCACATGTCTTGTTCAATCTCATGAATTGTCATACATGTAGTGAATATGAAAAATAAACTTGCTAGAATACATTTATTTATTTATTATTTGTTGTTAAAATGAATATGGTTTCATTAATTAATTAATTAATTCCCTTACATTTTAATGATCATCCAAACTTAATTGAAGATACCCATCATTTATGGAATTCATGGAAAATAAACAGAATAACCAACAATGAAATATTTATTACAATAAATTAATTGAGAATTTAAAATTATTTAACATAAATATTAAATTTTCAAACAATAATGGAGTTTCAGTTAATAAAATAAGGTTTTAATGCATTAAAATTATAATTTAATGTAATTTTTAATTTTTTCCATTAATGGGAGACTGCATGTCATGTTCATCTAGTTACATGTCATGTATCCTAGTTTCTATGTCTCTAGGGTACATTTCTGGGTCTGTGGTGTGTACCTCGGCTGAACAACATAGCATGTATAGATCAGATACACATCGTTTGTTTTGATTTTTCTGTGTCTGGGTTTCTCACCAAGTCGCTCGGTGTGTTCTTTGAATACGATATTGATAAACTACATTACATGTACACCACATACATGTCATGTATATCATAAATACTATAGGTTATCAGTATCTCATGATTTGTACAATATATTATGACAACATGGATTGCGTAATTTATACCACTAAACCATGTAGATTAAACAACGTGTACATTGATACATGTTGTGTAATCTTACAAACCATGTGCCACCCTATCCTGTCAACATGAAGTGTACACTGTGTGAAAATTTTGTGTGGTGCACTGTGTATTTCTTGGCACATCTAGATGTAGTTCACTAGGGTACACGCTATTTACTTCTGAGTACATATCATGTAACCATATCTTATTGGCCAAAAATCTAGATGTTCTCGATGGAATCATTGATCATTCATCATATTTTCTTATAACTTTAAGAAAATGAATCATTTAATGAATGTGATTTATATGTCAAAGCAAGTTAATTCAAATCATGTTAAGGAAAAAACATGAAATGAAAAATCTTACCCCAATTGTGAATAGATCAAAAATAAAATAAATAATAATAAACTTAAATGTGACACCTTTGATACTAATTGTTGTTTCTAGGAAAAGTGCAAGTGCATAGTGAGCAATGGAATAATTAAAATTTCTTTTAATTTCAATTTCCTGAAAGCCCAATTAAGGATATTTCATGTTTAGTATATAATTAATTAATTTATAATGGGAGAAATAAACCACCTAATTTAGTTATTTTAATGAATATTGATCGTCTAAAAAACCATTTGGATTATCTTTATTTCTCTATGTGGATCCAAGGATAAAATTCCTCTAGTGGTGATCCCCATGTGCTCATATGATCTCCAAGCAACATCACTCGAACTCCAAATGCTAGGGCGGAGAATCGAATGTTTTTCTTTGTTCATTATTGATCACTCATTCTTCAGTATTGAATATTTCTATCTTTTGATCCTCATTATTGAGAGGAATAGGTAAAGAGGATTCAATATATAATTTATTGTGTGCAACAATTCTCAATTTTAGATTTTTGGATGCATTACACAATAGACATGGTGGTCTATTTATAGAGCTAGGGTTTAGGTTAAAATAATTATTTAATTATATGTTAGCCATTAAATAAAATTATAATTTTTAATGAAACCCCATCCCACATAATAATATTTATATTATTAATTAATGGAGTGCGCCAACTTCCGAAATTTGATAAATAATATTTACCAGCTTGTAAATAATTACTTATTCTCAGACATGATCATGGTCCGTTTGAACTACGCAGTATTTATTAAATATCCAAATAAATATTTTATTCAAAAATAAATATTTTATTCTCATATAGGTAAATAAATATTTATTAATTATTTAATAAAATAAACATATATTTTTTAATTCACTTTTTGGTGTATAAATATTTAGACAATTTATGTGATCAATATAACTTGAGTAAAATTATTCTTTGATCTTGAAACTAATATTTATTCCATTAATTAAATTTAAATATAATTTAATTCAGATCGACAGAAAAATTACAGTGTAACTGTCTAGGATTCATTCTTGTTGGAATTAGGAGGCCTTTCTTAATGTCCAAGATTACTGTTTACACTACTATGAAAATGGGCAACGGAAGCACTACACTTTTATCAGCGCTAAAAAAGTGCTAATAAAAGGGGGAATTTATCAGTGCTAAAAAAGCACTGATAAAGTGTCACTTTTATCAATGCTAAAAACTCGCTGATAAAATTGACCCTTTATCAGCACATTTTGTAGTACTGATAAAGTCCCCCTTTTATCAGCGCTTTTTTAGCGATGATAAAAGGGACCCATTTATTAGCGCTTCTTTTAGTAGAACTGATAAGAGGGGGTTTTATCAGCACTTTTTCTTGGAACTGATAAATTTTATATTTCAAAAAAAATCATGAAAAATAATATATTGTTCTATAATTATATTTATATTGATATAAATCTAATATATATTTTCTAAATATGTTTTATAAAAGTATAAATAGACTGTTAAATTTAATATAGAAGACATTTAGTGAAAATGTATTTATTGTATTTTTAAAAATATTTTTAATTAATAATTCTCTAGTTATCATCAAATAAGAATAATTTAATAACAATTTGAAGACACAAAAAATAAAAAAAAAACTTAATAAAAGATCTAGAATAAGTTGAAAATGTAACTCAAACTTCAAACGGCCATAACTTTTGATCTGGGTGTCGGTTTGAGCTCTACAGCATATCAAATTAAAGTCTACGACACGATATACGTGATAGAAACCCAATAAATACTTTTATCACATTTTTCATGGACAAAAAAGGACCATAAGTCCTTCAAAACAGAGTTTTTAGTCGGGATACACTGATTTTTTAACATTCAAACAAGTATAACTCATGATCCGGATGTCCGTTAGTCTTCTCCCACATATCATATCAAATATTGTTACATTTTATTTGAATTAAATAGTTTTGGAGTTGATATGGTCTTATAGATTAGAATTTATGGCCGTTTTAACATTCTATGCCTTTTCAATTACACATATATATGTATTTATTCGTAAATATATATGTGTCTCTGTGTGTGTGTGTGTCAATGTGTGTGTGTGTGTTGTATATATGTATGTATGTATGTATTTATATGTTTATAAGCACACATAAGAAACATATTTTATAAATGTATTTAAAACTAATCTTATAAGTATATATTAATATAAAAATAAATATAAGGATAAAAAACATATTAATATAAATGTATATTAATATACGAATGAATATATAAATACTAATATGTGAATAAATATATATGTATTAATACAACTAAATATATTTATATTAATATGAATCAATATTAATATATGAATAATTATAAATATATATAAATATAAATAAATAGATATGTCATTAACTATTGAAAAAAACAAAATGTCTTAGTAGAAAAGGTGCAGGCATGCAAGGGGGATGTCACGGGTTCATGTTTGGGTGGAAGCAAGGAGGTGTCCATGGGTGTGGGGTGCGCAGGAAGGGCATGGCGTGGGATAGAGTGAGGGCGGTCCTCCTAGCGCTGATAAAGGGGGGGGGTCAAGCACTGTTAAAATCCCCCCCCCCCCCCGCATTAAATATATTTTTAATTTTTTTAATTTTTTTGACATTTATCAGCCATTTTTAAAAGCTCTGATAAAGGCACACATTATCAGCACTAAAAAGCGATGATAAAGGGGTTTTTTATCAGTGATTTTCTTAGCGCTGATAAAAGGGACCCCCCATTATCCTCACCTCGATTAATAGAGATTTTTTAGGGCTGTTAATGCACTTTTCTAGTGCTTAGAAAGGCGTTTTTTTTGTAGTATTGTTAGTAATGGGTGAGGGTGCACAAGAAAAAACATAATGTCACAATGTCGACAAACTTATAAGAATTCTTACTATGTAATACAGTCAATATTCTACAATATATCATCAAGAAGGTTTCACAATGGTGTTATCAACATATATGCAAGATATGTATTTCTTTGACTATCTAAAATAAATACATTGATACACCATGGCCATTGAATTTTGGCAATGATTAAATTCAAATCAAAGGGATGAGATATGAACTCCCCTAAAGATGGAAGGGACAAATCTTTCCTCAACTTATACATTAATGACATGTCAATCATGACAGACTCAACATACCCTACATCCTAACAACATATTTCATGATGGTTTTGGTCAGTAAATGTAAGTGTGCAAGTCATTACATGCATCGATGATAATAATAAAGTCTAAATATCATTACAGACTCTCACATAAGGAATATCAAATTACACCAGAACATATGGAATTCTTACTGGTGGCTCTATTGTCATATTCTCCCATCTTAGATATTACTATTTTCAAAATTCATGAGAAGAAGAATCATCTTCTTACAAGTACTCGTACCCAGAAGTCTAAATTCTATGTGTCTTGTCATAGTACGTTATCCATCCATAGAACAATACTAAGAATATTGTCATAGAACTTCAATGATCTCATCATAGTGAGAAACTGTTATGACCTTATTAATGTGAAAAATACTCTAGGATATTATTACATTAAATAAATATATAAAAATGACCAATATATGATAAGATGTTTAATTATAAATAGATACATAAAATATACAAATAATCAACAAACAATTCGTTAGTCCCAGGACACCAACTCCACATAAATTACACGACTCCATTGGTTTGAAATGTGACCTAAATGGTTGGAGGCATTGAAATAAAACAATTTTAGGAGTGGATTAGTGTTAATGGAATGTAAAGTGACAACCAACTCCTCTACACACCATCTTCATTGTCATTCTAGAATTATAAAAAAATTAACTGAGAAATTTAATAAGAAAATTTCAAGTATGCCACTATTACTCTACTCAAACCACTCACTGGTGGTTACATCACTATGATTATTGATTTTGCGATCACTAGGATGTCCCAAAGGTGAAAAACAAGGAAATAGAGGGGGATTAGAACAACACAACTGAAAATATGTTGAATAGAGTAGAATTGTATTATGATTGGGAAAAATAAATCTTAAGATATTTGAAACCAAGATAAATCTAGAGTATGAATTCTTTTTAGTGATGTGAGGGGAAAATATTTATAATTAGTCTTCTACAAATATCTCACACCCTTATCCATAAATTTTAGTGTTGATAAATGATTCTTATTTTCATTTGATTGTTTCCACATGTCAATCTCTGAGGGAAATAACATGAATTTTCAAATAGAAATATTTTTTCCCTACAAGTATAATCTAAGTGGAAGTGATATGTGTTTAGATCTATAGTGGAATGGGAGGTAGGATTGGGCATGGGCTGAAAAAATGGGCCTAAATTATTTGGCTTCCAATTTGAGCTTGGTCCTTTGTGGGACAGAGCTGGTGTAATGGGATTTAATGTATTGAAAAATTTATTTCACAGAGAATTAATTACTTCCAAGGCACTCGAAGTTGAGTTCTAATAGTTTGAAATATTTATTTTGGATTTCCATCAATTTGATGATGCCTTAGTCACCATGGAATAATGTATATTGAAAATTTATTTGTTGATCTATGTATGCTAAATTTTCAGGTCATTGATTCAAGATTCATGGTGTAATTACTCATCCTAGCTTAAAATGTAGACTAAATGGCTAGTTTAGATATGGTCTTGAGTGGGGGAAATCTTGGTCCCAACTAAAACATGTACTGGTACCTTGATGCAGCATGGGATCTTGGATGGATAACCCTCACACAGTATCCATCTTATTTTCTGTAGGATGTGGCCACTCTGTCTTCCAAACAAATCCATGAATTTTCGTTTCTAATGTCAATCTGAAGCAATATTCAACTCATACCCCATTATTGTGTTTTTTTAATGCGTTTATTTAAATTATTTAAATGATTTTAGGTTAGAAATATTTTGAAACATAAGGCGGAAAGGTAACTGCGGCCCTGCTGCCTTTGGCCTATTTTACTCTAGGCCAGAGGTGGCAAGGACCACGCTGCCTTTTCCATAAAATTTGGCCGATGGAGGCAATTTCATTGTCTCCTTTTCCCCAATGGAAAAAATATTATAAATATACATGTTTGTATATTAAAATTTTTTATTGTTTTATTTTTTTGTTTTGTTTATATATATATACATATATATATATATATATATATATCACAAAATTTCAACCAAATTTAATTGCTACTTAATACCCAGAATTATTGCCATTATAACAATATGAAATTATGACAGAAACCCTCTCTGATGGCTTCCATTTATAAGGATGCTTGCCCGGGAAATACATCTTGATTTCCAATGTGGGATTCATGTCCCCCCATTCTGGAACATTATTAATAATATACTATTATTAATAATCAGTAATTAATTTTTAATAAATATTAATTACTAATAAATTATTATTATTATTAATTATTAACATTTACTATTAAATATTTATAATTAACTAATTAATATTGATAATTTTTTAAGAAATATTTATTCATAAATATTTAATTACAAATAAATATTTACAAATTTTTAATAGTTAATAATTATTAATTAGTTAGTAATTAAGAAATATTTAAATACTTATTAAAGTTAGAAATTACTAGTTGACTAATTTATTATTAATTAATTAATTATTAATAATAATTGGCTATTACGTAATAACTAATAAATATTTAAAATTATTATTTAATTTCTAAATAGTAATAATAGCGATTCGATTATTAAATTAATAATTTTCATATAATTTTTATTAAACTATTACAAATTAATTAACTACTTGTTTCTAATTAACATTAATTATTATTAAATATTAATTACTAATAAATAATAATTAAATAATATGATATGAAATTTAATATTATTAAT
Organism: Viscum album; assembly: GCA_963277665.1. Lineage (NCBI taxonomy): Eukaryota > Viridiplantae > Streptophyta > Magnoliopsida > Santalales > Viscaceae > Viscum > Viscum album. The sequence goes on from OY728125.1 coordinate 1,045,387,545, forward strand.
TTCTAATAAATATTAATTACTAGTTAATATTAATTATTTACAACTGTTTAGAATTATTATTTAGTAACTAATTTTTGAAAATAATAATATAATATTTATTTATTTATTTATTGTTAATTAAGAAATATTTAATTACTTATTAATAATATTAATTACAAATTAGCTAATTAATTATTAATTAAAAATATTTATTAATGGTGATTAATAATTAATAATAAAATATTACTAATAAATATTTAAAATTATTATTTCATTACTAAATAGTAATAATAATAATTAAATTATTAAATTAAAAAAATATTTAATTATTATTAAATTAGTTTTATTTAATTAACCAATATTTTCTAATTAATACTAATTTAAATTAAATGTTAATTACTAATAAATATTAATTAAATAATATTATTGAGTATTTAATAATATTTATTTTTAAAAATTATTAGAAACTAATTAATATTAATAACTAATAAATATTTAAAATTATTATTTTATAACTAATTATTAAAAAATAGTAATAAAATTATTAGTTATTAAGTAAGTGGTTATTATACGATATTTAATTATTAATTATATATATTTAGTAAAAATTAAAAAATTAATTAATTATTAATTAATTCTTATTAATTAATTATTATTAATTATTATTCATATAAAATTAAGAATAAATATTTAAATATATTTTGTTGTTGCTAAATATTATTAATAAATAATAAATTATTGAAATACTAATGATTATTTAATTACTATTAAATTATTATTATTTAATTAAATAATTTTTGATCATTGATATTAATTACTAAGAAATATTTAAAAAAAATTAGTTAATAATTATTAATAATTATAATTACATATTATATATTCGTTATTTAT